>CAKJTD010000066.1:235000-354748 GCA_917499995.1 Ichneumon xanthorius | reverse complement strand
ATTTATGCCGGAATCGATTCATCGGACAACTATCTGATTCGATCCGACAGATCGATATTTTCGTTTCGATCCGGCAACCCTACGTATAATAAGTTATTCAGTGAATTTGTACTTATCGACGACCGATATTCTCGGATTTTGCGGAAGGTATGTTTTGTATGTACAGGTAGATTCCCATACGTGCACTGCATCAAAAACGAACCTCGAATATATCGTTACTTTTATTTAAAAAACTATAAGTAACACGATTTTTCACGTCGCTGTAAGCTGAGAACGTAGCGTGACGTGAAATAACCCGACGCAAAAAACGTTAACGTTACTCTAATAGAATTTTTTAAACTAACGTGAATTTCGCGTCACTCTATTGAGCAAACTTCGAATAACGCGAGTTTTACGTTACTCTAATTCTGTGGTATAGTAACGCGCGCGTTACTGTACACAGCGGCGTAGATGTAATCAGGGCCGCGTCAGGTTTCCTGACTATATTGCTCGATAGGGTATATCACATCTGTGCCGAATCAGAACCAAGTACGGTTTTCCATGAAAGGGCAAGCCTTGATATTTGCCGATCACGCCCTGATAATTCGTTAGACAAATCCGCTCAAATTTCTACCCGGGATGTTCTACCACGTATGATACTATCGATAAAAATATCCTTGCTCAGTTACGTTTACTTATGTCGATGCATTTCTCGTGCACACAGGACTTGACGTGAAATAGACTTATGTCTATTTCTCGTGCACATGGAATAAATCACTGATCGATTATCGGAAATGATCAAAATTCAACTGCATATTGTTCTCGCTTATATAAATTCCTCGAATGTATCCTCGTTTTTCACTGCACTGCACACCGAATAAAAGATCCATCAATTTTTACGTTTAACAGTAATAACGTGATGCCTAGTGTATGTTATTTGCATAACCGTCAAACAGATGGAGCTTTCAGCGATGCAAGTGTTTGTTACAGAAGGCCGATTGGTCAGGCAGTGAATTGAGTCGAGTCGATGATGATATAAAATAATTAGACTTTATTAGTCGCAGCGGAGAGTGCAATTAAGATTCGGAGGTGTACCCTACTAGTCGTTGGTCGAAACTGAACTGATTGAAGCGGGCGTGAAGCTGAGGGCTTCGCGCTCGCTGTTACAAAGGAATAAAGTCTCTGCGAAGTTTAGTCTACTAGATAAGTGGTCGCTCACGGCGGTCCGGATGCGCGATAGCCTTAAGGGCTTTGTTCGAGAATGCCGCGGTTTCGCCGTGTAGCGCGGCTCCCGAGATAGCCGCTGCCCGGCAGCACCTTCCGGGCGAGTCCGGCAAGGCTAGCTCGTGACGTCAGGGCATGCGCGCTAGCCATGAAGACGGCGTGCCGTGAACAACAGGTTCCGTGCTCGTACAGATACGGTAATGGCCGCGACGAGTACAACGTGCTCGCGTCCGTGTAAATTTGCATTCGGGTTTTCTCAAGTTTCCGCTCATCGTGCATCGCGAACAAAGCTCAATCGGACACACAGAATTTAGAGTCGGTGTCCGGCGAAATCGACAACCGGTTCGTGGGTTTCTCGTGCACTCGGTCTCGACCGACCGTGCTCGGAATCGCCCGGACGGCTCGCTTCGCGACACGCGATCAGTGCGTGAGACTCGCTATCGCGACCGCATAATTAATAAATATTGCATCGATCTCGCGATGGACTCTCGACTGCTCGTTTCACGACTGCTCGCGTCTTTGTCCGCTCGCTCTGGTTATTACTCAGTTTATTTGATTCTCGCTTATTATTCGTTACGTTGTTTATTAGTACAAGAAAGTGCCATATTGCTGTACCGTTAGCATTGTTGGGAAAATATACTACATTTATTTTCGTCGATTAAATCCCAGGTTTTTGTCACCCGCTTCGCTATCCTAGACCGCTCTTCGTCCCGCTCAAACAGGCTTCTTTGAAGAGCATATCCAACGGACACGCTCCGTCGATACGCACGAAAAAATATTAAAGGTTAAAAGTTAAATAATTACGCTGCGGCCGTTACATGTTCATGAAAATTTATGGTAACCAATCAGACCGTGTCCATATAGCGTGCCACAAGATTACCGCATTGGCGCAATTTGAAATCGTGGCATATTAGTGCCCCATGTAAGAATGCCGATCCCTTGTCGTTCTTGAACAATCGTTTGAGCCAGCTCGGGCCAGCATAGTCTCACTTGCTGAGATTGGTCCAAGCGTCAGTAAGATAATGGAACGTTATTGGGCCAATCAATAAGCTAGGATTCGGCATGACACTACTACCAAATGTCAACCAGGCGATCGTCCAAGAGTGACTCAGAGAGTGATCGACATTTGTTTAAGCAACGGCACATTCCTAAAATCATATGTAAGCCGATTGTTGGCTGAATCTCGGGACAACCTTGTCTGTGTCTTCGTCAAATAATCACCATTTGATATTTTTTCTGTACTGTCGAAGCACGGTAAAATACTTGCACTTGTTCCGGGAAAGAGTCGAACGGCCCGCGGCAAAACAGTGGTAAATTCATAATATAATGTCTGGGCCGTTTGTTGGCCTGATCTCCGGACAAGCTTATCCGCGTCTTCGCGAAATAATCGCCATTTTATATTTTTCTGTACTGTCGAAGTACGGTAAAATACAGGCGGTTCTTCCGGACAAGAGTCGAACGGCCTCCGGCAAAACAATGGTAAATTCATAATATAATGTCTGGGCCGTTTGTTGGCTAAATCTCGGGATAAGACTGTGCGTGGCATAGTAAAACTATTGTTTTGTGGATTAATCCGCTATTGATATTTTTCCAGCCGTCTTTTGGCAGTAACTGAATCAGAGATAAAAGAAGGATTTGTTAGTGAAATGGAAGATTTGTAGTAAAAAAGGTTAGTCCTAATTTGAGTCAATAACAAACAGAAAAAAATAATGAAAGAAAGCAACGTCACGACTAAAGTACTAATGTAAAGCATATATCCGATACAAAACTATCAGTATTTATAAGCGATAGTAGCGTAGGGGTAAAGTGCATTAGGGTACACAAATTTAATTTCTCAAATAATGTTAAAATGTTAATTAATCATATCGGGGATAACAAATGATAAGTATAAGAAGGTCAATATGTACATATGCATTATTATTAGTGCTTTTTTACATATTTTTATTTCTTGATACGTCTTACGTTGCTCCAACGTTGGACCTACGTTGGACTGACGTCGATGAAAAGAATTAAACCGACTTTTAAGCCCAAGCTTCTGTAATTGGCCCATGCCGGCCCGGCATTAAATAAATTGTGATGTACTTTTTCATTAATCCGATAACGTGAACTCAAAATTTGTAAAACGGAACAAAACGAAATCTAAACTCAAACCAAAAAGGGAGCACAAAACGCGAAACCGAAACTTACGTCACCTTCGGCCGTCCGCCCGCACGGGTGCATCGACGTCCCGGTGGGCGCCAGTTAATTTTTGTGTCGCCGGTATTAACAACTGGGCTAATCTGGAGGTCGGTGGAACGGCCGACCTCCGCAGGGTCGATTTTTGTTTCGTCGGAACTGCCAAGCCGGACTAATCTGGAGGTCGATGGAACGGTCGACTTCCGCAGGGCTGATTTTAGTTTCGCCGGAATCACCAAGCCATACTAATCTGGAGGTCGGTGGAACAGGCCGACCTCCGCAACGGGAACACACGAAAACGGAACGAAACGCACGATAACACAAACGAAAACTTAACGTTAACGAGAACTAACGCTGATGCATTCGCGAAAGCGAACGGTTGCGGAATTGCAAGGTGGCTCAGAATGCGAGTTATGGTAGAAGGGTCGCGATCCTTTGCCAATAAAATAACGCGGAATCGAAAATATCGAAATCTCAAATTTTAAATGACGACAGAAATTCATTTGTTGGCTGTTAAGCCACGGGATCGCACACTAGTGCATCGCGAGCGCTCTGCTGACCGAAGGGTCGGAGCGAGCGTAACGAGAGCGGATCCATACGCGATCGATAAATTACTTAAACAAAACTCACTGAAACAGCATGATTTAATCCAACAATATGCGGGAACTGCATCTCGCGATGCCACGAGAACTTAAACACAATCACTGTACCTCAAGAGTGTTCTCCAAAACGCATCTCGAGCACAGAAAAATCGGTAAAGAATTCGCAAACGAATCCACACGAAACACAGCACATGAGTCGATCCGCGAACAAGCGACGTGACAGGTAGCGCGATAGCCGGAGTCTACGATAGCGCGAGCGAGAACGACTGACTCAGCGCGAGACAATAGACCGAACGTAAACACCGATAGTGCGAGAGGTCCGAGCAGCCCCGAGGACGACTCTCGGTAGACTCCCGCGTAGAAAAGATTAGTATTGCCAAGATTCTCGGCAAGAATCTCGCCGAGAATCTCGCCGAGAATCTCGCCGAGAATCTCGTCAAGAATCTCACCGAGAATCTCACTGAGAGTCAAGCATGAGCGCCGAACCAAGATTCTCTCCGTGATTCTTTCCGAGATTCTCAAAAAAAAAAAAAAAGTTCCGGGAATCCGTTGGAAATCTCTCCGAGATTCTTTCCGAGATTCTCAAAAAAAAAGTTCCGGGAATCCGTTGGAAATCTCTCCGAGATTCTTTCCGAGATTCTCAAAAAAAAAAAGTTCCGGGAATCCGTTGGAAATCTCTCCGAGATTCTTTCCGAGATTCTCAAAAAACAAAAGTTCCGGGAATCCGTTGGAAATCTCTCCGAGATTCTTTCCGAGATTCTCCAAAAAAAAAAAAACAAAGTTCCAGGAATCCGTTGGAAATCTCTCCGAGATTCTTTCCGAGATTCTCAACAAAAAAAAAAGTTCCGGGAATCCGTTGGAAATCTTTCCGAGATTCTTTCCGAGATTCTCCAAAAAAAACAAACAAAGTTCTGGGAATCCGTTGGAAATCTCTCCGAGATTCTTTCCGAGATTATCAAAAAAAAAAGTTTCGGAAATCCGTTGGAAATCTCTCCGAGATTCTTTCCGAGATTCTCAAAAAAAAAAAAGTTTCGGAAATGCGTTGGAAATCTCTCCGAGATTCTTTAAAAAAAGTTACGGGAAGAAAAAAGTTACGGGAAGAAAAAAGTTCCCCGAGAAAAACCGTATTGCAAGCGGTGTATAGACGCGCGATACTAGCTTGATCGCGCTTGCAACAAAGCAGCACTCAACGATGAAGTTACATCGAAATTTTATGACCCTATAAAGATACCTGCATGAGACTAAATTTCATCAAGTTATAACGACTGTATTGTACATCGCACAAACTTCGCTCGGGGTATTTCACTTGAAAAATAAAATTCTACAAGCAATCTATTTTTCCCTCAATACCAGTGCATTGACACAGATTTGCCAGCGATGAAATTTGATGCAGTCGAGATAACTTCAGGGACACGAAATTTGCACTATGGTTCGGATAATAGAAATTCGGATAAAGCAACTCGCAGTTTGGTTAAATGGAGGTTCGGCTAATCGAGGTTCTACTGTAAGCGCAAAGCAATGAAACAGCTGGTTGCTTTTTCGCTAAAAGTTACTGGAAGGCAATCTCAAAGTAATCGTTCAGTGAAACTCAGATTGCCAAACTGCCTCAGTCGAAAACAACCGGAAGTAAACGGATCACAGATAAATGTTCAAGCTGTGCGACCGTCTCCCCCCCCCCCCCCCGGTGCGACTCAGGACCGATCATAAGTATTATCAGCGAGGGGAATCGACGATTGAGTCTCGGTGTCAGTGCAAGGTTTGGATGATCTCTTGGCGAGGCGACTGTAGGTTTTTATTGTAGGATGCCAATTTATCATCCGCCTCTGTAGCGTACGTCGGTAACCATGAGCTCTATGATGGTAAAACAGACTTTTGGGCAAATGAGACGTCGGGTGAATGGACCTCGGGCAATAGATGTTTCGGTATTTTAAGCCGTCGGGATTATGACGTGTCGGCAAAATAATATTTCGGAATTTTGAACATTCGGTATTCTAGTCATTTGGGAGATTACAATTTCGGGCAAATGCTACATCGGATTATGAGATTTAGCACAAGTGACGGCAAGCCGGCCCTCGTGCAATCCGATTTGCGACCTGTGGGTGGTCCACGGCAAAGGCATCCCGCTCAGCGAACTTCCTACCCGCCGGCTATTGTTTCGCCGGATCACGACGCCGGATCTGCGAAAACTTTTCAGAGAGAATAGCACGACATTCGGTGATAGCAGCGACAATGCTAAGTCCCTCGATGACGATTCAAGAAATTACAACATTGTCCTTCGCCATGTAGCTCGCCGATAAAACTCCCGTTATCTGCTATGCACTAAACCGGGACGAGTTTTGAGTGGACTAACACGAACAACTGTCCAGAGGACGTTGAGACTCGCCGTATGGAAATCGTCGGGGGCAATTTATCGATAAATTCGGAATTAGATTTAATAGCATGTGCAATACCGCGGTCGGTAATAAAAACTGTAATCAACTTTTCTCACGGAATCTGGAAAGTAAGGTCAAAAGAAAAGTTTCATCGGAAGCCGAGATGATATCCGTTTCCCATGAGACTTTTCTTTTGAGCGTACATACGAGAACCTGTGAGAAAAGTTCATTACAGTTTTTATTACCGACCGCGGTATTGCACATGCTATTAAATCTAATTCCGAATTTATCGATAAATTGCCCCCGACGATTTCCATACGGCGAGTCTCAACGTCCTCTGGAAAGTTGTTCGTGTTAGTCCACTCAAAACTCGTCCCGGTTTAGTGCATAGCAGGCAACGGGAGTTTTATCGGCGAGCTACATGGCGAAGGACAATGTTGTAATTTCTTGAATCGTCATCGAGGGACTTAGCGTTGTCGCTGCTATCACCGAATGTCGTGCTATTCTCTCTGAAAAGTTTTCGCAGATCCGGCGTCGTGATCCGGTGAAACAATAGCCGGCGGGTAGGAAGTTCGCTGAGCGGGATGCCTTTGCCGTGGACCACCCACAGGTCGCAAATAGGATTGCACGAGGAGCCGGCTCGCCGTCACTTGTGCTAAATCTCATAATCCGATGTAGCATTTGCCCGAAATTGTAATCTCCCAAATGACTAGAATACCGAATGTTCAAAATTCCGAAATATTATTTTGCCGACTCGTCATAATCCCGACGGCTTAAAATACGGAAACATCTATTGCCAGAGGTCCATTCACCCGACGTCTCATTTGCCCAAAAGTCTGTTTTACCATCATACAGCTCATGATTACCGACGTACGCTACAGAGGCGGATGATAAATTGGCATCCTACAGTAAAAACCTACAGTCGCCTCGCCAAGAGATCATCCAAACCTTGCACTGATACCGAGACTCAATCGTCGATTCCCCTCGCTGATAATACTTATGATCGGTCCTGAGTCGCACCGGCGGGGGGGGGGGGGGGGGGAGACGGTCGCACAGCTTGAACATTTATCTGTGATCCGTTTACTTCCGGTTGTTTTCGACTGAGGCAGTTTGGCAATCTGAGTTTCACTGAACGATTACTTTGAGGTTGCCTTCCAGTAACTTTTAGCGAAAAAGCAACCAGCCGTTTCATTGCTTTGCGCTTACAGTAGAACCTCGATTGCCCGAACCTCCATTTAACCAAACTGCGAGTTGCTTTATCCGAATTTCTATTATCCGAACCATAGGGCAAATTTCGTGTCCCTGAAGTTATCTCGACTGCATCAAATTTCATCACTGGCAAATCTGTGTCAATGCACTGGTATTGAGGGAAAAATAGATTGCTTGTAGAATTTTATTTTTCAAGTGAAATACCCCGAGCGAAGTTTGTGCGATGTAAAACACAGTCGTTATAACTTGATGAAATTTAGTCTCATGCAGATATCTTTATAGGGTCATAAAATTTCGATGTAACTTCATCGTTGAGTGCTGCTTTGTTCCAAGCGCGATCAAGCTAGTATCGCGCGTCTATACACCGCTTGCAATACGGATTTTCTCGGGGAACTTTTTCTTCCCGTAATTTTTTTTTAAAGAATCTCGGAGAGATTTCCAACGGATTTCCGAAACTTTTTTTTTTTGGAGAATCTCGGAAAGAATCTCGGAGAGATTTCCAACGGATTCCCGGAACTTTTTTTTTTGTTGAGAATCTCGGAAAGAATCTCGGAGAGATTTCCAACGGATTTCCGAAACTTTTTTTTTTGTTGAGAATCTCGGAGAGAATCTCGGAGAGATTTCCAACGGATTCCCGGAACTTTGTTTTTTTTTTGGAGAATCTCGGAAAGAATCTCGGAGAGATTTCCAACGGATTCCCGGAACTTTTTTTTTTGGAGAATCTCGGAAAGAATCTCGGAGAGATTTCCAACGGATTCCCGGAACTTTTTTTTTTTGAGAATCTCGGAAAGAATCTCGGAGAGAATCTTGGTTCGGCGCTCATGCTTGACTCTCAGTGAGATTCTCGGCAATACTAATCTTTTCTACGCGGGCTGATAAGCCTACGACGATATTCTAACGAAGCGTCATGATTATTGCGAGATCCTTAGCCGATAACTACTGCCCTCTTGAACTATTTCGGGACGTCATTGTAAAATCATAGACTCGTTCGATTTAGAATGAGAAATATTGGTCTTAATGAATATATGTTTTAATTAACAAGTAGATCGTACAATCCAGTCAGTATCATTCCATTCATTCACAATATATTCGGGTAACAGTCTTCGTTCAAGTTCGGTATCATTCTTTTTACATGGGTTAATCAGGGCAAATATATATAACAATAAATAAAGATATAGACACTTAAGCTCAACAATAATACACAATTTCGGACTTATCTTAAATCGGTGGCTCTTTCCTTTCGACTCTGGGGCTCGCAGTAAAGTGGATAAAGCCCAGTGCATTTTTAATTGGTGATCGGCTGGCCACGCTCGATCCGGAGAGTCAGACACGAATTCGTCGCTAATCTCTTTCTTCCTTCTTGGTATTCGCGTCCGTCGTACTCGACGTCCCCAGAGAGAAAGAGAGTGAGGCATGGCTGATTGTTGGAGCATGCGCACCTGTTATTCTTATGTGTACGCCCGTGCGAAGTTAGCGTGATCGATCGCTGGCGCCCTCGGTCGATATATTTGCCTTTTCCGCGCATTTCAAATTGAAAACTTACAATATCCCCCTTTTTCTGTGCAGTACACTAACGGTGTACGGAGCAGACAAAGTCGTCGTCATCTTAGTCCTAATTCTCATTCATGCGTTTCCGTTAATTTTATCATTCTGTACATAATACTCGTCTTTTTATACATTTCCACGTAGAAAGTCGTCGAAGTTTTACATTATGCTTAATCGCATGTAAATATTCTACATACTATTCGTAATTTTTACGCTTGTTCTAATCTACCTCATTCTTTCAATCGTCGATTTTTCGTTACATATATTTATACAGCTTTGCTTTGAGAGAGAATTTGGAGAGGATTCGGTCTCCGTCAATTTAATTTTTATCTCCATCGTCAGCACCAACAACATTATTTGCTTTATAATATTTTCGCAGATTGAGCCGATTGTAAATACCCAGCTCTACCATGTCGTCAAGAGGGTCAGCCAAAAGAAACGCATTTTCTCCCACGCGTCGTTTTATCCTGTAGGGCCCCTCGAAGAGGTGGAAGAACTTTTTTATGACTCTATCACAGGCGTTTGATAAGTGTCTTACCGGCAGGAGTACCAAGTCTCCCTCGGATAATATAATCTTTGACTCTTGTTTTTGTTTCTTTTTTCTATTATTAAAACTTTTTAAAATGTTTTTATTTAGCCATGGTTATTAGATATTGATGTGACCGAAGCGTGGTTTCGGGGAATTTTATTACGTTGTGAAGTTCTTCAGTTATTGGTTCTCCGAAATGGAGCTCGTGAGGCGATAATTCGTATAACCTCACCGTACTCTGGTGTACGGTGAGGTTTAGAATTTGTTCGATCTGCGGAACGTATTGTGCCCATTTAGTGTGCTGGTCGGTGCACAGAGTCCTAAATAATCTGCCTAACTCTCGCATAACTCGTTCTGTCGGGTTTGACTGCGGATGCCTAATAGAACTATATAAAACTTTTATACCCTGAGACTCCCCTACATATTGAATAAGATCTCCCGTGTGGCCCCGGTGACGTCACACCGCGAGAGCCCGGGAGACGCGGTCAACCAGGAGAGATGCAGAGCAGCCGTCGGACAAGCCCGCGGAGAGCCAAGTGGCGCCATCCGACGGGATCGAGCGGCGGCTCGATCGATGCCGAGCGACGCGCACGCGCAATAGCCAACACCAGCAAGGATTCGAAAGCACAGCGGCGCTGCCCTGCGGGCTTGCGGCGAAAGCACGCTCAAGGTAGGAGAAAGGCGAAAGCGAGGGAAAATCGGCCTCGCTGATTGGATAGAGATGACGACACTCCCGTTGCACACGGCACCGACCGAGCACACTATTAGCTCAACGGATAACACCGGAAGACCGTCACTAGCATACCGACCCGGGATTGGAGGGTAGAGGGAGAACAACACAATTAGCCAATCAGAAAATTAATAATCGGGCGACTGCACTCACACGCGAGTCCGCCAGAAATCTGCCAAACCGACGGAGTGGGAGTCCAAAATCGGGGTATAAAAGACGGCGATTTCGGCAGTCGATCAACAGTGAACGATCTACTTTACCAGCGGACAACTCTCCAGGATTAAAAGTGAAAGTGAATTAAAAGTGCCAAGTGAAATAAGTGAAATAGAAGTGAAATTGTGCCAAAAGGACTTATAAAATCCGTGCCGATTTGAACTTGTGGAAATTGTGCCGGTTCGAACTTATAAATTGGGCACCGAAAAAGGACTTATAAAATTAATGACAATTTGGACTTATAAATCCGTGCCGATTTGAACTTGTGAAAATTGTGCCGGCTCGAACTTATAAAAATCGGTGACGATTTGGACCTATAAAGTTTGTGATACTTTGACGTATAACTTCCCGTGCCAAGTGAACATATACTAAAGGTGCCAGATCGGACTTAGACATTTGTGCCGAGTGGGAACTTAGAACATTACGAGTGAGCAAGACTGACTAGGATTCGCAAGTGACGTGAGCCAATAAAAGTGACATTCGGAGTGAACCGGTAAAACGACCAAAGTGACCGTCAGAAAAGCCGTAAAAGTCACGGAGTAATATTCTAACCCCAAGGAACGGAAAAAGTCACATCGAGGGTTTAGTTCACTCCACCTGAAGGCTCCGATACCATCAAAACAAGGTAAAAGCATCCAATTATTGAATAAACACCAATTGCAAATCGCGAGGTGAACGAGCTTTCACCGTCGATCGCCGTGTGACGTCAGAGCTAGTATAGCCGAGCGCGACGACCAGCTGGATTGAGCGACGATCGAGAAGCTACCCGCGCATGCGTCCTACGGTTCCACGCGAATAAATGTCTTAAATTAAATCATGCCGACTTCAAGACTTTAATTGATGCAATAATAATAATATTAATTCTAAGATAAGATCCGTTTCTTGTATACTGTAAAAATCGCTTTGTATCGACGTTATTACCGACATTTTAGTTTAATAAACGTTCTGAAGATCGAGGAATAAACAAGTCAAAGGGAGAAGAAGGCTGTAATCACTGGCGAACTTGTCTCGGTATAAATAAAGAAGAATATTATCATTTCACATAAAAAAAACATCTCTGACACGCCCCCCCAGAATTCCTAGACGCTCGAGTCCACGAATCCTTCCGTGTGAGTGCCCGTTCCTCTTCAGGAGGTGCGCAAATACGGAAATAAATGTACAAAGCATTAGCTACCGTTACATTTGGCGCCCAACGTGGGGCTCGAGCAAAAAGAATTGGCTGTGTCAGAGCAGCAATAAAATAAAATAGACATCACAAATTAAATTAAATTAAATGAAAGGTAAATAGAGTCGATAACAAATTGCGAAATGTCGGAAAAATCGTTCGCCCAGGAGAGACGCGAGCTCGAGCTCATAGATAGCGAAGAAAGAAGCATTCACAGGCGGGAGCGACTCGACAAGCTGAGGGCACAGCAAGCCGCCGACACCGAACAACCGCGGGTCTCAGAGGTTGTTCTGGATGACGAGACTCCAAGCAACACAGATGACTCACACAGAGACAGCACGATAGATATGGATCACACCAATCGCTCTCTCGACTGGGAATCCACGACAGCAGATGAGCTGATCGGCAGGGGCAACATCCGGCAGCAAGGGGAAATGAATCGATTGTCGATCATCCCTCCCGCAAACAATACGAACGCTCGGACCGCCGGATGCGAAAAAGAAAAGCACAAGGAGTCCCAGAACACAGAGGTAGTCGGTGATGACAGCAACAGGGCGATAGTGCAAGCGATCATGCTAATGAATGCCGAGCACCAAAAAAAGTTCGAAAAAATACACAGCACCCAGGTAAACCTGGAGTCGGCGTGTGTGAAACGAACTAGGGAGGCGAAACAAATGATGCTGACGGCGCTCTCGAGAGCGGTAAGCGAGAGCGAGGCGGACACGGATCACAAAATTGCGACGATACGGGAAGCGATCCGCGAAGAACAACAACTGATCAATATCCACGTTCGGGAGCAATTGGCGGCACACGACGTAACAGTCGTTAAATTAATCGATCGGCTCGAGGGCGTCACAAATGTATCAAAAAGGGCCCTCCAGACTGCAGAAGAAAATGCGAAGAGAATCCGGGAGTACGCGGCGATGGCGAACCGAACCGCATCACAATCGGCGCTCGGTACGACGATGATCGGAGCGTTGAACGCCAGCAAAGCATATGTGGCATCGAAAAGGCTTGCCACATTCAAGGGCGATGGCGTGGAACGTCCAATGCAATATCTGAAAACGTTAAAGGACCATTTTAGCGCCATAGAGCTCGAGGGCGCGGAATTTCGATGCATGATGGGCGAAGCAATGGTGGAAACGGCACGTGATTGGTGGCACCTAGTCGCACCGGAAGTCGAAAACATCGCCCAGTTCGAGGAAGCTTTTCGAGCACGATACTGGGGTCGCGAGCTCCAAGACAAGGTGAAGCGTCACCTCGAATACGGGACCTATTTCGTCGAAGGACAGCGCCTCACAAAGGCCGAATATGCGACCCGAGTAATAGGAAATGTTCGGGATTTAAGCGAGCGGATCGAAGATAGAGACGCGATCCGACGCCTCGCCAAACATTTCGACTAGAATCTAAGAACGGCGATCCTCGTACGAAATGTCAACAAGGTAAGCGAACTGATCGAACTGTTGGAGAGTAACGACCTCGGCGGAACGGTCAACGCGAGTCGCTGAACTGACCGGCAAGGCCTGAACGGGTACAGTCCGCACCGAGTAAACGTCGGGGAAATGGGGGAGGACCGCGCCCTTGGCAGCAGCGAGGTGGCCAACAGGGCCAGTGGGCGAACGCCACCGTCGGACAACCACAAGGGCCGCCTCAATTTTCAAACCCGTGGCACGGACCACCGATCGCGGCGGCGACTCCGAAATTTTCGGTACCGCCGCCATGTTACCCGATGACACTGCCCCAGGCACCGCCCGCGGGAATACAGTCGTCGCAAGGAGCGAATATGGGCTCCCAGGGACCAAGCCAGGGAAACGGGTCAACGTTGCGTCCGTAAGGTCAGACGAGAAACCACGAGACGTAACGGTGACGACTTGGGCACCGAGAACGGAAGAAAATCGAAAAGAAGAAAAGAAGAAGAAAGAAGAAAAGAAGAAGAAAGAAGAAAAGAAGAAAAAAGAAAAAGAGAGGAAGAAAGAGGAAAAGAAGGAACGAGAAGAAGAAAAGAAGAAAGAAGAGAAGAAGAGAAGAAGAGAAGAAGAGAAGAAGAGAAGAAGAAAGAAGAGAAGAAGAAAGAGGAAAAGAAGAAGGAAGAAGATGAAAGGAAGAAGGAAGAAAAGAAGAAAGAAGAAAGAAGAAGAGAAGAGAAGAGACAGGACAAGAAATTAATGGAAGAAAAAGACAGGAAAGCAGAAGAAAGAAAAAGACGAAAGGACGAATTCTGGCGAATACGACAGGAGAAAAGAGAGAGAAAGAGAGGCGGCGAGAAACTCGAGGGAAGAAGCGACGAACTCCGAGGCAATGACAGTCCGTAATGTCGAATTGTCGGAAGAACGAGAAGGGGTACCGAAGGACGGGGGAGAGACCAATCCTAAGAAGGGGGAGAAGAAGGTCGGACTAGATCAGGAGAAGATCAGTGCCGGGGAGGGAAGTAGGACGGAGGGTCAACCCCAATTCGAGCCCACATCTGTTTCGATGCCGACAACGACGAAGGACAAAACCGTCATCGCTAACGGACAAGGAGCAAGTCCCAAGAGGATCGAAAAAAAGTCCGAACGATTTTCGAGAGTCCGCAGGATTACCTCCTCGATATGCCACAGCCAGGAGAGGGTGTGATCTATGACGAAACACGACCAATGTGCCCTGAGGTACCGATTGACCTCGAAGGGGCATTGGTCAGTGCATTAGTCGATAGCGGAAGCGAAGTCAGTAGAGGTCAGTACCGATACGGATTTTCAAGATGGCGGCTTTTGCGGAGTGGGGATGGCGGTCCGCGTGGTGTAGCGGGGCCCGGCGGCCCGATGCGAGGGTGGTTGCCCCCTCCCCCTTTCCCCCCGCGTCTCCCCGCGTCTTCCCTAGGGAGGAGAGGATGGCCAGGGTGTGGAGCTGGAGGAGATGTTGCTTCTTCGGCTGCCAAATCCCGACCACCCACCCCTGGTCGATCACTTGGCTAGCTCAACTTGAGCTGCGGACGGAGGGGATGATGGAGAGAGGGTAGTGAAGGGAGGGAGTGAGCGTGTAGTGGAAGGGTGTGAGAGCGTGGCGGGGGTGTTTGATGTAGCGGGGGTGAGTTGGCTGGAGCGCGCGCGGGGCCAGCTGGTGACGGCGTAGCTACGAGTCGCGCCATGTTGGTTTTTTGGGGTACGCTGGCGGCCGAGCGGCGGCGGGCCCATCGCATCCCCTTTCTCTCTCTCTCTTGCGCGGAGAGCGTGTTGAGTGATGCAGCGCGCACACTATGTAGCGGCGGATGGCTGAAGCATACGGCACTGGCTTGCTGCGGGTGGCAGCGCTCACGCTCTCGCGCGTAGGGTGCTTCTCGAGGGTAGCTGAAGGCTTTGGGTAAGCTAGCTTGGTCGAGAGGCCTAAAGCGTCGAATTCAAGCACCGTTTTTCTTGGGAGCGTGAGTTCGATTCCCGCATGGAAAAATGTTTTTTTCAGCTTATGTAAAAAAAGTTATATGAAACGGATGAGGGAAAGGTAAGTAAAAAATAATTTTGTTTAAAATTGTTACAATATACTTTGCATTTTTTATTCTTAAATCTAGTTGTACAGGTATTTTTTTTTATGTATACAAACTTAAAAATTATTCAGTCAAGCACAGCAATGTTGAACAAATTTTTTAACACAGACTCCGCGACCCGTTAACGAGTTTCCAGAGTGTTTATTAATGTTTTTCGTATCAGTCGCCGGCTTACTCATTATACGTTTATGAAATCTTGCGGCGATTCGATCGTTTTGTTTGAGATCGGCGGTGAAAAGATTCCGGAATTGTAGTAGAGATCTCCCACCACACATATGATAAAGGAACATAATACAAAACTGGCCACACACATTTGAAAAGAGGCTTTGAATCTGCTTGGTATTCCATCGATAGAGGGTGCAGTTCTTGCGTAGACGGTGGATATGGTTTGGTATAAGCGGCGGAATGCCGTAGCTGTCGAAGTACGATCCACGTCCGCGGCCATCGATGTAGATTGCGACCCAGTGTGTTCCAGGCCGCGTGTGCTCATCCGTGTTCAGAACAAGGGCTGTTGGTCTCGTTAACAGAGTTGGAATCTGATCGGCTGCATGAATACTTCGCGAGACTTTAGAGTGTAAGCCCGGCAATGCCTGGCCAATCTGGATCGTATTCATCACTTGTTACGACTGGAGAGTAACAATCGCGTAGCTTCTTCAGATTCACAGGTTCAGGTGAGAAGTCAAACGGTTGTATCCGCGTGGCTGTAGGAGCTACGTCGCGAAGAATCCACTCCTTTAATTTTACAGCATTGTTTAAAGCACAAGATAGCTCTGGCCTGTTTAAGAGCCCGTGATGCAGACAGACTTGCGCCGAGGAGGGCAGATCGTTGAATGATGGACAGTCGCTTTCCTCAAGGTTTTTTATCTCACGTGCCGTAACATTTTGGAGGTATTTCGCCTTTTCATGCCCGCGAGCATAAATGGTTCCAGCAGCCCGCGTGATCTGTCGGAGATTTGCGTGTAGTGTTCTGATTCCTACGTCTCCTTCGAACCACTCCAGGCCGTGATGATGGCGAGTCGTCCAATTATTCTTCGCGCGCACTGATCTCGGGAGATCCGTGAAAACGTATGCTGGAGCGGTGATCCAATGGCCGACGTACTCTTTGTCTAGCGTAACAACAGCTACTTCTTTAGCAATGAAGCAGTCATCCTTGTCGTAAAACCCTTGAATATCGATGACGTAGTCCATTTTGGTGAAAAATGTTATGGTCCAATAAGTACAATCGCTACTGTCGAAGGATCGCTATGTACTACCGATGAGCGCTGCAGATGCATCTGAGAGATTTTGGTGATGGAGGGGATGAGCGGGGGTGTATCTCTAATTCGTCAGTTTGACTTTTTTTTGTCCTGTAATGGCCCAACCCCTTGAGACGCCTGCCTACAAATAGCTGAGAAGAAAAGTGACGTAAACAGCCTTTTCTATCACCCCCACGATTTTCCTACACCTTGCAAGAGTCCTGCTGTTTCAACGGGAGATAGTGAGTATTCAGTTGCAAAATAATTCTCGTACGGTATACATCTAAAAATGGTCCACCGAAGAGCAAAACCTGTGGAAGTATTCACGTGGCGTGTGGAAGAATGGACTAGGCACGGGTGGGTGCAGCAGCCGAGGACGAAGCCTACACCCCGACGGAACAATCTAATGCAGTATCCGAAACAGCCTCCGAAAATATGGTTTATTCGGAGACGTCAATATTTCGCTCGTGAAAGGCGGCGACAATTGCGGGCATCGGTGAGTAACACTTAGCTTAATAATTAAAACACGCAGTAATAAAAAACCGATTCTTTAAATATAATATATACATTCGTTTATTACAGCAGCAGCAGCAGCAGCCCTGTGAATGCATCCGTGAGGACCATCCACGGTGCAGCGAAAAGGTCGAAGCTGAGAAGCGAAAAAGGCGTGAAGAAGCAGAGGAGTTGAAGAAGAAAAAAGGAGAAGATTCGAAATCGACGGGAGGATTTAATATTGTTAAAAATGATGATGATGATGATGATGAAATGCGGGAGTTGGTGGATGTTTTCGAGAGATTAAAAATCGAATAGAAACATAAATCCGCTTAATTCTGGGTTAACATATTATTTATTTATAAAACCTTACAACCTTATAATATAATAATAATATTTATTAAACTTAGATAATTATTGAAGCACGCAGGCTTACCCCGAAAAGTCTACCATGACCTGTCGGGAAGCGTCGATCTCAACGACATTATCGAATTCCGAGTACACAATACAATTTACAGTACTCGTTAAAGCAGTCTTGAAACGTATTTCTACACGCACGCTACCGCGTCGCACAAGATTCCAGTGGCCGGCTCGCCCAGCAGAAAGATCGGGCGTTAAATCGAAACAGTATAGACAGTTACCAAACGAATACCCGTCTTTTGTTACACCACAACTATCGTCATCCCAAAGTATTCCCGTACCAGAAACTAGAGTATGATATGACTCGGTGTAAAGGCCTTCATATAATCAGGTTGCAAAGGCTTACTAGGTACCTGTACTCCGTCTACGTACAGAGATAAGAAATTTAATGAGTAGTGATGAAAATTAAAGGGGTTCATAGTTCTATCTCCATTGAAGGCTCGATTATCGACCAAGCCTAGTACGATGCGTCTCGGAAGCTGACCAAGTACAACATTATTAAGTGTTTCACCATGAACACCGGCATGAATAGTAAATGGTTTCACTTCAACTCGAGTAAACGGATATTTAGCCGTTCCTCTACTCAAAGCCTTAGCATGGGCTAGCAAAACACCCGGACTAATTTTAACACGTCGGACAATGAGCCTAGCATCGACTATATGCACCGTATAATCCTTCCCAGACGCGTCCATAAGACAAAAAGCATCTCTCGACCGTATAAGACGAAGGCGTAGTTCAACACCGTTGAGTAAAAACTTTTCCGGATTGAAGATATCAGAATGTAGATATCCGGTAAGATCTACCGTTTTACCATTCGCCATTATAGCCTGCCTCGCAGCTAAACCTTTGTTCGCTTGCACGGGGACTTGTCTACCCTCAGCCGGTGGAGCCGTCGAAACTGGTTGAGAGTTGAAAAATGACGGTGTATCATCTATCCACATACTGGCACCGAGTTGACAGGCTTTTGTCGAAGCCTTGTAAGTCAGTAGTGATTCAATGTATGCTCGGTACGTATAGGCATTATTCGAGGGTGATACAAGTTTCTGGTTGAATGATACATCTAGTTGATTGAATAATGAATGCAGTAGATTGTTAACAGGTGCTACTTTATCATGAGCGTTAACGGTGCCGTTCCTGGGTTGTAACTTAATACGTAAGTTTAGCATTGTATGGGCTAGACCAATGTTTTCATCACCATGACCGGGGACAACAAATTCAATGGGAGCCTCATCTGTCAGTGAAGAAATGGGCTTATAATGAATTCCTTGAGAACCTTCTATACTTGTCTGCGTTGGTGGGAGAGTGAATAAATCCAGCTCTGATTTCAAGCACTCGCAAGAGTGCGCGTGTAAGAAAGACTTTTTATTTAGTTAATTAGCCAAATATATCTGCAACGGTGCGTTTTTTACGCTTAACAATTTTTGTTTTTTTAGTTTTTCTGGTAGGTTTTTTCTTAGACTTTGCTGATTTACGCCCCTTTTTCTTACTACGTTTATCGGTTGAAACTTTTTTCTTTTTCTTTGTAGCTTTTCTAGGCTTACGAGTTTTAGTATATTTTAGAGCTCTAAGTGTAGGATTACCGATGTGAGGACTAGCGTGACCAAACAACGAATGATGCTGTGCCGAGCGGTCCTGTATTTTATATCCTGAACCCTGCATGAGACTCTCAAATGTTCCGTCGGCCTTGCGCTTCAAATTTCTCCCACTCTCGGTCATACGGGCTCTGAATGAATCTTTGAAGGGAGTGTTGTGCGCAACATCACCTAATATATTCATACCAGCATGTAGCGCTTCTTTTCCGACAGCGCGAGCGCCACGCGTGAGCAATGGTAATGCACGTCGAAATAAACCACTGAGAAAGCTTCCTAGACCATGGCCTCGTTGATAGGGAGCCCCAATGAAAACACGATCAACACCGCCGCCGACCTGGCTCTCGTAATGATCAATATATCGATCCATAGCGACATATTTTATCGTATACGCTTAAAATGTAATGTAGCGGTCAACGTTCCACTCTGGAATGGTACAGGTTTACCAGTGTCGGTCTTTATATCTATCTCGATCGTGCCGAATTCAGTCGGTAATAAAGGTATGTAAATTGGCGGGGAGAATGATTTAGTTTGCGTAGACCCATAAATATAATTTGTATTATCTACAGGTACGATGCGTAACAGAGGTGTCTGAGTATCGCCGGTTATATAATTTTCACATATATCTGTATATACTGTAACCGTTTTTCGCCCAACCCCAAATAAACCCAATCGAGACGGCTACAAAACCCATCTCACTCGGCCTTAAGGGCGCCAGCCGCGAGAGCGAAAGCGTTCGCGACAAAATTTTAATTTTAAGAGCCGAACGAGAGACGAGAGCGACCCGGTGTCGCTCAGCCTTGGGAATTGGTAGAGGGGGTGGTTCGGTTGCCTCCGCGAGGAGGAAACAGAGATCGAGACGAAATATACGGGAACTCCAAAAGATGCTTTAATTTAGCATTACCGCAGCCTGTAGGACCGGCGATAATAGACGTCCAGGGGTGCTTCCAGCGCGGGTCCATGTCGATTAATGAGAGGAATGATGAGTATGAAGGTATTAAGTATACAAATTGAATACTATTACAGTTTTTTATTTTATACATATGAAAAATATACCATTTATATAATTTTTTATTAATTTTTATTTTATCTTTTTATTTTTTTTTTACCAGGGATCCGTAACATATCCTGACTCTGGTCCGACGTCCAAAAACTCTAAATCAATGCTACGGAGATGGACCAGGGAAAGATCTGGAACAAATGAAAATGATATATATCTATATTTTTTATTAAAATACATCATATTATAAGCTAGGTTCATAATACCACATCATGTACCCTGCCACAGCCTCCTCCAACTACAGTCACTCACAGCTACAGTCTCGATACAGCGCTCATGAAGCTACATGCAGGATAAGATGGTCGGTCTATACTGTTAATAATCTGATCGGAGTTATGCATGCATGCACGCACCGGCGATGATTTTCTCGAACTAATAGGGAAAGGATGATGGTACAAAAATGAGTTTCACGGATAAAAACAGTAATTTTATTCTATAAATTAGAATAAATACATAATACATTTTAACTAAACACAGCACTCACTCACTCACCACCACAAGTCGGGGTACAACACGTACATACACATTCCACCTAAAATTAAAGAAAATACATTTTTTTACTTATTTACTAATTATGAGATACTAACTTATTCTCTGTAATCATACGGCAACGAGTTGTGCTCGACCCACGGTCGTCTCTTCACGAGAACAGGCTTGCACGTCTTTACCTCCTGCCGTGTGACTACCCTATGGTAAGCATCACGCCTGATAGCACTATATTTTACGGCTATACTTGTACCGGATTCTCTAATTAATCGGCATATCGAGTCGAAGTTAATATTTTTCCCGTTCTTATAGTTTAGACCTATACCTTTGACCTTGTAGGTACCAATCTCACTACCATCCGGCTTCTGTACTATGTAGCCGTAAAATTTAGGTCCTTCAGAAACGAACCGTCTTATTTAACTACCTTCGCCATAGTCTTTTAATTCGTCAGTCATATCACCGAGGAGGTTTCCGAGAGGCGGATTGTATTCCTCGGTGATACCACTACTTATGTATATACACGAATCCGTATCGTAGTAGAGGACGCGTCTGTCTAATGGTTCTAGATACGAATACAACTTTAACCTAGCTTGCGCTGTCGTGTACGCGGCAATCACGACGTTCACATGAGGATTCGCATCCGCGGTTTCGGTAGTTTTTTTCCAACAAACATACACTATCTCGGCATTAACGTGGATGATCTTGGTAACTTCGCAGGTCTGATCTGTCAAAAGTTCCAACAGCCTTTTTCGCGTAGTTACGACTTCGGATTTCGGGAGGTTCTCACGCTGTCCAATCTTTCCCCAAAAAGAATTCAGACAAAGTTTTGCGACAGACCTTAAACCTGGATTTTTCTCGATACGATTTCTATCTGCTGTACACCCTCCGCAGCAAGGAAACTAGTCAGGTACGCGTCTTTAGCCTCCTCGGTTGTACACTCGCGAGGCCACCCGCTAGCTTCTTGCTTTATTTTTAACCAGAGGTTGATGTACCCACCGAAGAGACCGGCAGTCTGACCGTTTCGGTCGTATTGCTCGACCTCATACTGCCAAATCTCGTGTACAGCAAGAATCTTGTACCCTTTCGCGACAGCTGTCTGGATCTCGCATGACACCCAGGTTCCCTCGAAGGTTCGATCATCTTCATACTCGTGAGGGCACGCACCCTGCTCCATCTCCTCGCAGCATTTTCGGCATAATGCAAACATCAGCCGATTATGCATACGCACAGGAAGTACAGGGTGGTAGAGGTCACGAGGAGGTAGCACAGTCATCGTACGAGTGCTTCCACACTCGTCAAGTCATTATCAGGACCGACTATTTCATGACACGTATCTGCCGCGTATACTTTCGGATGACCGACAGGAAATCGACCGTACTTGCAGATATAGGGGTACAACGAGCACACGTCAACATAGTGTATTCTCTCGTTACCTGTAGCCTCGCAGTAGCTCCGTGTATTTCCTGTACGCCCGCCAAAAAACGCGTCGCGAGGATCGACAGGCTTGTCAGTCAAAATCGGATGTCCCTGTACATGAGCGTTAATCGCTGGGTCCCGATTCTTAACGCGAGCCCATTCACACTCCCAAATCTCGTGGAGCGTGTACCCGAGAGATTTTATGCGTTCTGACGTTATTAACGTTCGCGTGAATCTATCATTAAACGTACTGCCACCCCACTCCTCGTCTCGCTTACACTTATCGGTGTAACACCTGTCGCAACCATGGAAAAAGCATCCGTGAAACTGAAATACGTGTTCTACACCATCGGGTGTTTGTACGTACCCGTCCATGCGTCTGCCGTCGATTAATTTATACTCGCGTCCGCGACCGGCATGCTCTATTTCTTTGCCCCAAAGCTGTTCGCACCACAGTAGCCATTCGATAGCCACGGCCGACTGTCTATCCGCTCGTCGATATCCATTCCGCGGCACGACCGAGATCTTATTTTTATCTAAAAAGTTTCGCCGGAAAACTTTGTTGCATGCGGATGCTATTGTAACAGCCTCGCTAAAAGGGCATACATCTCCGGACTCTATAAATATTTTTCGGAATGCAGCACAGGCTTTCCGAAGAATCGCTACATCCGTCTTGCAATATGCCACGATCTCCTTTTTAAAATCAAACTCGTACCCCGATTGTCGCGTTTTTCGTACCATTCTAACAGCGCCGCACGATCTGATGGTGACATTGTATCGGGAGAGTAATCTGCGAGAGGAGGTAGAGGTCCCTTGTACTGCTGATTAGCTACTTTATTAAAAAGATGTGGGAAAGTTCCCTTAAAACATCTTATCCTAAGCCGAAGGCTTTTGGGAGCTTGCTTAGTGACATATGAAAATAATTTAAGCTGTCAATGAATTTTACGTTACGGATTTTCATCTCCATTATGCTCGTACCGTTTGTAATTAAAGCCGGAGTTTCGCGCTTCTCCTCGACGAGGTATCGCAGAATGAACTGCGCATCGAAACCTTTCGCGTTATGAGCTATACATATTACTCGACCGGTATTAGCCTTCTCAGTCAATACATAATCTATGAACTCCGCGACAGGATTTTTCTCGAACACTTTTTCGCTGGCCTCGACGCACAGATTGCACTCCCACACATCCTCATCTAGATTTATGCAGTTAGAACAGCGCTGCTGACTAACGCACAAGTTCGGCTCGTGCATGTACACCCCGGCTACTCCGTCGACTTCGCTCTGCTGTCGAGTTTCGAAGTCGTAAAAAATAAATATATCCGGTTTTTCGCTTTTTTTCGCCGGACCCAGCGGTGCCATGAAACATTGGTGATTTTCTGGTCGCTTTTCTTTACAGGTTTTGCAGAAGAACCATCCGCACACATGCTTTGCATTATCTTTCTTGTAGACCTGCTTCAAGCACGTTTGACACGTGTGAAGCATATTACACAAGCGCGTTTGAGCTCCATGCGAGCCGATCGCTTTATGATTTGCAAAGCATGCGTTACCTCGAAAGAAACGACGACAGTCGTCACAACGAATCTTCAGAGCGTTAGAATCGCACGGGGGACTAGCCATACAATATGGACATTTTTGATTTGTAAACATCTTAGCTCGCCCCCCCCCCCCCCCAAAAAAATTTCATACGGTGGTAATCTCAGAAAAGATGGGACGAAAAACCGAACGGTCTGACGTCACGCACGAGGTATAGGCGAATTTGTCTGCAGAGTAATCTCATAAAAATGGGACGAAAAACCGAACGGTCTGACGTCACGCACGAGGTACAGGCGAATTTGTCTTTAGAGTAATCACAGAAAAAAGGGGACGAAAAACCGAACGGTCTGACGTCATGCCCCAGGTAGAAGCGAATTTGTAAGTAAAGTAATCTCACAAAAATGGGACGAAAAACCGAACGGTCTGACGTCACGCACGAGGTATAGGCGAATTTGTCTGTAGAGTAATCACAGAAAAAAGGAGACGAAAAACCGAACGATCTGACGTCACGCACGAGGTATAGGCGAATTTGTCTGTAGAGTAATCTCATAAAAATGGGACGAAAAACCGAACGGTCTGACGTCACGCACGAGGTACAGGCGAATTTGTCTGTAGAGTAATCACAGAAAAAAGGGGACGAAAAACCGAACGGTCTGACGTCATGCCCCAGGTAGAAGCGAATTTGTAAGTAAAGTAATCTCACAAAAATGGGACGAAAAACCGAACGGTCTGACGTCACGCACGAGGTATAGGCGAATTTGTCTGTAGAGTAATCACAGAAAAAAGGAGACGAAAAACCGAAGGGTCTGACGTCATGCACCAGGTAGAAGCGAATTTGTCAGTAGAGTAATCTCACAAAAATGGGACGAAAAACCGAACGCTCTGACGTCACGCACGAGGTACCGGCGAATTTGTCGGTAGAGTAATCACAGAAAAAAGGGGACGAAAACCGAACGGTCTGACGTCATGCACCAGGTAGAAGCGAATTTGTCAGTAAAGTAATCTGACGAAAATGGGACGAAAAACCGAACGGACTGACGTCACGCACTAGGTATAAGCGAATTTGTCAGTAGAGTAATCTCAGAAAAGGTGGGTTGAAAAACCTAATTTTTGATGTGTAAACATCTAAGCGCAGACCCCCCCTAAAAATATCATACTATAGTAATCGCAGAAAATCGGGGACGTCATTTGGGGACGGAAGTCGGGGACGGAAGCCGGGGACGAAAGCCGGGGACGAAATTTGGAGACGAAATTTGGGGACGAAATTTGGGGACAAAATTCGGGGACGAAATTTGGGGACGAAAGTCGGGGACGAAAACAGATGACAATCCATTGCCGTGGTATAATAATCAAACAACCCAAACAACCCATTGCCGTGGTATAATAATCGCGTCCCGTCGCCTTCTCCAAAATATCATACGGCGGTAATTTCAGAAAACATGGGATGAAAAACCGAACGTTCTGACAACATGCACGAGGTATAGATGAATTTATCAGTGGTGGCAATTTCAGAAAAGATGGGATGGAAAACCGAACGTTCTGACGCCGTGCATGAGGTACAGGCGAGTTGGTCAATAGAGTGATCGCAGAACAGACGGGATAAAAAAGCAAACGAAAATATATCATGCCCAAGGTACAGACGTATTGCTCCGTGGAGCGTTATGTACAGCAAAGCCGGCATGCGCATCAAGTAATTCAGTGGAGGAATATGCTTCTCTGTGATATATAACTTTTATGGATCGCAGATCATAACTTATGCCAAAAAAAGACAGCTCTCGTGAGGTCTGGCAAAAAGGGCCCCCGTAAAGGTATGAGTTGACGGAGGGTCATCTAAGCATCGAATCGTCGAGCTTCAGTGAGGTCTCGACGACGGCTTCCCGTCGAAGTACGAGTTCACAGGGGCCGTTCTGACAAGCGAAACGACGAGCTCTCGTCAGTTTTTATAACATGTGTTATGACGGGATATTTTGATATCGGGTCACCTTCGCCCGTAACTCCTCCATCTCGTTGCCGAGAAAGCCTTGAAGGCCAGTCAATTTTTAATAACGGCGGAATTGACAAACCGCAAACGGATACTTAAACGAAGATCTTAATTTTTGCGGAAAACTTAAACGGAAGGCACGGCTTCCGAAACATCAGAAATTTGGAAACGCCAAAAATTTATCGTGAATGGTGAGAGCGAAAATACAGAAACAACCGAAAACAAATATCGAGAGCGCTTCAGAGCGAGCGTACGCGCGCGACGCGGTACGCGTACTAGAGAGAGAGCGCAATAGATAGGGTAAAAGTGGAGAATATGGCCCGGTCCATACATCATTGATTTACGTGTTAATCGAGGTGGGCCATATTCACCACTTTTACCCTAGCTATATCGAAAACGCGGTAGCTTGCTTCCGTATGAGAATGCGGCGAGACTCTTCGCGATAACTCTCGGACTGGGCCATAACTAATCGAACCGGTACCACCGAGGAAATTTAACAACGAATATTTCCCTTGTAATTAATAATGGAACTCAGAGGCGCGAACCCTACGTACCCGTATCGGGACTCCATAACTCATGCCGGAAAATGTACGCAGAAGTCGGTAAACGATAACCAGACATCCATAAAAAACGAGTCGATAACGCTGCTCTCGGACGAGACAAACGGAAACATAATCGATAACAGAATGGGTAACTAAGCTTCTCGTCGACGCACGGATCTACCGCGGCCCGTCGATAGCTTACGTAACGAGACCATATCATAGGACGATAGCAGAATGGGAGCTAGGGTGTGAGCTCTGCCCGCGACGGTAGCCGGATAAGAACGGTCCTCTAAACGACAAATAACGAAAAATATACTTTCTCCACGTCTGATAGCTGTTACAAATTCGTTAACGCGAGGCAGATAAATCCGGTTTCATCTGAAATGTTCAAAATCACGAACAGAACAATAACGCTTATTATGCTCGAAATCACAAACAGAACAATAACGGTAACTCATATACGAGAGCGATACTTCCCAGGGGTCATTGTTTGCCCTTCAGATTGTCTGTCCACCGCGGTGACTATCCCTAGAAAGTACTCTTCAGGCATATCGAGTCGAGACATACACCTAAATTCGAAAAACCTAACGATAACATCGATCAGGCAATCCGTGACGGCTGCATGATCGCAAGCACAGACGGCATGGCCTTCCATACTTATACTAAAACGTACACGTAAATGTGAATTGAAACTTAGCCACCATTCTTCCCGGAATTCCCAAAAATCCGAGCGTTGAATATTTTATTCGAACCTCTGTACTAGGTCCAGCAACTGACCGTAAGGGGTTTGCTCGAAAATACGGGTAGCTGGATGTATCGGCCCTGACCCACGTTAAATTCGTTACTCTAACCGCGATTCGAATACTATTCGTTTCTTTATTTCGATAACTCAACTCGAGCTTAGATACTCGCGAAGATACTGAATCTCGATAACGTAGCGAAGTCCCGCAAAACGCTCAGAAGACCGCACGATTCACGAGAGTTAAAGCGGGGTCGTTGCGGGCAACGATGTGACGGAGTTGACCCCAAAAAATACTGTCACAGTATTCGTGTGAAGATACTACTTGAACACATAATACACATACACACGATTTTTACACATAACCATGAGAGTACTAATTGGACTCACACGTTTTTTTTGTCCGCACCGATGACCAGTTGTGCGATCATACGCTACACCGCATGGCGCGCAGAAAAAAGCAGCCCCGGCAGCCTGCGCTAAATTTAAGATTAGACCGTAGTGCCTATCTCGATGGTCGTACAATAAATAAATATGATGTCGAACCTGCGGAGTGTGGCGCAGTACAGGAGGTATACCGTTAAATAAAGCCGGCTCGCTACTACCAAAGGATTCTAAATTAAACATGACCAGAGCAATGCCTTCTTCCGCTAGCACCTCCTGAAATGCTTGAAGCTCCGGGATACCGCACCCCGCAGCAGGGATCTGTCCCATCTTTTCTGCAATGCCCCTTCGCGTATATTCCCCCGTTCCGCGTACACTTTACCGGCCACAATACTCCGCGGGAGACATAAATTATCGGTGTTTTGAAAACTAATCACCGATTTTTTACTCCAAAACTCTACCCCGTTTGCTTTCTTCGGTCTTCCCGAACCGATGGGCATCGACACTATATTGCTCGTAATTACAATCGATACAGAACCCCGCGGCGCTCTAGTATACGCTATTAATGAGCGCGAATAAATTTTCGAAATCAAAATCCCCGACGGGTCTGTATGACATACCGGTGGGACCACGCGTGAACGCATTCGACCTAAATTCTACACCAACCATATCAGTTGGTTCACTGCCACTCACAAGAAGTGTGTGAAGCTCGCGTATGGCGTCCTCTAGCCACTTTACCGGATTTGCCTCTGGAGGCGGTTCGCGAATCTTAATGGTCATAACCGTACCTGAAAACTTAAACCTATCAAACCAACGCCTGGCTTCCACGCGGTAAATAATTTTTGACTCACCGGAAGGTGCTGGAGATACTGGTGGTGGTGTGATCTGTCGCGAAGGCCCAGCGATAGGTTCGCCGACGTCGTGCTCCTCTGGTGCTGGTCCTGCGACGGGGTCAACGACGAGAGCTCGAGGTGGTGCTTCTGCAGCTTCAGAAGCACCCAGGATCTCGGCGATAGTATCGTCCATCAAGCCGGCCCCGAAGTGTATGGACTCTCCCATACACTCGACGACATCATGACGAGGAAGCGGTGATGGCGTCCTTTGTCGCGAAGGTCCTGCGAGCGGCTCAAACACCGGAGTTCGTGGCGGGGGCTGTTGCGGCCGCGAAGGTTCCGAATCCGCAGAAGTGTCGACGGTAGACGTATCGAGGAGACCTTGACCTCCCCCGATCTGTGTGGAGTTCGCTCGCGGATTAGCGATCTCCTCATCCCCGTCGGACAGCTCAGCTGTCGCGTTCTCCAGCTGCCCGCCATATCCGAGGATGATCGAATCGTGAGGATTACGCTCGAGACCCTCAGCTTCCTCGTCCTCGACGACGCTGGCCTCCAATATCGACAAGTTGGCCGTGATGTTGGCAAGCTCGTCGTCGTCGTCGTCGTCGTCGTCGTCGTCGTCGTCGTCGTCGTCGTCGTCGTCGTCGTCAGCATCCTCCAGAGTCATAGACACTGGAAAACAAAATTAATTTAATTTTCTAATTTTCTAATTTTCTAATTTTAATTAATTTTTTTAGTTATTAGATTACATTTTTTTATTTTTCAATATTAGTTTAAAAAATTTAATTTTCACTTTACAACTTACCTTCGTTTTCCCACGCGATATCGTGAACCTCTGCCACGGCCCTAGCATCGTTCAGCCGCGCAGTCGCCTCCGCCAGCGCTCGTTCAGCATCCCGCACATCTGCTGCTGCTCTTCGCGCTGCTTCGTCGTTTTGAAGGGCCTCTGTAATTAACAGTATACATATCAAAATACGTATATGCATTAAAATACACAATTTTACAAAAATTACACTTACCTAATTGTGCAACTTCGTTGCGGAGCGCTGCAGCATCCCTCGAATTTTTGAACGAGGATGCATTAACAACGCGTCACACCATCTTCAACACTTCACAACTTCCACTAAATTTACCGGCTCTATATATTTTAATTATTTGCGGTATCGTCAGGTTGTCCATCAGACATCTGAACCGCCTTATCAGAGCCGGACCACGAATACTCTTCAATAATCGCTCGCTCGATTTCGCCAGCGACTTTCCCATTATCAACGTCGGATTAACCGACAACACTTTCACAATCTCCCCGATTATCGCTCGTACGACGGAATCAGACATGTTGATTATTTTGCTCACTCGACACGAATAAAAGCTGCACAAGAACGCTACAGCGACAGAATGAATGCTGATGAAACGTGGCGTTTACACAGTTGAGCGAAACAGAATAGTTTTCCGAGGAAACACTTAGACTTATAGTTTTTTTCTCGACCTCTAACCCCTTCCAATGTACACTGCTGTTCATGAATGCCTGGATTTCCTTGCGTCTTCCTGGATGTCTTCCCGGATGTCTTCCCAGATGTCTTCCCGGATGTCTTCCCGGATGGCTTCCGGGAGGTCTTCCTGGATATCTTCCTTGGTATCTTCGACCCCATGAAGACATAGAGCAAGATATCCAGGAAGATAAAAAATCAGAAAAACCAGGCATTCATGAACAGCAGTGTACAAGTTCTGGATGGTCATTGGCTGGTCAAATATTTCCCTGATTTTTACAAATTTTAAAAATAACACCCACCAGCGTCTTCTAGCGAGCCTAAAAAACCCGGTGACTAAAGGAGGCATCCTTCGAGTAAAAGCTATAAAATTACTATTGTTCCAGGTAGCCTACACCCGAACAGCCCCCACCGTCGCTAGTACGCTTTATCGGTTTATTATAGGTGCGCGTCATAATATTGTAAACAGCTGCGCCATCCTAGCTGTTGTAAAGTCTATAGCTGCATTGGGATTGAATTTTTCACTCATTTTTATTTCTACATTTTATTTTAATATCCTGGTTGTGTAGGCTTGTCCTTGTCTTTTAACGCTTGGAAATTTACATCTCACAAAATTACCACGTCGCGGGGTGGTTTGCGCAGCTCTCGAGTCTCAACCCCCGCGACGCTCACTCCCCCCCCCCCCCCCCCCCCACTCAACTTAGCAGATTCTTTGAGGCGTGTCTTCACCCCTTGTCCTCTGAAAAATTGCATCAACACAGGTCTAGCTAACGTCTTGATCTCGAGTCATTACGTCTTCGGTGCTTGAAGAGCTCAGGCTTCCTCTCAGATATTATCCAAAACATACTGAAAAAATAAAATGAAATGGAAAATTTCACCGCCGTTGTGAATAACAAAGAAAAGGGTGACTCGGTGCATCGGTTACGGAAACGGGCTCTGGAAAAAGAGGACAAGCCACTTGAAGAAATTCCGTGGCGGCCATTAAGCCAGGCCATGATATTAGCCACGACGTACAGCTTAAATGCATCTGTCAGTAAAATGGTTACAATCGGACTCGAACTAGTAAACGATGAAGACTTCGAGGTGGCAATAAAATTCTCCAACCGTTACTCAAAAGGAATTTCACTGTCTGTGGATGAATGGCGAGAAATGTCCGCACTGGGACCCGTAACTGACCGCTGGATTTTTAGCTGCGGCCAGGTTGGCAAGCTAAAACCCAAATCGCCGCCGCCTATACAATCGCTCGGACGGAGGATACTGCGCTGTACAACTGTTTACAACGAACAAGCTATTGTCCTCGCACTTAATGAATCAGAACACGACGGGCAGAGGCGAGCGAAAAAAGGTTTTTCGTCAGAGATTATCATGCAAAAGACGACATACAAGGGACTAGCGAAGTTGATTCCTTGCATCGATCATAGGATCCGATTGCTTTCTGAAGATCTCAACATCGTGAAGAAGCTGAAAGATGAGCTTATCAATCACATCAGCTGGAAGGTCGCGAACGACGATTGGTCTGTGATCGACGAAACACGATTTTCCGCGGAGGGGCTCCGAAAAATCAGGGATGACTATACGTGCACTATAATAGCGCGTTTCGAACTGCGGCATTTCCCTACGCAGGAGGATGAAGAAATGGACGAAAAACGCTACTAGATCGGCACCGAATTAATGGGTCTTCATCACGAATATCTTTTCCGTAAAGTGATAGAGCGTGTACAAGAAATGCCTTAACGAAAAATATATACCTTACAGTTTAAATTTAAAAAGAATAAAAATATTTTTTCTTTATCTATACATTAAAACTGTACAACTAGATTTAAGAATAAAAATGCAAACTTTATTGTTGTAAAATTTTAAACACAATTATTTTTTTTTACTTACCTTCCCTAATCCCTTTCATATATTTATAAAAATTTTAAACAAAATTATTTTTTACTTACCTTTCCCTCATCCGTTTCATATAACTTTTTTTTTTCATAAGCTGAAAAAAATCATTTTTCCATGCGGGAATCGAACTCACGCTCCCAAGAAAAACGGTGCTTGAATTCGACGCTTTAGGCCTCTCGACCAAGCTATCTTACCCAAAGCCTTCAGCTACCCTCGAGAAGCACCCTACGCGCGAGAGCGTGAGCGCTGCCACCCGCAGCAAGCCAGCGCCGTATGCTTCAGCCATCCGCCGCTACATAGTGTGCGCGCTGCATCACTCAACACGCTCTCCGCGCAAGAGAGAGAGAGAGAGAGAAGGGGGATGCGATGGGCCCGCCGCCGCTCGGCCGCCAGCGTACCCCAAAAAACCAACATGGCGCGACTCGTAGCTACGCCGTCACCAGCTGGCCCCGCGCGCGCTCCAGCCAACTCACCCCCGCTACACCAAACACCCCCGCCGCGCTCTCACGCCCTTCCACTACACGCTCACTCCCTCCCTTCACTACCCTCTCTCCATCATCCCCTCCGTCCGCAGCTCAAGTCGAGCTAGCCAAGTGATCGACCAGGGGTGGGTGGTCGGGATTTGGCAGCCGAAGAAGCAACATCTCCTCCAGCTCCGCACCCTGGCCATCCTCTCCTCCCTAGGGACGACGCGGGGGGAAAGGGGGAGGGGGCAACCACCCTCGCATCAGGCCGCCGGGCCCCGCTACACCACGCGGACCGCCATCCCCACTCCGCAAAAGCCGCCATCTTGAAAATCCGTATAGGTACTGACCTCTACTGAGGTCTCCTGTATTTCTGAAGAATTTTACTCGCAGAATTTGGAGGCCTTTCGAAATTGTCCAACCCTACCGGTGACGTCGATCAATGTCGTGGGAGCGTTCGGGGGAGGTTCAGGGAGGATCAAGCAGCAAATGATGGCCACGGCGAAAATGTACGACTCAGAGGGAGACGTGACGCTGTTGGTGGTCCCAAAGCTGCAGAGGTCCGTGCTCCTAGGTATCGATGGGATGGACAGACTCGGAGTTTATGTCGACATGCCTAAAAAAGTGATCAAGGTACGAGAGAAAATCGTCGGACGCCTCGTGGGAGGATACTGGCAGATGGAGGAGAGCCAATGCAGTATACCCGAAGAGGACAAGAAAATGGGGGAGAGTAGAGCGATGCTCGCTCGAGCCGAAGGCACCTGGGAAGAAGAAGAACCGGAAGACAAAGTCACGAGACACGTTATGAGCGGAGAAATACAAGATCCCGCCTCAGAGTGTATCCGTGAACCCGAAGTCGACGAAAAGCTTCGAGAGTGCGCCGACGTCGACATCGAGATTCAGCGAGACTTCAAAGAATTGGTCTATGAATACCGAGACATATTGCGGAAACAACCTGGGCGGATGCGAGCATACGAACATCGGCTCGTCCTGAAGGATGAAAAGCCCTTCGTATCTCGCTCTTACCCTAATCCAATGGCGTACAGAGGAAAGGTAACGGACGAAATTAATAAAATGCTCGCTCAGGGGGTTATTCAAAGGTCAACAAGTACCTATATTAACACTTTGGTGACCGTTATCAAGACTAACAGGGACGTCAGGTTGTGTCTCGATGCACGGCTACTGAATGAGCATCTCGAAGGAGATTATGACTCAGCACTACCAACTGAAGAGATTTTCCAGAAATGCGGAGGCGCGAAGGTCATGTCGACTTTGGATCTGACCAGCAGTTTCTGGCAGATTCCGTTACATCCGGATTCACGTAAATACACGGCATTTCGACAAGAAAATAAATGCTATGCATTCACGGTTACCGTTCGGTCTAAAAACGAGTACCGCGGCGCTTGTTCGGGGACTGGAAATACCGGAGATTTTATAGTAAATTTTGTGGACGATCTGCTAGTCGTGTCGGCAGACACTCGACAACACCTGCAACATCTCCGACAATTATTCTCGAGAATCCACGAACATGGAATGACTCTCAAAATGGAAAAATCTCATTTCTTCAGAAATGAAGTGAACTTTCTCGGACACGTAGTAACGACAAAAGGGATACTGCCGCAGCCCGACAAGGTGAACTCGATTAAGGAATTTCCCCGTCCCCGAAACATAAAGCAGTTGCGGGGTTTTCTCGGAGTAGTAAATTTCTATACGAAATTTACAAGTAAACACGCTGAAGAAACTGTCCCCCTATTAGAGCTGTTGAAAAAGGGAACGAGCTGGAAATGGACAGATATCCACGAAACGGCATTCGGAAGAGTGAAACAGCTGTTTTGCGAGTCGGTGGTACTCGAACATCCCGATGTAACGAAGCCGTATACCTTGACGACGGACGCAAGTGACTACGCGCTTGGCGCGACATTGTCACAAACCGACGAAGATGACGAAGTCGGAGTGATTTCATTTGCCAGTCGAACACTCAAGGGGGCAGAAGTCGGATACACCACGTCGGAAAAGGAATTACTCGCTATCGTGTGGGCTCTTCAAAAATTCCAAAGTTATCTTAAGGGAGCAAAGATAACGATAATCACCGACCATAAAGCGCTGGTGTTTCTGAAAACGTGCCGATTCACGAGTGACAGGCTATTGAGATGGGCGCCCTTGTTGCAAGGATATGATTTAACGGTAGAACATCGGCCGGGAAAATCCAATGAAGTCGCCGATACGCTAAGTCGACTCCGTGAACACACGTACGAGCCCGATGGAACACCGCCCGGAAAAATTATAATCGCAGCTCTCGCGCAAAAACCCTCGAAGTCCCTATCGCAAAAGATGAGGACGATAGGAAGTCTACAGAGAAAGCAAGAAGATTTAAACGCCATTATTACTCTGTTAGAGGATGAGAAAGATACGGAGAATCATCCAAAAAACTACCGGCTCGCGAAGGGGTTTTGCAGAGAGCCGCGAAGACTGGACAATGGAAGGTGGCGTTGCCGGAGGAAATAAAGGAAATCCTTGTCGAGGAGTGCCACGTCATGTACGGCCATGTCGGTACCACCAAGGTATTCCAAATGTTAAACGAGGATTTCGCATATCCTCGGTTTGCGAAAAGCATCAGGCACCAGCTCGCCACGTGTGACACGTGCCAGCGAACAAAATGTGCGGTGCAAAATAGTTATGCGAATATGCAAACTATAGTACCCGAAGGGCCGGGAGATTTACTCTCCATCGATTTTTACGGTCCATTACCGATGCCAACCGGGGGAGTGCGCCACATTTTAGTAACGCTGGACGCATTTACGAAGTTCGTCACCTTGCATCCGATGCGAAAAGCGAACACCAAAACGGTGATGAAGAAGCTCAGCACGGACTATATTCCGAAGTACGGCAAACCAAAGAGGATTCAATTCGATCACGGAACGCAGTTCACGGCCAAGGCGTGGAAAAAATGGTTGGAGGACGAAGAGATACAAGGAGTGTTTTCGTCGATTCGGCACCCGCAAGGAAATATCGTCGAACGAGTGAATCGAGAGCTCGGACGATTTTTCCGCACCTTGCTAACCGACCGACATACGGCATGGGCAAGATGGGTGCCGATTATCGGTGTTGCTATTCGCACGCCGCACGGGTGGGACACGGGTACCCGTGGACGTAGATACGAACACGGGAACTGTCGGTAATTGACTCGCAAAGCCCGTGGATGTATCTCGAGACACGGCATGACCCGTGAATACAAAAAAATCCCTAGGCACCCCCGTGAATACACGGGGGTGCCACGGGTGGCCGATTCGGCCAATCACTAGAAGCACGGGTAGAAGAACTTGTATATGGACGGGTGAACCATTACATGTACGGGTTGCCGTGGATGCACGTAATGGCACGGGCAACCCGTCGATATTTATAAGAGCACGAGGCGTGGAGACATAGGATTTGTTGGCCGATAATACAGGCAATCAAGTGGCGCAGTCTGATCCACGGGTAATCGACACGATTGCGAGAAGAGTGATCCGTAGATATAACGGTGCAGTCACGGGACCTTCCAGGTAGATCTTGAATTTATCGGGTCACTTCAACGTGGATCATAGTTCCACGATACATAGAGTCTGTGAGTACAAGATATCTTGCAGTTACAGGAATATTTCTCCTGACTGCAATGACAATCGTTAATCATTACTGCCTACGCCACATTATTATTGCAAGTTTATGAATTTCTATTATCAGTGATCCAGTTGCGTCAACAATTATTGTGTACACTGTCAGAACCATCAAAAGAAGACGAGTAGTAGAGCATCTAAACTTTGAAGTCACAGGTTCATTTTCCGTGACTGCAATTTGAACAGATGATAAGGTTACGTACGTTGAATAATTCAATCGAACAATGATATCAGCTCGTTGAATCAGTGGGGCGGTAGTGCCAAGAACATTCTTCGAACGTCCATCACTGAGCGATAACGATTCCTTGCAGTCACAGGATTATTTCCTCTAACTGCAATGACAACCGTTAATCATTACCGCCTATGCTGCATTATTATTGAAACGCTGAATTCCTGTCAACATTGAACCAGTTGAGTTGTAAGTTCTTGCGTATACTGCCGGGACCATGAAACGAAGACGAGTAGTAGAATATCTAAACCTTGCAGTCACAGGTTTATTTCCCCTGACGGTAATTAGAACTAATGATAAGGATTGCATACGTCGAATAATTTAATCGAACACTGATATCATCTTGTCAAATCAGTGGGACGGTAGTACCAAGAACATTCTTCGAACGTCAATCACTGAGCGATAACGATTCCTTGCAGTCACAGGATTATTTCCCCTAACTGCAATGACAACCGTTAATCGTTACTGCCTACGCTGCATTATTATTGAATTTTTATGAATTTCTGTTATCAGTGAACCAATTGCTTCAATAATTATTGTGTGCACTGTCAGAACCATCAAAAGAAGACGAGTAGCAGAACATCTAATCCTTGCAGTCACAGGTTTATTTCCCCTGACTGCAATTTGAACTGATGATAAGGATTGGGTACGTCGAATAATTTAATCGAACACTCATATCAGCTTGCCAAATCTGCGATAGAGCAGCGTTAGGAAGATTCAATTTTCTCGTACGTCAATCAGTCAGCAATAACGACTCCTTGTAGTCACAGGAATATTTCCCCTGACTGTAATGCCGACCATTAATCATTACCGCCTATGCTGCATTATTATTGAAACTATGAATTCCTGTCAACATTGAACCAGTTGAGTTGTAAGTTCTTGCGTACACTGCCGGGACCATGAAACGAGGACTAGTAGTAGAAAATCTAAACCTTGCAGTCACAAGTTTATTTCCCCTGACGGCAATTAGAACTAATGATAAGGATTGCGTAAGTCGAATAATTCAATCGAACACTGATATCAGCTCGTTGAATCAGTAGGACGGTAGTGCCAAGAACATTCTTCGAACGTCAATCACTGAGCGATAACGATTCCTTGCAGTCACAGGATTATTTCCCCTAACTGCAATGACAACCGTTAATCGTTACTGCCTACGCTGCATTATTATTGAATTTTTATGAATTTCTGTTATCAGTCAACTAGTTGCGTCTATAATTATTGTGTGCACTGCCGGAACCATGAAACGAAGACTAGTTGTAGAACATCTAAACCTTGCAGTCACAGGTTTATTTCCTCTGACGGTAATTAGAACTAATGATAAGGATTGCGTACGTCGAATAATTCAATCGAACACTGATATTAGCTCGTTGTATCAGTGGGACGGTAGTGCCAAGAACCTTTTCTTCGAACGTGAATCACTGAGCGATAACGATTCCTTGCAGTCACAGGATTATTTCCCCTCACTGCAAAAACAATCTTTAATCATTACTGCCTATGCTCGATCTTTACTGGAATTTTATAAATTTTTGTTATCAATGATCCAGTTGGGTTGACAGCTATCGTTTAGAACGCCGGGACATTCAAAAGCAAACAAGTAATGGAACATTGAAACTTTGCAGTCACAGGTTTATTTCCCGCAGAAACTCAGGTAGCTAATCTGAGGCCTGTGCGCGAGCCGTTAGCTCGGAAGGTTGGGGATGTGTTCAGTAAAGGGTTGGAACCCAAGTGAAGTACAAATATAGATTTATTCAACTAACAATATTTATTTAACAATTTATATCGGTGAAACAGGATATTTAGATAGTTAATATGTTTAGAAGGCATTGTTATATTTGCTATATAACAATGCTTATCAGGAACCTTCGATTGAGGTTCCCTCCTTTTGCCCGCACTACGTTCAACTCGACGTAGACTTATTTCTTGGTTAGAGCTCTCTCAGAGCTGCCTTATGTTATCCAACAATGCTCCATTAATTTATCTTTCGATGTTTTATTATTAATGTTTGATTATTCCATCGTTTGGATATTGCTGTTTATATGTTATTCATTGTTACTTTCGTTTATTGGTTAAAGCTCTAGTTATGCTTACGTATGTCCTTTGAATTACCAACCGCTGGTACACTCTGTACGCTTGATACACTTTCTAGATTAACGACACTCCGGCGTTAATCTTTCACGATAGGGGTTTACAATTACACGACCCACTTATCGTGTTTGAGCTGTGCTCGAAGTGTATCCGTATAGTCAACCGTAAGAATCAGGAGTTCCGAAGAGACTGATGAGTGTCTGCTTTCGATCCCTTATATACGAATAAGAGAGCAGGCACGTCAGCTTAATATTGTTTAGATGTTTATGGTTTACTTTATTTATGTTTATGGTTTTATTTCTGTAAACAATTATCTTTCCAAATCCTCGCTTATTCGAGAACGGGATTTGGAGCATGTTTTTATTTCGACATAAGTGACTCGGTGATTCTCGAGTCGATGCTCTAATTACCGAGTCGCCCGTGATTGCTTAACGGCTGACTCAGGTTTTTCGTGGATTTCGTTGCAGCGACGCGCGCTCGTCGCGTGCCGCTGCATACCTCGATATTGTGCAACCGGAGTTGCTCCACTTTTCGGACACCGCTGTCCGAACTGGAATGTATACTACAATACTATAATATACGACGGTATATTATTACGACTATTTTATAATATTACACTATTATACGAATATAGTATAATATTATGTTGTTGCCCGAGAACGTATAATAATGTTTAATGTTAATATTTAATATTACTACATTATTATATTAATTAAATTAAGAATATATTAATGACGTATTAATATATTACTTAATTTATGTTGTATTACAAATGGGGTGCTACTACCCTATCCGGGGTACAACATCCCTCCCCCCTGAAAAGAAAAGAAATTTCGTTTCTTTTCGCTCGTCTCTGGCGGGCTTGATTTTTATGATCTGTGTACCCTGGGTTTCGTGGTACTGGAGAGGTAATATAATTACAGAAGTGTAAATATCTATAACCATCTACCCAAAAAGTTTCTCCCGAGTTACTCTAACTCCCCCGAACGGGGGAGTATAATATTCTTCCCTGTTGCGGAACCCGGAGGCGGGAGGCCTCCGCCGCTACCGCTTTCTGCTGATGGCTGGGGTCGATGCCTAGTGGCTCGACGCGTTCGCACTTTTTTTTAAGGCTAATTATTTGTTTCTGGCTATCGCATACGTTACCTTGGACATCGGGAATGTGCTCAGGACGTAGCCCGAACCCACCCGTGAAGGTAAGCCTTTAATTTTTTACTTATGCTTTGAGTAGGAACACCGTGTACCGTTCGTTACGGTTTACAGCGTTTTCTGTATTATCTTTATAATGTATTTTGTGACGTGGTGCGTCACAAGTCTTCCCCAACGTGGCTCGACGTCCCACCACTCACCTAGGGAAATACACTAGAATTAGCATCTACAATTTAAGCAACGACTTCAATATTGTTAACCCTCTCCCCCGACTTACCCTCATTCCCTGCCACCCTGTCAGACCCTCCGCTCACTCGCCGAAGCCCTCGGCACCCACCGAAAAACCCGTCGCAGACTCACCGCAGACCACCAAGAACCATCGCAGACCGTCGAAGATCGTCGAAGCCCATCACAGACCACCACAGACCACCGAAGACCTCATCGCCGACCAGATTGACCCTGTCAGGCCCAGAACGACTCTACAAGAATTGACAACCGTCAGCAACAAAAATCCTGATACGGCATTCCGGCACTAACCTACAAAAATATCCGACAAACCGCTGCACTGCCAAAACATCGCCGTCCGTCCCTTGAAGGCCGCAGCGACGAAGATTCCACTCGACTGACCCGTCCTGGACAGCTCGAAACCCGACGACACACTCTCGGCTCGAAATTACGAGTGTAAACCGACGAGCTGTGTCGTGCGGGCAAACACCGTGAAATTACACCTGAACTGTCAGATGCGATAGTTCCCCAGCCCACCGCGAGGGATCAGCATCTCTCGGCGTCGAGAATTGCTCGGCAATCGATAGAAGAATCGATGTCGATGGATGCGCGCGCCGAGCGTCGCGACAGGCCTTCCGTCGCGACGAATATTCGCAATCGGCCGCAGCCAATTACAACGCCCACCGTCAGCTAGTCCCGAGACCGACCAATCCAATTTCGCCAGAAGAATCGCAAATTGCAAGTCCGACCCTAAGGTCGGAGAAGAAACCGGAAGCGGCGAGGCCGTCTTCACTTCGAGCCACGAGGAGCGATTGAGCGAACGTGTGTGTGATATCAGAAAAATTGTAAGAGCGAAATCCTTGGAATTTATATCGACCCGGAAAGCCCACGTTATAATCAGACTCCACTCCCGGAGAGTACCGACCCGAGGCGATAAGACGGACACGAATTGGACCAAATATTGGATTATATAACGACTCGGAATACCAAAGGAATATCGGAAAGGATTTTGTTCGGAGGAAATAATTGTAACCGACAAAAAGTGCAAAAGACCGGTTGAGTGAGTACGTCTTGAGTTTCCCTTCCCCCATTTACCCCCAAATTGATTGCCCCATTTCCCAGATCCCCCCTGAAAATTCATTGTCACCCCCTTTTTACAAGTGTATTGATTTTTGCTTGTACTTTTTTTGACCGTCGATCACCGGCTGCCACGTGCGCCGGCATTTTTCTCGATTTCTCGTTGTGCGCGTGAGTGGTGGCGATCGCGGAAATTTACAGCGTGCGATCCCGTACAGTTAATAACCCCACATCCAAGAGACTAATAAATTGCTCATTTTCTCTATTTTTTTTTTGTAATCTTTGGAGTTTTGCTATTATTTTTTTTGTGTCGAGGTAATATTATAAAGAAGCCCTGGACAGTGCCTACGGCCTGAGAAGTCTCATCCCCCTCCCTCCCCCATTCCCGCTAGCCGAGTGCTGTGAAAGACAATATATTTCTTTCTTTTGTGTCCGATTAAACAAATCGAGAGTTCCGGTGCTACACCGTTACAGTAGCTGGCGCCCAATAAAATAGTTAACGTTTTGATTTATTTCTCTCTTTTTGATATTTTTTCTGAGTTTTGGCAAAGTAAGACCAATATTGTGTAGAATATTCACCGGCCAGCCCCCCCCCTTCCTCCCTGCGATTGACCCGTACGAATTCTCGTCCCAGCGATTATTAAGGAATTTGGCATTTCTGTACGTTTTGTTATTATTTTTGATTCTCTTATTTTCCCCTGCGCATTTATTACTTCTTCGACCTCCGTATTTTTCCTTGCGTATTAATTATTTTTCTATTTTCTTATTGCCCCCGCGTATTGATTATTTCTTTTTTGTTATTTTTGAACTTTTCGCCCCGTTCTCTCTTATTTTTCATTGGTTATTATAATTGTTATTGCGACCCCTTTTCTTTCGTTTGGATTATTATTGAGATTGTTCATTGTATTTTGTTGTTTATCATTCACCGAACAAGTTATTATTAAAAGTTATTTTTCCACGTTTTCTACACAAAATTTTGGTGTGTTATTTCCCCCTTTTCCCTCGCCCTAGATTTCCCGGATTGCCCCGATTTTCAAATTAAAGAGAATAGAGTATCATCACAAAAAGTGGCGCCCAACGTGGGGCCCTGTACTAACAGGAGCAATAAGCAGTACCCTCGAGGGCAGCGACCTTTTCGCTCCTCGAGTGGGGATTGCTCCTGAGCTGAAAAAAGAGTGCTCACCTCGGCACAGGAAATAGATCCCCCCTCTGTACTTCCCCACATTGAATTAATTTTTTTCCTTTCTTACTGTTATTGCCCCTGCCGCTGTTTCGCGAGTCGTCACCACTCGCGTATACCTTGTTGGCAAGTAAGTACCCCCGTTGCCCATATTTACCCCGAACATTATACCAAATTCGATTGCATTTATTGTTCTTTTTGATACGATCTGTGCGCTTACATCGTAACCCTTGCTATTCCCCCCCCTTTTTTTTCTTTTCTCTCTTTTTTTTTCTTTGCCGCCCTTTGGAGTTCTTTCTTTTCTTTTTTTTTTCTTTTCTTTCTTCTTTTCTCCCTTTCTAGCTTTTCGCCCCAACGTTAGCCCTGAACCCTTGCTCTCTGGTCACCTTCATTATTTTATTTTATTTTATTTTATTAGTCTTTTACCCTTTCTTTTCTTTTTTTTTCCATTCACCCCATTCCGTAAATAATGGCCGACGCCACGGAAGGCGTAGCGCCCGACCCCATTGGAGGCGGATCCCCCGACCACCGCCAATGTAACAACCGCTGGAGTAACCACACCGACCACCACTAGCGTTACCACGGCCGGGCCCCAACCCCCAACCCAATCTCGAACATCGTCCCCCCCGCCCGAAATGATAGCCCCCCCTGCAGCCCCCGTTGATACCGCCCTTTACAGGGAAATAAAAAAAATTAAAATGGATCTGGCTCGTTTCTGCAATGTGAGCGATCTGATACGGCTCTGCGATCATGCCGGGCTAACTATCACGGGAACCTCGGGGGAGTTACTGGACCGATATTGGCGGTACGAGATCCGCCGCCGCTATCGGAATGTTCACGTAGAATGGGACCCTGTTGAAGACGAACGTGGATTGGGCACACCATTCACGTTGTCATCCGCGCTATCAGAGCCCGACTTTAACGGGACACTTCGTTCCCGGCTCGCCCAAATAGAATTAGATCTATCCCAAGCCCAGTCCGTCACCCAACCCGAAACCCAACCCCCTCGACAACCCTTACCCACTGGCCAAACCCTAGGACCGTATCAAGACCCTATTACCTTCAACAATAGTGACGATTTAATGTCCCTACATGACGAGCCCATTCCTCACCATCCCCCATTACAACCAACCCAAGCCCCAGCCCCCACCGTAACCTTCCATCCCCGGTTTCTGACCCCTCAAATAACCCCACGCCCAACCCCAGCACAAATGCCCACAAGAGCCCCCCTTGTCCCTGTCCCCCAACCCCAGCCCCAAGCCCCAGCTCGCTCCCACGATACCTTCTGTATTCCGCCCCGTACGAACCCTCAACATAACAGCACCCACCTACGACCTCCCTTCCGAACCCCCCTTCGACATCCCCAGTCTTTTCAACCCCCAGCTCCAAGCTTCGTGACCCGGGATACCGCCGGGATTGATCACTTTCGTCGTTTCGGTCCCAAATTCGCGGGACGACGTACCGACGACGGAGAGGAGTACCTGCTACGGCTATACGAGTACTGCGCCAGCCGTGCGTATACCGAGGAGGAACTACTACGGATGCTGCCTGAGTCATTTACCCATGATGCCCTCATGTGGTATCGAGTATCCCACGACTCCTGGACGTCCTATGAGGAATTCGTGTTCCATTTCCGGGCACGATTTGGACACAATGACCTCCAAGAGAAGCTACGTCGCGAGGTCGAACACCGAACTCAAGGTCCCGGCGAGCCCAGTGGGGAGTATCTCACAAAGATGAGAACATACTTCAGTTTCCTCAGCCCTCCCCTCACCCTAGACGCCCAGCTCGACCTCTGTTACGAAAACCTACATCCCGATCTGGCATTCCACCTCGAACGTTCCGACATCGTGAATTTCCTTGACTTTCAGTTAAGGTGTCGGCGCATAGAGTCCATGCTGGAGCGAAAGAGAAATTACCGACCTCCCCCGCCACCAACCCAGTCCGTCCTTCCCTCCGCTGCATTTACGCCCCAGGGTAAATCGTATGCGAGAGCCGCCGCAGTAGAGTCAACGCCAACCCCTAAAGCCATTCCCGTCGCCCCTGCTGCCCCTTCCCCAGTCCTACCCACGCTACAACCCACCCCAAAAACCCCTCGAGTCGCCGCCCCCACAGAAAACCCTCAAGCCGTCCCTCCACCCCTTATGGCCGTCCAAATCGAAAGTCCTTTCCCCACCCCTACCCCCCAACCCTCCCCCAGCCCTCCTAGAATCCAGTCAGCCACCGTCCGCTGCTATAATTGCCGAGAACAGGGACACATATTCAGGCAGTGTCCCCACCCTCGTGGAAACTTTTGCGCCGTATGCGGCCTCCCCGGATACAACGCAAATTCGTGTACCCGATGCCGACGAACCCGTGAGGGAAACCAATCGGGGGGAGGACAGTAGAGGCCTCCCCCGGCATAGAAAACCCTATAACCCTTGACCGCGCAGATACCATCGATTCCCTTACGCCCCGACCGTCCCTGCTATCCACCACCCCCGATCAACCCGAAGCCTACAGGGAGGACGACCGTCACTTCCTCATCCTAAATCTCTCCGGACGCCCTGTAGAAGCCCTCATAGACTCCGGAGCCACACGCTCCTTCCTCGGAGTAACCCTTGCCAACTCCCTAGAAGTCCCGATAAGACCCACTACCGGAGGAGTACGCGTTGCCAATAACGCGATCGTTCCCGTGGTGGGAGATATAAGACTCTTTTTTGAGATCGACGGAAAAATTTGGCCCCTGGACATGCGTGTCGCCCCCTTGGGATACGATGCGATTCTAGGGAGAGATTTTTGTAAGCTATTAGGCTTACAAATAGATCACCTGAACGACACGTGGCGTACTCCCACGGGACGTCCCCGAAAGTTCGCCACGCATGGCCACCTTCCCATGGTCGTGTCAGCCCACCCTGAATTCGCCGGCCTGGTGGAAATCACTCAAAACACGGAGGACCAATTAAAGTCATTATTAGACCGTCTAGTGAAACCTCCCACCACGGGAACGTTAAGTTGTACCTCCCTTATCCGCCACTCCATCGATGTCGATAACCATCCCCCAATCCGCCAACGCCCCCGAACAATATCCCCCTTCCTTCTGCGGATCGCCCAAGCTGAAGTCGACAAAATGATCGGCGAACAGGTGATCGAACCCTCAGACAGCGGATGGCTCAGTAACCCTGTGATAGTCCCGAAGCCCAACGGCAAGCACCGTTTCTGCATTGATTACCGCGACGTGAATAAAGTCACGCGCAAGGATGCGTACCCGTTACCCAATTTAGACCGGATATTAGACGGACTTCGTCGTGCCCAACATATCTCCAAGTTAGACCTGAGCCAAGCATATTTCCAAGTCCCGCTAGACCCGAAAAGTAGACCCATAACCGCCTTTGCAGTCCCTGGACGTGGCCTTTTCCAATTTACCCGCATGCCCTTTAGACTGACGAACGCCCCTGCAACCTTCCAACGACTGATGGACAGATTAATACGACCCGAATGGGAGCCACATGTATTTGCTTATTTAGACGACGTGATCATCGCCACGGAAACGGTCGATGAACACTTCGAGTATTTGACTCTCGTGTTAACGGCCCTTAAGAACGCGGGATTAGAAATTAACCGAGAGAAGAGTTCGTTTTTCTGTCCCGAAATGAAATATTTGGGATACTTAATTACGAAAGACGGACTGAAGACCGACCCCGACAAGATAGCCCCAATCCTGAAATACCCTGCCCCGAAAACCCTTAAACAATTACGTCGATTCCTCGGAATGATCGGATGGTATGCTCGGTTCCTGGGTGATATTTCCAAACACAAAGTCCCCCTCGTGCGGCTCCTGGAAAAGGACGCGCAGTGGCAGTGGGGAGAGGAACAGAGCACGGCATTCGAAGCATTACGGACAGCCCTGACCCAAGCCCCAGTTTTAGCCCGCCCTGATTTTACCAAGCCCTTTACCGTCCATACCGATGCCAGCGATTTAGCCATCGGAGCAGTCCTCACCCAAGAGTCCCAGGGCGAAGAACATCCGATAGTATTTTGCAGTCGAGTTCTCTCCCGAGCCGAGAAAAAGTATAGCGTGACCGAAAAGGAGTGCCTAGCCGTTTTGTGGGCCGCAAAGAAGTTGCGCCCGTACTTAGAAGGCACCTCTTTTCGTGTGATAACTGATCACAGTAGCTTGCGCTGGCTACGAAACGTTAGAGACCCGTCGGGAAGACTTGCGAGATGGGCATTGACCATGCAAGACCTCGACATGGATATTGTTCATCGCAAGGGAGCCCTGAACGTCGTGCCCGACGCCCTATCCCGAATGTTCGAGGGAACACCGGAAGCCCTTGCCACAATAGGCGAATCGATAGACCCTTGGTACCTCGAACAAATGAAAAATGTCAGCCAATTTCCCTCCAAATATCCCGATTGGAAACTCGAGGACGGCCGACTATACCACCATCGACCTCACCCTGTGATAGACCCTACCCTGGTAGACCTGGACTCCTGGAAGCTAGTCCTGCCCTGTGACGCCCGACAAAAAGCCATACGAGATGCCCACGATAATCCCCAGTCCGGCCACTTAGGCATAGATAAGACCTATCATCGCTTGACCCAAGATTTTGCCTGGCCCGGAATTTTTCAAGACGTCGCTCAGTTCGTGCGACGATGCCCAGTCTGTCAACTCAACAAAGTGCAACAGACTGCACCTGTTGGGCTGATGAGAGAAAGGACGACCGAAGGCCCATGGACGGTCGTAGCTGCCGACGTCATGGGACCATTTCCCCCGAGTAAAAATAGAAATAGATACGTCGTGGTATTTCAAGACTTATTTACGAAATACATTGAAGCCCAGCCCCTAAAGACCGCGACCGGACCCACTATAATGACTGCCCTAGAAAAATTAATTCTGAACCGTTGGGGCTGCCCTCGATACCTCCTGACAGACAACGGCACAGAGTTTGTAAACCGGTACATGACCACACAGTTATCCCAATACGGTATCCGACAGACCACGATCCCTCCCTATCATGCCCAAGCGAACCCAGTCGAACGAGTTAACCGAACCCTTAAAACCATGATTATTTCCTACATAGGCGACGACCATCAAACATGGGATGCCCATCTCCCCGAATTGTGTTTTGCCCTTAATACCGCCGTCCAAGCCTCCACCCAAATGACCCCAACCTTCCTAAATTTCGGCCGAAACCCTCGCCCCGCAAAAAGCATCCGAAACGAAATTCCTCCCCCGACCATCGAAGACCGGACAGACCCAGCAATTTGGAAAAATCGAATGACCCGACTTCCCCTAATCCATGACTGGGTACACCGGAATTTATCCCTAGCCGCGCGACGACAGGCGCGATATTATAATCAAGGCCGGTCCGACCGGGAATATAACGTGGGAGACTTGGTACTCCGAAAGAATCGCGTTCTTTCGTCCGGCGCGCAAAATTTTGCCGCGAAACTCGCCGCTAGATATCGCGGACCCTACGAAATCACCAATAAATTGTCCCCCGTGGTTTACGAACTAAATATACCCTCCAAAACTACCCGCCCGAAAGTCCATATCAAAGATTTGAAGCCCTACCACCCTCCCCCAAACATCGCAGATATTCCCCCGTTAGGCCTGCCCCCAGCCACCCCCCCCCCCCCTCGCCCCAGCCTCAGATAATGATCAGACCCTAAAATCCCCTTCCCCGTCATTGCAGAATGGAGAGACTACCATGGCAAACGACTCGACACAGACGCCGAGGACTCCGCACGACCGAAGCCCGGCGAGAAGCCATCGGCTACCAGCTACCGGAGATCGAGGTACAACCAGCCAGGACGACTCAGAAGCCCTCCCAACGCCAGACCCAGCTGCCAACACCAAACCAGCCACCGACGAAGCCCCAGAGAACCCACGACGTCCCCGAGGTCGCCCTCGTGGGAGCGTTAACCGACCTTCAGCCCCACCCGAACGCAGCTACCAGTTGCGCAACCGACAGCCCTAAGATAACCCCGAAAAATACCTCCTGAGCTCGTCCCCATCCACTTGCCCACACCGGCGCTATCCCCAAATTAATGCTTGACCTCCCCCCAGGCCCCCTGTTCCACGGCCCCACCATAGTTTACCTCCCGAAAACCCCAAAACCCAACCCCAACCCCCAAAAACCCAACCCACCCCCTGTCCCCCTCGTAACACGCCCGCAACCCGCCCCCCGCCGACTCCCCGTGCACCCCCCAGTCCCAGCCCTAATGTCCCTACACCTTGTGCCCCCACCCCCCCAGGACCCTACTCTCCCCAGACCCCCGACCCCAAAGGCGCCAATAAAACCCAAACCCCTTGTACCCGCATTGATGTCCCTCCAAATGACCCCCCCTGCCAGCCCCAAAACCGAACCGGCCCACGTGACACACGCACCCAGATGCTGGAATTGTGGCAAGCCCAACCATCGCTCGCCAAAATGCCCGACCCGCCTCGAAAACCGTCCCCGGCCGCCCCGTTAAAAGACAGTTCCGCAAAAGTGTTATTATCTTCCCCGCTGACAACCAATGCTTAGTATCTCTTTTTCTTGTATCACTCGAATTTTGGTTATAATGTTCTTCCCTTCCGTTATTTTCTCCCCAACTCCTCCAACCCTCAGTACTTGCCACCAAGAGGCCAATTAGTTAGTTTTTTTTTTGAATTTATTATTTTCTTTTGTACGATTTTTATTTGATATGATTTCATGACTGTCATCCCACACAAGCATTACCAAAGAGCTGTTTATTTTTAGTTGTGAGGATGACAGATGTAAATACGAGAAGACAAGACTGAGGACGAGTAAAAACGGTATTATTACAATTACGAGATTGCATTCCAATATTTTTCTAACACCCGCCAGCCCCTATTCCCCCCTCCCAGAAATCCTACCCCGTCAGTCCCCAGTGTGAATGTGTTGCTCAAGTCGTCAGGAGACGTACTTTCGGCAAGTGGGGGGGAGTTGTGACGTGGTGCGTCACAAGTCTTCCCCAACGTGGCTCGACGTCCCACCACTCACCTAGGGAAATACACTAGAATTAGCATCTACAATTTAAGCAACGACTTCAATATTGTTAACCCTCTCCCCCTACTTACCCTCATTCCCTGCCATCCTGTCAGACCCTCCGCTCACTCGCCGAAGCCCTCGGCACCCACCGAAAAACCCGTCGCAGACTCACCGCAGACCACCAAGAACCATCGCAGACCGTCGAAGATCGTCGAAGCCCATCACAGACCACCGCAGACCACCGAAGACCTCATCGCCGACCAGATTGACCCTGTCAGGCCCAGAACGACTCTACAAGAATTGACAACCGTCAGCAACAAAAATCCTGATACGGCATTCCGGCACTAACCTACAAAAATATCCGACAAACCGCTGCACTGCCAAAACATCGCCGTCCGTCCCTTGAAGGCCGCAGCGACGAAGATTCCACTCGACTGACCCGTCCTGGACAGTTCGAAACCCGACGACACACTCTCGGCTCGAAATTACGAGTGTAAACCGACGAGCTGTGTCGTGCGGGCAAACACCGTGAAATTACACCTGAACTGTCAGATGCGATAGTTCCCCAGCCCACCGCGAGGGATCAGCATCTCTCGGCGTCGAGAATTGCTCGGCAATCGATAGAAGAATCGATGTCGATGGATGCGCGCGCCGAGCGTCGCGACAGGCCTTCCGTCGCGACGAATATTCGCAATCGGCCGCAGCCAATTACAACGCCCACCGTCAGCTAGTCCCGAGACCGACCAATCCAATTTCGCCGGAAGAATCGCAAATTGCAAGTCCGACCCTAAGGTCGGAGAAGAAACCGGAAGCGGCGAGGCCGTCTTCACTTCGAGCCACGAGGAGCGATTGAGCGAACGTGTGTGTGATATCAGAAAAATTGTAAGAGCGAAATCTTTGGAATTTATATCGACCCGGAAAGCCCACGTTATAATCAGACTCCACTCCCGGAGAGTACCGACCCGAGGCGATAAGACGGACACGAATTGGACCAAATATTGGATTATATAACGACTCGGAATACCAAAGGAATATTGGAAAGGATTTTGTTCGGAGGAAATAATTGTAACCGACAAAAAGTGCGAAAGACCGGTTGAGTGAGTACGTCTTGAGTTTCCCTTCCCCCATTTACCCCCAAATTGATTGCCCCATTTCCCAGATCCCCCCTGAAAATTCATTGTCACCCCCTTTTTACAATTGTATTGATTTTTGCTTGTACTTTTTTTGACCGTCGATCACCGGCTGCCACGTGCGCCGGCATTTTTCTCGATTTCTCGTTATGCGCGTGAGTGGTGGCGATCGCGGAAATTTACAGCGTGCGATCCCGTACAGTTAATAACCCCACATCCAAGAGACTCATAAATTGCTCATTTTCTCTATTTTTTTTTTGCAATCATTGGAGTTTTGCTATTATTTTTTTTGTGTCGAGGTAATATTATAAAGAAGCCCTGGACAGTGCCTACGGCCTGAGAAGTCTCATCCCCCTCCCTCCCCCATTCCCGCTAGCCGAGTGCTGTGAAAGACAATATATTTCTTTCTTTTGTGTCCGATTAAACAAATCGAGAGTTCCGGTGCTACACCGTTACAGTAGCTGGCGCCCAATAAAATAGTTAACGTTTTGATTTATTTCTCTCTTTTTGATATTTTTTCTGAGTTTTGGCAAAGTAAGACCAATATTGTGTAGAATATTCACCGGCCAGCCCCCCCTTCCTCCCTGCGATTGACCCGTACGAATTCTCGTCCCAGCGATTATTAAGGAATTTGGCATTTCTGTACGTTTTGTTATTATTTTTTATTCTCTTATTTTCCCCTGCGCATTTATTACTTCTTCGACCTCCGTATTTTTCCTTGCGTATTAATTATTTTTCTATTTTCTTATTGCCCCCGCGTATTGATTATTTCTTTTTTGTTATTTTTGAACTTTTCGCCCCGATCTCTCTTATTTTTCATTGGTTATTATAATTGTTATTGCGACCCCTTTTCTTTCGTTTGGATTATTATTGAGATTGTTCATTGTATTTTGTTGTTTATCATTCACCGAACAAGTTATTATTAAAAGTTATTTTTCCACGTTTTCTACACAAAATTTTGGTGTGTTATTTCCCCCTTTTCCCTCGCCCTAGATTTCCCGGATTGCCCCGATTTTCAAATTAAAGAGAATAGAGTATCATCACAATTTATTAGCACGTTATTTACTGTACCAAGAATGCGTCTTTACGGGTGTTTTCAGTGTGGGGTTCCACACAACTCTCTTCGTGTGTTTGCACGCGTTGCGAAATGCGAGGACAGATTTGCCTTCGGTGGCGACTTTCGCGGTCGGCCGAGGTCGATGTCCCACGGGTCGTCTTCCGCGTCTGCACGTTTTCCTCTATTTAATCGCACCGTCGCCCGGGCCTGTCACTCAATCATTCCTCGATCGTCGACGGTGTCCCTGCCGAACTTCACCTTATCCAGCATGAGCAACAGTCACGGCTCGGGTCCGGTGGCCAAGGTACGTTATTACGATTTATTCCCGGGTATTACGACTGATTAACCCGTTCCCCTTGGTTATAATTTACTAACTTTTACTTATTCCCTATTTTTTCGTTTTAGAGGCGTCGCCTTTACTTCGAGTCCGACTCCGAGCTGTCCTACAGCCCTTTGGGTAGCCGGCTGGGGTCCGGTTGCAAGAGTTCGGACGTAGAGTTGGTCGAGCCGGCCGGAGCGTCATCCCTGGAACGGTTCCCTGGCCCTGCCCGGTCCCCCAGCCCTGACGTGGTTATTGTGGGGTCCCCCGAGCGGGATTTCTTCCCGGAGAGCGTTCGCCCAGTGCCATCCGCCCCGTTCCCACGGATCCGGGTACTGTGTCCGGCAGAGATAAACCTCCGAGCTGCCGGGTGTCGCCTTCAAAGGTTTGGGAAGGTACTCGTGCCCCGACGTCTCGACACCCTGCCTGGCGGCCGTCCTAGGCCGAATATACGGCCAGCGGGTGCCTCAGACTCTGACAGCGAGGATGATGAAACTCCGGCGTCGAGGCGACGGCGAGCTGCGAGGGGCCAGATGAATTGGCGTCTAGCCGAGTGGGCGTAGACGCCCTTGGTTGAACGGACCTCATTCCCCTCGTGTACCCCTTTTTGAATAAAAAGAGTTGTCGGCATTTTTCCGGTGTTTTCCTGGTTACTTTCCTTTCCCTGAGATGGTCCGTGGTCATGCGTCCGAGTCGTCCTCGGTGCGGTCGGGGGGTTCCAGTACCTCGGGGCGGTACGGCCCCCTTCTCCGGAGGGTTGGGTACCGCGGACTCCTATTCCGCGGTCCGAACGTTTCCCGTCCGTGGAATTTGCTGACTCCGTTCTTGCTTTCCTCGTTGGCGCACCTGGTCTCAGCATATGATCGCTTCATTCCCGACGGATGTCGGGGTCGGGTTACAGGGGCACCCGAGCCGTCTTGGTGCTGATTCCATCATCGGACGGTTTCCGGCTACCTCCGTGCGCTGCGGCTAACTAACCGCGGACCGCGTTGCGGACGCTCGTAATTTTTTCCCCTCTTTTTTTTTTACTGCGTCGGCTTTTTCTGGTGGCCGATGCACCCTGGCACGTCACTGCGAGATACGTACAGCTGTCACTGCATGCGGCGCATGTTTTTGCATGTTTCCGGTTCCCCTGGATTTATCTTTCCCTTTTCCCATTTTTCCGGAGCCCATTTCTAATTTTCCAATCCATCGACCGGGATAGGGGTGGCCGGCTACGAATGGCGTTGTATATGCACGTAATGGAGTATGTACATATTCGGCTTTCTTTATTTATTCTTTTTTTTTTTTAATAGTCCTTGTCGGCTTCCCTACCCTCTTCGAAATTTCCTTAACCCTTTTTCGGATTGGAAACTATTTGAACTAATTTAGTGGTTTCTCCCTTTTAATGTCCGCGTTCTAGTTCTCCCAAATCCGGTTTATCTAGACATTTGGTATGACATGATCTCAAATTTTCCATTCTGTCCTTTCTCGTCTTTCTCGGGTTGACCTTTTTCTTCCCCCCGGGGATCTGGTTTACTCCCTTTTGTCCAGCCTCTTTCTTGTACCGTATAGGTTGCTTTGGGTTTTTAGCAATAGATTTTGCTTAAACATGGGAGCCATTTTGATGGGAATATCCCTACTGTAAAAATTCCCTAGCCCGCTGGGATTCCTCACTAACATTCCCCTTTTGAACAATTGGGAATTTACCCCTTGCACCCATGTTGCTATGCCTTTCACCAAAGATTCCTTCAAAGTTTGAAATTTGTTTTTTTTTCCGAGGAACCTATGAAACCGTCCGCTAGATTTACGGATTGCTCATAACCCGAATTTGCTCTTTTCTTCCATGGATTCAGGCACCCATTTTCCAACCCCCTTTTTCCTCATTGAGGCACCGATTAAGGGTTCGCAGCTGGACTCTAAATTGATCCGCGGGTATCCAAAGTATGTCGAAACAGTGTTAGTATATTTTTTAGATCCGCTGCGGTTTACGTTTCGCTTGCGCTCGGATGTCCGCGGCCTGACCGGTTGCGCTTGTACTCCTGCCCGTCAGTCTGACCATCCGCCCGGCTGTGCTACTGTCGCACCGGACTCACAGCTCCCGCCGCGCCGGTTGCAGCTCCTTGGCGCTCGGGCGAGCGCAACTTGCCGCCGCCAGTCTCGCTGTTACCGGCACGCTTCTCTTGCGTCGGACTACCTCATGGCGTATAAGCAGACTGACTTATGCGGGAATTTTTCCCTCTTGTCGTTTTCCGAGCAGGCTGTTGTCTCTAAATACCCTCGGATTGACATTGAGATTTTCTCTTTCTTTTTTTTTCCTGTGACTGCAATCCTATTTATTTTACCGTCAATATTCGAGGAGTTTTTCTTTTTGACAATAGCGCGTCCAAGCACTGATTAGTTCGCAACGATGATCGATTTCAACCATCCAGATTTCCTTGCTCTCTATCAAACAGTTGTGATTTTACAGCTTTCCCCCTATTGCTTCTTTGCTCCTCGTTGTTCTTATGATTTTTTCCCCTATTGCTTCTTTCCATCCCTTCTCACCTCGTGCTTTCCCCTTAGTGCCCGCGGCACGATTATTCGATCCGATGATTCGATCGGTAATAGGGATACATCGTAATTTTTGTTTTCTTTGTAGCAAGTATTCTCTTGGGGAAAAATACGTCGACCTAGGGATGGTTACGACTGATAATCATGAACAACTTTTACCTTTTCCTTGACACTATCTTTTGCGTGACGTCATAAATGTATATATTTGTGGATTCAGATTGCCTTGCCGGTAACAATTCTCTGACGTCGAGATTATACTTAAACGATGCGTCCTTTTCGTTTTCCTCCAAAAATGGGACTACAATGTTCCGTCGACATGCAATCACGAGGGGGTTAAAAATGCTACCGATTCCCAATTTCATTTACCTTGCTTCAGGAAGAACGTCTGAGACAATTAGTAATTTTCGGCACGTTGCCACGGGTACTCCCTATTCTGCCCTTTAGGCGGCAACGTATGCTCCCTTCTTCCCTTCGGGCTTTCCCTCCTAGTATTATCCCCTGGCCGAGAGAACTTCTCTGGTATCAATATTTTAAAGGTACATGCTTGAAATGACGTGGAGTTGGTGCCACCGGTAATTTCCGTTTCTATCTCATTTTGGTCGGTATAAACATTTTCTTTTCGACGTCACTTCACTCGAGGTTATCCCTCGTGGGTCTGTCAATGAATCTCGGAGGTAGAATTCCGGGCTTTGCGGGGTGATGCACAGCCGTGTGACATCGCGCCCAGGCTGCTTATTTCTTATTTTATTTTCGCTTTTCGACTCAAACTGTTTCGGATTCGCCTACAGAGCCGATGGTTGTTCGTTCGGATGCTTAAGCCTGGTCGCCCTCATCCCGCTAATATTGTCGCGAATTACCATTCGTGATATGAATCGAGGAAGGTCACAGGTGTGACATCCTTTCCTATGACAAATAATTTTTCCCCGCACTTGAATGCGATATTGGGCAATATTCTGATCGTGACCAATATCCTCGTCAGAAGTGATTTTCGGGTCAACTCTTCCCGAGAAATTTTCGTTCTAATTTGGTGCGCGTCACCGTTCCTGCGTTGACCGCTTCGCCTGGTGCCAAGGGACGTGCAATGTCCCGAAGCATTTTTAGTCGTAAAAATATCTAGACCCTGAGTGAATTGACTGTTATTCAATTCCGTCATCTCCTCGATAAGGGCCGTTACCCTTGCGCCGGTTTTCGTGTTCGAGGTAGATGACTATTCCTCGGTATACGGAATACGCAATGCTATATTTTTTTCCCTCGCGGAGACTTGTCATTTGCTATATATATTCGCCGAACAAATTTTCCCCTTTTTAAATTAAGCCTCGTTTGGGATTTTAAATATCTCCTTCAAAATTCTGAATCGTTTACCTGCCGTTCGCTTGGTAGCTTTTCCCAAACGGAGGATTTTTTTCCCCTTAGAAGGTTTTCCCCCCCATGGTATTCAACAGCTGGTCCGGCAGCTCTACCATATTCCGTATACGTGCAGACGTTCCGTTTTTCTCACCCAAAATTTGGTACTAATAAGAGAACGATTTTGTTTCCCGATCCTGGACTTATATAATTTGCGTTATGTCAACATCATTGAATTGTACGACATTATGTTGCCAGACGTTTGCAACTTTTGATCCTATCCCCGAGCCTCTTGATCGGGTGAGGTTATTTTATTTATTTACCTATTTTTTTACTATTTTTCCTCGAACGCGGTATGTTCGCTTGACTTATTATTTGTTTGCTTACGGACTTTCTCCCATACGGTATACGGTGCTGAAACAAAAGCCGCCTTACGATAGCGTTTGCCCTAACGCTGCTTGTCGTGGAGTTTGGCCTTGGCAATTCTGTTGGCCCATGGCGTCTCCATGCCCCGTGGAGTCTCGTGTTGTTTCCTGACGACCGTTGTCTTCCCTGCGTTGTCCGGCGTTGGACTCACCCCGTGAGCTGGCTGACTGGTACCACCTCGCTGATCAGGATCAGCAAGCGAGGGTCTTTGGTTCTCACTTTTCCGAAATGAAACCTCCCGACCGGGTCGGTCAGGCTACTCAGTCCACCTGACCGATATCCGTCGAGCAGATAACACGCGAAAACAAGTGATGAACCAGCACGGGTAAAAAGATTTTTTTTTTTTTTTACCCAAACTTGCATGTGACGTGAGGATCGTATCGTTCCGATCAATTTGCCATAAATCGAGTTATCCGTCGTTTTTAAATTTCTATCGATTTCAGCCTCCTTTATACTCACGCGTGGAGTTCTGCGTTCTCGACGCTCCCGTTTTCTCCTCTATCGGTTTCCTCAACCCCGTTCTGCCGTGGTTGTTGCCCTTCGTGGTCCGGTTGTTACGGCGGAGATTTACCGCTGCTCTGAATTCCGGAGTCGGAATCTACACACTTTCCTCATATGTCCCGGTCGTTTGCAGTAACTGCATATCATACCTGCCGATTTGATTTTCTTATTTGGGATTGAACCCTGCGGGCATCCTCCTGCAAGGTGTCCCGCTCCTTGGCACACATAACATTTTTTATTGTGTTTTTGATTCGGGTCCGGGAAATGTCCTGTAGCGGTGAACCCTTCACGCTTCTTTGCTACCATGGATTTGACCATCCCAGGCGTGCTTTTTTGGGATCGCCGGTTCGACCCTTCGAGTCGAATTAACTTTATCTTCTGCTTCAATCTCGCCAGACGCTCTTCTAAATCGAAGGCCGGCAGCTCCGGAGTAGTGTGCTTCGAGTGGTGCGCTTCGACTTCCTCAGCCCAGTCGAAGGCTTTCAGATGTGGCTGTTCGTAGCCCAAACTCTCAGTTACGGGCGATGCCCTGTCCGAGGACCCTCCCCGGGGTGAAGTGGTATCAGCTTCTGTGATTACCGATTTCATGCTTTCCGTCGTGGTGATTCCGGGATCCTCGCTGTCCGATTCGCGAGGCCCGTGTACCCATGCTGCGTACAACGGAGCGTATTGGTTCGTTAGAATTTTTTCCCCCATGGTGCCCTGGTGGGCCCCCCTGTGGACTCATCTGTCCCCATGATGGTACCCCGGTGCGATACTCCGATGGTCTCCCGCGGCGCGGAGATTTTACTCGTTTTCGCCTCTCGCTGCGCTTCACATTTATTCTTCCGATTCTCGACTTGCTTACGTTGCTGGCAATCCTTCCAGATATGCCCAGATTTTTTGCAATAATTGCACACTTTACTCGTGGGACCGAGGTCCCTTGATTTCGATGCTGGGGAACGTCGGCGCTCGGGCGACCGGCATTTCCCAGCCTTCCGTCCGTTCTCAAAGTTTATCCGCGCACACTTCCAGATGGCTTCGGCTATGCAGCCGACGCCACGTGCGCCGATTCCCTCACACAGTTACTCGATCACGCGCACGGTGATTTTTTCGGCCCAGGCAGCGTATGCTTTCACGCTCTCTCCCGCACCCTGCTGCAACGTAACAAGTTGGCGCTGTAGGGAGGCAGACGACTCATGGTTCCCAGAGCACGTCCCCAACCCCGACCTTGAGCCCTGAGGCATGTCAAGCATGTCGTGGTGCGTTTTCTGCACCGCTTGGTCTTCCGGTTTACAACTCTGTACCCTGACGGTGGACTCTTGCCGCGCACTTTCTTCGTACGGCGGTCTCGCGGAATCCCCGTGGTCTAGGTTGCTCCTATGGGGTGGCTCTGCGTCCATTACCCCGTGTGTCCGTTCAGTCGGTCTGGACACATCTTGCGTGAGGCTGGCTGCGACCTGCAGCGCTTCGCCCCCTTTCCCAGCAGTTGTCCCACGTTGTCCCGTTGTGGTCGACAACTCTGGTGTATGCTGTATTCACTTTTTCTATTTTGGCGGTATATATACCCCTGTTATTTAGCAGTAGCGTCCTACTTGCTCTAACAGTGCTACACGTGTTTTACGCACTCCCTTACTGATTCTGTTTTTACGTCCCAATATTTTCTGGTTATTTTCCACAAATGTGCTTCTTTATTTAGAGATGTTCCGTTGACTAACAACGATGAAATTATTTTTAAATACGATACTTCGTTTAGTATAATTGTTCATAATTATTAATGAACTTTTCGATACACTCTCGGGGCACGAACCGGATCAGATGACTTGTACTAATTTCGACTGACCGACGCGGATGTCATAGTTACGACGCGTATACTGGTTTCGGATGAGTACCGCTGCGTCGCGTAGCACTTATGCTCATGACTGTACGCTGGAAGCGAGTGATGCCACACCGAGGTACAGCCCGCATTATATAGTGCGGCCGGGGAATCCCCCTCCCTGCATTTTCTATTTGTTTAAATAATGCTCAACTTTTTCCTACTTTTTACCACGTGCTCCAAATGATCGGCACGTGATGTTTTTCTACTTTTTCCTTAAAATTGTTATAAACAAAAAACTTTTTTATAAACAATGTTAGCAACAAATTATTATATTCAAATTGTTGCTCGGCTTAAACTATCCCATTATGTCAAATCTGATGTTTTTTTATTAAAATTAAACAACTTTTTTATGAAGTAATAAATATATCGGTCTCTTTATACATGCATTGGGTTTGAAACTCATATTCAACCCTTGTGTCATAATCTTGACTCGATGGCGTATTTATTTCATCCCTTCCTCTTCCTGTTTCGTTCATTTATCTATGTTGGCTTATCGTTTCGCATTAATGAACTATTATTCTTATTAACTATTTTATTTTGTAAATACGTAAGTGATAACGACGGTTGTCACCATTGCATCGTTCTAACAGTAATTGACAAAAATTATATGTATATATATTTTCTTTAACGTGCAATGGATTGCCTTTTTCGATACTCTGAGGCTCGTTCCGTTGCAACTGCTTGTGCTCGATCTTTATTGAAATTTTATAAATTGTTGTTATCAGTGAACCAGAAGGATCCACAGGTGTGTGCACGGCTGAGAAGTTTAACGGCGGAACAGTAGTGTAACAACCCTTAGCAGGTTGATTTCCCCTGACTGCAATTAGTTCAATTGATAGGGGCAGCGCATAATTAATTGTTATCGAATTTGTTATGAATTCACCAGCAACAGATTCATTATGCGCACAATTAGCTATTGTGATGATAATAAACAAGTAATCAATCATGATAATAAGGAATGATTAGTACCAATCATTCCTTAGTTAGTTGATTAGGATCAATAGCGCATTTTATGATGCCCAATCTCTTTATTAATTTCCACGAGAATGAATTTTTTCATCATTAATCCTTGTACATCATTCAAAAAGATCGCATACATAAACTTAAAATCAAAAGTCCGATACAAGCGGTTGAATGTTTCTGAAGTTTCTGAAAACTTTTGATAAAAATAATAATAGAAAATAAACCATAATTAATATATTAGTTTTTTTTTAATCCTGCTTATCGTATGAACAGACCAAGTTTATTAAAGGAAAATAAAAATGCAATAATTATTCTCGCTAGAGAGGTCGTTTGTGATTAAAGGCTTCAACAAAGCGCTGTTGAGTGAAAAATAAAGCATCATGATTATAATTCAAGTCGAATCTTTAAAAAAATGTAATGGAATATAAATCATATGAACAAGCTACGTTTATCAAAATAAAATAAAAATGGGATAATTATTCTCGCTCACAGGTTTGATATTTGACATGCGTTAGCGTAGTTGAAGGAGAAATGTTGTTTACGTTATTAAACGATTGAATAAAGCGCTGTTAAGTGAAAAATTAATCTGAATGATTATAATGAAAAATGAAAAATGATTTAATTCAAATAGAATCATAACTTTTTTGAACTCTCTACTTGTCATATGAACAGGCTACGTTTATCAAAATAAAATAAAAAAGCATTAATTATTCTTGCTCACGACTGTGATTCTTTACATGTGTTAGCGTCGTCGAAGGAGAGCCGTTGATAATGTCATTAGACAATTTAATAAAGCGCTGTTGTACAGAAAATGTCTAAAAATGAAAATAAAACATGTATAAAGATTCAGAATTATTGGCAGCCGGGAATGAAAACTTTGTTCGTTTCATCATGTGAATCCGGCTGCATATATCGAATGAAAATAGAGATGCTGATACTGTGCCCACGCATCGATTTGTTGTTAGAAAAATGTTAACGAAATCATAGAAGAGTTGCGGATAAAAGATTAATTGCGGCTTGAAAGGTCTCGGATAAAAAAATCAATTAATAAAATTAGTTCGAAATTGACGTACAGTCATCGGAGTGATATTGTACGTACGTGAGAAAAAGAATATGTGAAAAACCGAGCTAAATTGAATGATTATTCGCACAAATTCGACTATCACGAATATTCCCTATTTAGTCGAACATCCCGGGCAGAACCACGCGCTGGATGATTTTGGCGCTCTGCTGATCCCCACACATTCGAAATCGTGCCATAACAAACAACCGTCGCACTCGATGCCATTGTTACTGAACGGTTGTTTCCAGATGGCACAACTCAACAGAGCGTTCTTCTTTTTCTGGCTAATTATTCGTTTTAGCTTTTTGAACGCCTTGGGCGTGAAGTATGGTTGCACGAGCACGAAATCTACAACATCGCTGGCTGTTCCGTCGCACAGACTGCTAGCCTTCACATCGCTCACCTGAGCGAGACCAATTTTAGAGTGTCCATTCAAACAACTCTCTATATTTTCGCGCGGAACGAACCACTGCAAGATGTGTTTTTTCTTCGCGTCAACGGATTTCTTAGTGAAGGCAATGGGTTTATTGGGCTTTTTCGGAAGTGCAACAGCTCTCAAGACACGGCCTTTCGGCCGACCTCTCGAAATCTTTTGTGGTAACACGATATTTTTGACATCTACAGCTTTAGCTGTTGGTTCAGCCGGACCCGAAGCACCCGCTGTATGTGTAGGTTCTGTGTTAGATCCGAAATTTTTCTGAAAGGGAAAGTAGTCTTGAGTAAGATTGCGAAGAGGATACCTTACAGGAATAAATAATTTCCTATTAAAGCATAAATTAGAGAATTCTCTCCATATTATTCTCTGAAGATGTAACTTACCGACACTTCGAGATTAATCGATGCTGAATCCTCATCGCTGTGTTGCTCAATTTCTTCGGAAAGCTTCATATCGTCTCCAACGTGCATTTCGTGTTTATTCTTGGTCTCTTCATATTTATCGCTCGTAAGGGATTCCTGAAAAAAATGCCAGAAAATTAATTATGCAATCTAGTCTTGTAACCGTTATTCAATTCTCGTATTTAAGTAGTTGTAATTCCATACAATTCTTCGTTGGATGATGATCCTTGGATAACTTAAATAATCAAAGAGGAACGAAAATAGCTCGTAAATATTGACTCTTACAATTTTTCTAAGTAATTGTAATGTTGAGCAGCCCATAAATACGCTCTGACTTGCAATAGTTGATATAAAAGTAATTGGGATTGTAATGTTTTGTCAGTTTAAAGTGTTCGCATTATAGGAATGACGTCATGTTTCGTACCTTCCATTCGGCAGTAGCCATCTCCTTATTTCGAACGCCTGTTGGAGATTTCTCTATTACGGACTTCCCGTTACCGGTACTGATCAACTCCTCAGATTCCTGTCGTAAAATGAACCACGCGCGAAATTAAATCATAGGAAATTCAAACTTTTCTATCACTGTAATTGATCTTAAATAAAAATAAATAGGTGTAGTAGAGTATTTAGATTACTACTATCGAAAATTAGAGATTGCCATCCAGCGTTTTCTATCAATGAGTCATCATATTATTAGTATTCGATTTATAAAGAAAGTGATTGTGAAACAAGACCATGGTTGCCACGGACCTGGAAAACCTGGAAAACCGGAAAAAGTCAAGGGATTTTTTGGGACCTGGAAAAGTCAGGGAAAAGTCATGGAATTTTTTTTAACCCTGGAAGTTTTGTTGAATCTGATGTTTTTCGTTTCGACGTCTACATTTTTCGTTTCAGCAAATTTGTCGACTGTACACAGCATACATATGACTATGTCGTGATATTATTTTCGTTGGGAACTTTTAATATTGTGAACTGAGTTTAATATACTAGTAACTATTATATGAGGTACTCCATCCGGTTTCGAACGGTCAAATACTCGAGCCTCTCCAAAAAATTGTAATTTCACCCCTATTCATGATTATTTACAAGGGGTTTTTGTAATTTTTTTCAGAATTTTTGTATTGTATTTTTTTGAGGTATCGAAAAATTAATTTTTTTAAAAACCCCTGTATCTTAAAAACTATTAGTCGGACAAAAAACCTTTAAGACATAAATGTTGCAGTTTTAAATGAACTTTTGAAAACAAAATTTTGTAGATTTTTTTGAATGCAATAAACGTCCATTTGTATGAAAAACATACTAAATTTTTTTTTCAGCCAATACGTCATGTTTGATTTTTCTTCAAAACATTCCAGAATATACTCTCAAGTGTCTAGAGTAACCTCACATTTTTTTGATGGTTGAGACGCTCGTTTGATAGTTATACTCCGTTTAATATCGATTTTTCATTAAGAAAAAGGAATCATATCTATTACTTTCCATTGAATTTTCATAAAAATTGTGACATTATAAAAAGGATAATGGAAAGTAATAGATATAATTACTTTTTAGGAAAAATCGATATTAAACCGAGCATAGCTAGCAAACTGGCGTGTCAACCATTAAAAAATATGAGGTCTCTCTACACACTTGAGAGCATATTCTGGAATTTTTTTTAAGTAAAATTAAACATGACATATTGCCTGAAAAAAAATGTTTGTCTATTTTTATAGAAATGGACCTTTATTGAATTCAAAAAAATCTATAAAATGTTGCTTTCAAAAGTTCATTTGAAACTGCAACTTTTATAACTTCAACATTTTTTGTACGACTGATAGTTTATAAGATACAGGGGTTTTAAAATAAAGTTCAATTTTTGTATATCTCAAAAAAATACGAACTAAATATTCTGAAAAGAATTACAAAAACCCCTTGTAAATAATCATGAATTGTCGTGAAATTACAATTTTTTTTGAGAGCGTCGATTTTTTGACCGTTCGAAATCGGATGGAGTACCTCATATATTATATTTTACGTTCTTTTTAATTGTCCTTCCCTATCTTGATCGATAGAGCGAAAACAAAATTAATTTTTGGTCTGGAAAACCAGACCAAGAATTTCGTGGCAACCATGAAGATAGAATTCAAAGAAGAACGGGCATTTGAGACCGAGATTTATTGACGTGGATTGAGAATCTGAGTTATTTGATCAAAATCAATTTTTTTCAATTAATGTTTCTAATTTGACGACGGCTTGGTTCAACCGTGCAAGCAATCCGTGAAAATATTTGTGTCTTTCTGCGATTTTAATATTGAACAAAATACTATTCTTTTATCTAAAACTATTATATTATTTTTGAATCTTCGATTAAGAAAAATGATATATTATTACAAATCGATTGCAAGGGTGGGGGTCTAAATTACGAATGACTAAATGTAGAACGGCGCCTAGTTCGGAATTTCATAATAATTAATATTAAAATGCAGAAAAATGATTTATACGAAATTTGTATATTCGATGCATTACAGAGGCGAAAAATTATTTCAACGAAAGTTTATTTATTCGAATACTCATTAATTCGAAATAATTTTTTCAGACTGTCTGTGCTTTGAATGATCAAAAGATAGTTTTTCACGATGTAGAAAGTGGATGTTTTCGAAATTGTAAACGGAGAATATCTTTTATTTTTAATAACTAATTTACCGAAACAAAACATTTCGAGAATATAAATTTTGAAAACATAAAACTTAGATATGCAAAATATCGAAGGACCATAATAGCGAATGACAAAATGGCGAACAAATAAAAGCGAAAATCCCAACACATTTTTTTTTTCTTTACCAGAGATTTTTTATTATCACATAATAATCTCAAAATTAAAGTCTTAGCATGCTAATTAAGTCTTAACAGTGTAATAAAATGAGACCATCAGGATATGTAATTAAACAGCATGGTTTAAATTTTTTAAATTATACAAAATGTTCGAACTCAAGATTGCCGTTTCAACCTGATTTGGTAGGCCACGTTCAGCGACTGTCGGAAATAATTATAGTAAATTGGAAATTTTTACAAGGGACATTTTATTTTATTTTATTAGAAAACCATTATGTACTATTAATGTACATACATACAGTAGTTTGTATGTGATCTGTAAATACTAATGAACGGTGGCCGTTTTCCCCGAAAAAAAAATTCCTTGACTTTTCACTGACCAATTAAAAATGTTCCCTCACCAAACAAAAAAGAAATTGATGATGCAAATGAAAATGCCTAATTATTGTATTAATGTTTAATTCTATTTTTTTCGAAATGTTCCATATTTTTTTTTAAGGCTCCCTTTTATGTATAAATAAATAAAAGTATTAAAAGTATTAAAAGTATTAAAAGTATTTTCCCTGACCAATTTAGAAATTCCCTGATTCCCTGACCAAGATTTTTTTCCCTGACTTTTCCCGGTTTTCCCTGACCGCGGCCACCATGTAATAAAATACTACGGTGGGCAATGCATTGTACTCAATCAATTGTTTTCCAGAACGGAAACGAGTTTATCTCTAAAATGAATAGACTGATCGAGCTGCAATTTTGCACAAATGTTCTTGGAGTGTATAGTACTTTGTGACAGTAGTGCGAAAAAGCGGTCTTTTCGACGACAAGGTTGGGAAGTTGGCCGCAGGAGCCGGATCGAGAGCTACAACGGCGAAGGCGAGTGACGTTTGCAGCTCGATCGAAGGCCAGTTCTGCCTACTTCCCAACCACCGTCGGACGACCGCTTTTTTGGACGCGTATCACATTAGTACATTTCAATACAAATGCGAAAAGACTTTTTCTGACGAGTGTTGTAATCACACGAGTTCAGAAAACATTTTTCGCACGAGCATCGAACAAAATTTTATTTCGCAAGATGTAAAAACGGGGGTTTTCGCACGCGAAGCGTGCAAAAAACCGCCATTTTCCCACCGAGTGACATAACATATTTTATTTCACTTGGTGGGAAAGTGCCGGCCTTTGCGCACGAGAATGCAGGTTTTCGCGTGCTAAAACCTCTATTCTCACACCTTGTGAAATAAAATTGACTCCGACACTCGTGCGAAATAGTTATTTCCGTAACAAGGGCGAGAAAAATCGATCGTTCTCGACGAGTGTAAAGTGACGTACGAGTCGAAGGCGAGTGAGGCACTTCACACGAGTGCGAGAGAGATCGATTTTTCTCGCCCGTGTCTCGAACTGGTTTTTCCGGTTTTTTCCCGCACTAGTGCGGGAAATACGGAGTACGTTTTCTGAACTCATGTGATTGCAACCCTCGCCTTCGGCTCGTGCTGCAAGCTAATACTTATCAGAAAAAGTTTTTTCGCACTAGTATAGAAATGTACTATTATATCACTCGGTGGGAAATTCGCGCACGCTTCGCCTACGAAAACCCCCATTTTCACAATTTAAGAAACAAATTTTGTACGATACTCGTGCGAAAAACGTTTTCTTAACTCGTTAGGAAAAGTTTGCTCTAGGGAATAGTTATACTGAAATACAGATAGGTATTCGTAAAATAAAGTGCAACATTTTCGCAGGCAGTGTATGCTTTCAAAAATGTACTCGTTTCTTTTATTTATTTTTTTGACATTGAATTAATAAATCCTTCGCGGTCGTTCAACACTGGGCGTCCTACATAGAGGACAGCGGTATTCGATCACAGGTTGCCGGGGCTGTGGAGGCTGCTGTGCATCATTCCACACTCTTTCGGCGCATGGGGCGCAAGCGCAACGATGCCCGCAATAGCCGAATATGTGCGTAGCCCTCTGCGTGTAACATATCCTGCACATTGCTGTAATATAAAAAATTGGAAAAGTAGTACACACAATTTCAGATTATAGCATCCACCATATAGTATGTGGTGTGACATCGACATTCAAAGAAAAACCAAATATTGAGCTAGGAAGTATTAATCTATTTTCTTGGTACTGGTTGGAATAATAACCCTTTTACAGGAATACTGCATCGCTATGAGTTTCAACTCATTCAAGACTGATTAGAATCATGGAGTTTTTTTAAATCTACAAATGTACGAATCATTACCGTACACTTTAATTATTTGATTCGTTGTATCCTTACGAAGTACGGATCGAATATTGTGGAGCACACAGGGTATCTCATAAACTATGCTTGGTATTTTGAAGAAACTTTTGTGCACTTAAAACAAAACTGTGACTTTTAATCTGTTTCACAGCTATTAATAACAGTGAAAACCTTGAAAAATTATCTGAAAATGTTCGCAAAATTTAGGGCTCAATAAAAGGCTAAGTAAGCAGCTGAACAGTGGGCCCTACCGTTTAGATGTCACTCTAGCCTGCTATTTGGCTGTATATATAAGCTGTATACTTTCTTTATATACTACATATTTTCACTTTTTTATCAAAGAAGCGTGTACGTAAAATACCCCTAGTGCTCGAAACAAGATCCGGCGATAACACGGGTCAAACTGGCCCTGGAAGTAAGAGCTTAGCGCAAGAGCACATTGCACACTTATCTAGACTTGAAATCTATACAAAACTATTAATTTGAGTAAAAAAAAAACTAAACTTATTTCATCACTCTAAGTCAATCTCATGACTTTAATCCTAATAGAAACATAGGTCCAGAGACGTACGAACGCCACATGTCCCTCAAGCACTTAAAACAAAGTTGGCGGCACTGCGGGCCACATTGACTCCGAAGAGAAGCGGTCTTATGGATGACCAACACTGAACAAACGCTGGGGTCAATGCGGGTCACGTTACGTACCTATCAATTGTATTAAAAAAATACACTTATTTCAAGACTAAGTCAATCTCATCTTGAGATCTAAGTTAAACTATACTTATTTCAATACTAAGTCAATCTCATGATAATGATCCTAATGTAAATGTTGGCGGCACCGCGGGCCACATTGACTCCGAAAAGAAGCGGTCTTATGGATGACCAACACTTTGAACAAACGCTGACGTCACCGCGGGTCACATTAACTCCGGAGAGAAGGAACCCTATCGGTCTGATGCCTAACGGCAAGGCAATGTCTTCCTGGATATCTTCCTTGGTATCTTCGACCCTATGAACACATAGAGCAAGATATCCAGGAAGATAAAAAATCAGAAAAACCAGGCATTCATGAACAGCAGTGTACATTGCGGACGATCGACTTCTACGGAACTATTATTTTTGTCAAACAAGACATTTTTTATTTCAACTTCCTTTTTACTCAACCCGTGACCCGAATCTTAATATTAACGTAAGCCCACAGAAGTAAGAACATTTTACGTTTTCGTCAGGGCATGAAACAAATACCGGTGATAACCACGGGTCACATTTACCCCGAAGCGAAGCGACTGGTGCCTAACAGATCAACGAATCTGGTGCCTAACGGCAATATAAATTACAGGAAAATCGATATCTAGAGAAATATCATACTGCCCAAGACGTGAAATTTGATTCTGACAAATGATCGCATACACTTGTTCTGTAGGGTATACAATACACCGTTAGGGTCCAACGTAAAATTTTCGCCTGCACGTTACCTCAACTCATTATGTTACTCATGGTACCCTTACCTCATCACCCTTAACTCAATAGTCAAAATATAGAATTGTAAGTAATGCAATTCGATAGAAAGTTATTCGCAATTTACAAAATGGTTTCTTAGAATGTCGAAGTCATTACGCAGATAAGTCATTCCACATCAATTCAACCAAAAAATATTGAAAACTTGAACAATTCCAACAAGTTCTACAATACCTAAAATAAATCGTTTCATGACTGATTGGAAGACTCTATGTCCACATATCTCGAGTGCAAAATGGAGATTGGTTGCAAATTATTGGCTCACACAACGTTGCATTTTTAGGTTTTATGATTGTGTCGTTGCATGCTTTACGAATGTGCAAAGCCAAAAAAATTGTATCTATATTTGCCCAACGAAGTGAGGGTTGAGTGCCTGCTTGAACAAAATTTTAATATTTTGTATTATATAAAATTGAGTATGTTTATGAAGATCGTCGAATTGGTGTGAAATGATACATGGGAGAAAAAAATGTGTATCAGTAACAACATCATTGCGAAATTAAATACATTTACAAAATTTTACAAAAGTTGAAAGATTCTAATCCATGTTCAATCCATCGTCGAAGTAGTCATTTCAACCTTATTAGAATAGTAGACATGTTGCCGAAGCGTCAAAAAAATCGCTTCACTTACTAATACCTTGTGCATACAATTCCAGCTAAAAGTGAGATCAGGTGATGATTTCCAGCACTTCGAATTGGTGTAAAAATAGGAAAAAATGCATCTATATTGAAAATACTCAGAACATTGATTTTGCATAATACGAATTTCACCGTGTTGAAAAGAATATAGCTTACAAAACATTGCTCGAGCAGGTGTGCTGGCTAATTATATGTTTCCTCAGAAACCTTTTCGAATGATGGAGTGTTGGAGACTATTCAACACTGCGCACGCTGCTGCCACAACCAAAATACCTGGCTTCTACATGACACAGGTTGTACACACATATTCACACACAATGACACAAACACACAACATATATACGGGCTGCAAGTGTATCACAACCACTACAATAAACATCTTTATACAACAACAATAGACAACATTCACTTCCTTACGGGTCCCAACCACTGCTATGTTCAACATTGAGTTAAAAGAGCAAGTGATCTTTTAATCTTGTATGAAATACGAAAGAAAGTCATTACTTTCTTTCGTATTTCATACAACCATTGTGCAAATTTTAATTGGCAGGGTATTTTATCGTGATTTAAACAAATTATTTTAAAATCTCGTTACATGCACGAGCATGAGTATTTCCAATATAACACCTATATAACAATATAATAGGCCCTTCACTTTTTTCATTATATGAAGAATTAACTGAGGAAATTATATGAGGCTTTGAGAATAGCAACAAAAAAATTAGTAACTAATCTGCATTTAATTGACATAATTTTATTTCTTCATATTTTAATTTTTTTTTTCATCAATTTTAATTCTTCATATGAAAAGAATTTGATAAGTTTTTTTATACAAAAAGGTATTTTTTTAAAACCTCATTTTTCTACAAATGTTATAGCTGTTTTTCAGATATTTGCATCCAAGCGGCCTGCGCATCCGTAAAGATCAGCATACTTATTTCAAGCGAACTTTCTTTTTACCAATTTGTTGAGCAATTTTCACCACTATTATTATTCAAAATCAATGTTCTTAGTACTTGAGTCTGGTTTATTCTAATCAAATTTTTGTCGTTAAGCGAAGTAGATCATGTTTTATCAAATTAAGTTTATGACTGGGAATGTATGGGCCATTCTTTAAAAAAACTGACGGTCTCGTCGACGTCATGATCTCGGATCACCTTGCAACTTCAGCATGCGTTCACATATTGCACGCCTAGAACTACGGTGCAAGATCTCTTATGGGATTACCATATAAGTTGTTACACTGGTTTTATAAGGATGCCATATATTGAGCTGATATACCTAAATTTTTCAGATTTGTAAACGGATGCGTCTGATGTTACACTATCACCGTTTGATAATTATTTCAAAAATAACTACAAATAATTTTCTTTCTACACGTAATATTTTTTTTTACAAAATCCAGAAAAATATGTTCTTATGTGAACATTTTTCAATTTTCCAATGAACATATTGCCGATACATTTTCAATTCAGTGTACTACTCAAATATGTAAAACCATTATTCGTCGTGAGCTTATATCCGTATATTTAAATAATTATGTTTGAAATCCCGCTTCCTATTCCTGTGAAGTGTGCGCAGAAAGGCACTTTTTCGCATCACGTGCGAGAAAAACGGTGCGCATGCGCACAAACGCAGTATTTTTTCCCCGCACTAGTACGAGAAACTTTCTGCACACTCTTCTCAAAAACGAAGAAGGTGATTTTAATTTTTTTAGAAAAAATTATGAGAATGGCATGGGTGTAGAGAAGGCAGTCCTGAACTCCCTTTCTACGGCCTTGCCATACAAATAACTATTTCCATTCCTTGCAGTTTTTTTACCCATTTGGTGAGGGTTCGAAACTAGGATCAGCCGTAGTTACATATAAAAAAAAACAAAAAATGAAACTAAGATTTAATTTTGAAAAAAAAAGAATTCTATTAGGTATAAAAAAAGAAACAACATATACATTCGTTTGAGAAAAAAGTCTCAGCGTTCTAATAAACATACAGTCGATGTGATTACAATTTTTAAAAAAGTAATTAAAACCCGAAAAATATACCCAAAAAAGTGATTTCATTTCATTTATCAATGTTGACGAAACTATCGTCATTCATCTTTTTTGGATATTTTTACGTCAGCTACGGTTGTTTCAGACTGGGAGACCCCAACATCCATAGCATAAGTTTGAGTACAAAATCACGTTAATATGCTATATGCATCGTAATCCCAGTCCGAAAAAACCACAGCTTATGAAAAGTATTCAGTGCCACAAATAATTATAGCGTTACCGATTTTCATACATAAAAACATTTTAAAAATGTCCTCGTACTTTTTTGAAGATTTAATTATTGTCTTCAAATAAAAAATGTGTGTATTAGAAAGCTGATGATACTTCTTCACATAAAAATGTATAGGTTCTTATTTTTTTCTATTCACAATAAAATTACTTTTCTTTTCCAAATAATTTCATTCTTTTTTCTTTAATTAAATGTTTTTTAGAAATAAAAAAAAATAATACTCTGGCCCATCCCAGTCTCGGAACGGCATCAAACGAGTATAAAAAAACCTGAAAGGAATGAAATCAACATGTTTATTTATTTTTAGGAATATGGGCTTATATGGGAACGCAGCACTCAAATATTTTTTTGTTTTTCAGTGCTTTATACAATTTAAAGCAAATGGGGTAATGTCGGTAATTGATAACTCAGCATTGCCAAATAGGTCCATAAAAAATCCGAAGAAATTAACGAATGTCTCCTCAAAATATTTGAACGTATGCCGAAGTTTTGAAGCGATCCAAGAATATGAGAGATCCATGAATCTGTCAGTTTCTTAGAGAATGACCCATATGTATTTATAGTATATGGAAATATGCTATTGGAGCATTATTTCCAGTCTTAAAGGATATATTGGGTTTATCAGACGGTCGGACAGTACGAAATCTTGCATTAAAGAATCTAGTCTGTAAAAATATTGGAAAGCATTTCCAAGTACAGTGAATGTATGAAAACTATTTTACGCGATCACGAAAAGTTGCACAAGTATCTATCTAAACTTATGACCAGCTTCCACGAAGTAAAGTTAAAAAAAAACAGAATTCATGATACTAAGAAATTCAACAATGATGTTGTTACAACAAAAAATGTGTGTATTAGAAAGCTGATGATACTTCTTCACATAAAAATGTATAGGTTCTTATTTTTTTTCTATTCACAATAAAATTACTTTTCTTTTCCAAATTATTTCATTCTTTTTTCTTTAATTAAATGTTTTTTAGAAATAAAAAAAATTAATACTCTGGCCCATCCCAGTCTCGGAACGGCATCAAACGAGTATAAAAAAACCTGAAAGGAATGAAATCAACATGTTTATTTATTTTTAGGAATATGGGCTTATATGGGAACGCAGCACTCAAATATTTTTTTGTTTTTCAGTGCTTTATACAATTTAAAGCAAATGGGGTAATGTCGGTAATTGATAACTCAGCATTGCCAAATAGGTCCATAAAAAATCCGAAGAAATTAACGAATGTCTCCTCAAAATATTTGAACGTATGCCGAAGTTTTGAAGCGATCCAAGAATATGAGAGATCCATGAATCTGTCAGTTTCTTAGAGAATGACCCATATGTATTTATAGTATATGGAAATATGCTATTGGAGCATTATTTCCAGTCTTAAAGGATATATTGGGTTTATCAGACGGTCGGACAGTACGAAATCTTGCATTAAAGAATCTAGTCTGTAAAAATATTGGAAAGCATTTCCAAGTACAGTGAATGTATGAAAACTATTTTACGCGATCACGAAAAGTTGCACAAGTATCTATCTAAACTTATGACCAGCTTCCACGAAGTAAAGTTAAAAAAAAACAGAATTCATGATACTAAGAAATTCAACAATGATGTTGTTACAACAAAAAATGTGTGTATTAGAAAGCTGATGATACTTCTTCACATAAAAATGTATAGGTTCTTATTTTTTTCTATTCACAATAAAATTACTTTTCTTTTCCAAATTATTTCATTCTTTTTTCTTTAATTAAATGTTTTTTGGAAATAAAAAAAATTAATACTCTTGCCCATCCCAGTCTCGGAACGGCATCAAACGAGTATAAAAAAACCTGAAAGGAATGAAATCAACATGTTTATTTATTTTTAGGAATATGGGCTTATATGGGAACGCAGCACTCAAATATTTTTTTGTTTTTCAGTGCTTTATACAATTTAAAGCAAATGGGGTAATGTCGGTAATTGATAACTCAGCATTGCCAAATAGGTCCATAAAAAATCCGAAGAAATTAACGAATGTCTCCTCAAAATATTTGAACGTATGCCGAAGTTTTGAAGCGATCCAAGAATATGAGAGATCCATGAATCTGTCAGTTTCTTAGAGAATGACCCATATGTATTTATAGTATATGGAAATATGCTATTGGAGCATTATTTCCAGTCTTAAAGGATATACTGGGTTTATCAGACGGTCGGACAGTACGAAATCTTGCATTAAAGAATCTAGTCTGTAAAAATATTGGAAAGCATTTCCAAGTACAGTGAATGTATGAAAACTATTTTACGCGATCACGAAAAGTTGCACAAGTATCTATCTAAACTTATGACCAGCTTCCACGAAGTAAAGTTAAAAAAAAAACAGAATTCATGATACTAAGAAATTCAACAATGATGTTATTATCTTCGTCTTCGATCCTTTGCAGTCGATTTTCGGCCAATTGCAGCTGGTTTTGGACATTCTGCAGTTGTGCCTGCAGCTGTTCATCTTCGATTTGCTCCGCCGCTCGTTGTCGGGCAATAGCTTTCCTTCTCATTTCTGAAATTTTTAATTTTTTTTTTTTTTGCATTTTCATGCAAATATCATCATCTCACCACATCAAATTCATCTCCCCGGTTATTATTTTTGAAATTTTTTAACGAGTAATAGTCTCACTAATTTTAACAGTATAATATCTTCTAACCTTTACGCCTTTTGTTGCGTTTTTTATTTTTTTCTGAAGCAGGTTGCATTTGATTGTTGGCCCGTTGTTGATTTCGGTTCCGCATGGGTCCCGCTGTTAAAGTTTATTCAGTTAATTCTTACATTCTTTTTCTATTTTTTATTTTAATAAACTTAAGGTTATATATTTACCAAAAACCTCTAAAAAAACGTGTACTTAAAAGATAAACTATTACCTCTGGCGTCTTGTCGTATGGCTTCCACAATATTAGGCGCGTTTTGCAATAAAACGATGTTGCCGTTCGGTGGCGAACGTCTTGTGGCATCTTCAACATCGATTACTGCTATACGACGTAAATTGTAAAAGTACATTTTAGTACTATGTTACATACGTGGAGTGCAAATAATTTGTAGAAATCGAATAAAAATTACCAATATTTTCCCGCTGTGGCGACAGCCGTCCGTCCTCCTCAATATTGACGTCTTCTACACGATATAAATGGAAAAGAGGAATGCAGTGGTGTATTAACCGGTTTCAATTACTGTTTCATAAAGCCTACCAATGGTACCGCGCGGTGGAGATTGTCCTCTATCGTCTTCTACAACTTCTTCTTTACGTCATAAATTGTAAAGGAACATGTTTAGTATGAAGTTATAGACGTGGATTACAAATTTTGTGTAGACATTTCATAAAAGTTACCAATGTTGTTGAGCCATGGTGACAATCGTCCGTTCTCATCAATGTCTTCTACACGGAATAAATAGTAAAAGATTAATTTCGTATTACATTAGATCAATGATACGAATGAATTGCGAATGGCATTAACTACAGTTTTATCAAACCTACCAATGTTAACGGGTAGTGGCACGTATTCTTCGTCGTCCTCAATAACAATAACTTCTGCAAGGCATAAATTGCAAAAGAACATTTTTGTATTATGCGAGACGAATCGATGGCGAACTATTTATACACTCATTAAAATTACCAATATTTTCGTGCGGCGGTGAAAGTCGTCTGTTCTCCTCAACTACTATGTCTCCTACATATCATAAGTAGTAAAAGATTAATTAGGCATTATAGTAAGATGGGACAAATGAATGACTAATAGCTTTTAGTGCAGTTTTATGAACATTACCAATATTGACAAGAGGTGGTGATAGTCGTCCTTCCTCCTCATCAACAGGCCCATTTTGCGGTTGAATGTCATCTACTCGGCGTGTGGTGAAAAAAGATTAGGTAAATAATACACTGACATTGAATGATTGCTTAAGAGGAATAAGTCGATGAAAGAATGTTATGTAATCATTTTCATGTACCTATTGCATTCCCGACCTGTACATCTAACTCCACCTCTGACTCGCCGCTCGGATCGTCTATTTCGTCGTCAGTGGATTCTTCATCCGATTCTTCATCGGAACCTGAACACATTTTCAACCAAATCAAATTATGCCCAATACAGAGACCGGCTGAATGTAATCCAATATGATTAAAGAAATGACTGTTAATTGTATAAAAACTTCACTTTAGAAGTTATAGAAAGATATAAAGCAAATTGTCGCGTATAATTCGCGAGGGATTCGCTTGAACTCAGTTGGTTTGAATTACCTCTTTCTGGAACCTCTGGTATTGCTTCGGCGTTGTCCAAGAGCCAGAGGGGTGGATCATCAACAAAAATGTCTTCCTCATAATCCGGGTCGCGCTCTAATGAAGAAAAAAGACATTCATAGCAATATAATGGATAGTACGAGAAATATAGGCCTCGTACACTCGTACCATAATATTTTCAGCTGTCATACGACGGTTTGAAAAAATTCGAAGAAGAATCAGTGTTGTTGACAAATGTGTAACGTACATGGATTAAGTTCTGTATTGAATGTACAGCCGGGTCGACAGCGTAGCGCAGATCGCAATGGAAAAGTTTACTGTAACGGCTATATATTAGCTTATTAATTATTACTTTCACGATATCATTTTGATATCGTGCAAAAAATCCAGCCGTTCTTCAGTTTAGAAACCAGCTATTATCTTTAGAAACTGTTTCTTCTGGTAATCTGGGTTCTTATTATTTTTAAAAATGAGGTCTTACGGGAGGCATTAACCCGCGTTAAAACAGATTTTGGCATTTTACCTAATGGTACGATACGGGGGCCTCCTGCAGCTCGTACTCGTGACCTTCTCGTCTATCCGTTTGTTGGGCCATGATGTCATCCACATTGCCTTTGAGCGAAGCGGCTTTCTCCATAAACTCGTTGACGGAGATTTCCAGCAGGTGCAATTCTCGCCACGCTAAATAAAATGTAAATGGCTATACTGGTATACCTATAACAAGGCTTTGATTACATACGCTTCGATTGTTTCGTAGGAGATCCATTCACTATACTCAAGACCGATGGGGATTAAGTTGACGGTATGTTATTCCCATATAATTATAATCACGACTTTCCATACAGATGTCACTTAACAAGTAACGAATTCTATGTTCACAAATTTACTGTTCAGTCTGACGCCATCGGTCATTCACGCCATTTCTTATTAAGAGGGAACGACTATCACACGAAATCCAAAATAAGGCCTCCATTTTTTAATATGTTCTACATGAACACCCGACGCATCTATTCCCGAAGCCTGAGCGATTTTTACTGTATAGTTCATATTTGTAATACAATTTAGAAGTAGACCACTTCGACAGTATCATCCTGTGTTCTAACATTGGAGTCGATCGGTTCCAGGATAAAAGATCACTAATTTACTATTATCAAGTCAACTTAGAGCTTTGAAAAACTAGCTTTGCGTGTACGAAGCATCAAAGATTATGTAAAAAAAAATCTTAAATCCGCACTCATTGACTTATCGATACAAAGTTTATTTTGTTATCGTAGTCTATGAATTTAACCGAATTATCAGTGCCAGGCTCGACAACGTTTCCAGTCGAAAGCTGATGCGTCCAGAGAACCAAAGATAACGTCATTGCAGATCTACTTTGATACATGTCCAAGTAAGTGTTTTACCACACATCACGAATTCACGACATGAAATGATTAATCTACCAATCATTTAATGTCTCAAATGTTCTTTAAAAATTGTTCATATAAGTTTGGGAAATGATTTGTGATTTCGTTTTTAATTTCGTAATGTTGGTCAGTAATACGTGATGACGATTCCGAACTCGTTGAGATTCTTAAACTTGACTACATATTTTTCTTAATTTTCAATAAACGGATCATTTTTGCAAAATATGCCCTATGAATGGCATGCATAATTCATTTTACGAATAGTGCATGCGATTCGAGATAGCTGCGATGATCTTTTTTTTTCATCCCATTTTTTACTTCAAAGAAACAGTCCATCCTTCTTAAAGTAGACATTGTAAGATACTTATTGCTAATCCAAATCTGAGTGCATTTAACATTACAGTAACGCTTACCTATCACAAGTTTTTTTTGTTTGAAAATTGTCGTGTATCGCGCGTGCCTGCTTATTTGTCGGTTGTTCTCTAGGTGTCGGATGTCTGCCCGGACGTCGGATTGCAATCTGAGGAGCTTGCCTGTTATACACAATACAAACGACATCATCAACGCTGTAAAACATCGTAATCGAACTTCTCCTTGCGAAGTATAAAATCGTTGTTGCGTTACGATCAATATTTACAGATAAAATCCCAAGGTCCAGGTCGAGTTTCCATCCGATGTCCTAGTCTACTGTGGTATGATTCGATTATATTATTCGTTCGCCGGTTCAGTCCGTAGACGCTGAACTCCCTGGGTGTAACGGTTCCCAGCCAATACCGAACATAATAAAGGCAGAGTTGGCTGAACTGCCTTTCGAGCCTCGGAGACAAATTGTCCGTGATTACTCGCTATTGAGGCTCGATCAAATTGGCGGGCAAGTATGCCAGCGCCAAGATTTTCTTAAAATAACCCTTTGCTTCCGCGTCAGTACGAATTAAGTTTCGTAGGCCGAGTACCTTCGCCTTACCGTAAATCGCCTGAAATGCAACAATCATTTTACAAATATTGCATGATTTGTAATTTCATTTTTCATTCCTGCATTCTATCCAACTATTTACTTCTCAACAAGGCCTGGATAATGAATTTGGCAACAGCATGAATTAAAATCTCATATATTTTAAGACTGGTTGTTTTGTACTTGAAAACGTCGGGATAAGTGTAGAACAAAAGACGGTTTTATTAAAATCATATTGACCGCGTTAACCATCATTAGATTAAACAATAATTAGGCAATTAATAATAAGGCACCTACGCGATCATAATGTGTATTGCAGCCCGTGCTAAGTGCTGTGGTAAATACCGTACTTATGGCATTTCGTAATGCTCGCTCGAAGTCGGTCATTACAAGGGCGATCTCGTTATGCGGTATGACGTGTTGTCTGACGTACCGCAGAACTGCCGTATATGCCACTTCCGTTTTCGCCGACATCACGATCCATGCAAATGGAAACCCCTATGTCCGGGAAAAATACAGTCAAGCTCAAAAAAATTGATGATAAAGTAATACATTCGCTATACATAATAATATATGATATAATAGCTATTTCATAAGCCATCATTTTTTTTACAAACAGTTTCCTTTTGGACCCGATGTGTCATGATATGCCCAACGATTGTATGTATATGCAACCTGGCTACAAAATTCCTGACATATATTATATGTATATATGTATACAAAACACGTATTACGTATTGCATTTATAAGGTAGGAGGTGTTCTAAAGAATCTTTTTCGGACAAAAACCATACAACGATTTTGATTCCAAATTTTTTTACAATCGCGCGTTTACATGAAATCATCAGAACTCGACTAAAATGTAATTTCTACGTGCCATTAAAAAAACAGTTTGAATAAGTCTTTGAATTTAATTAAGGATATTTGAGACAAACGCGTTTTTGTTCAAATAAAATACCGAATAAAAGTGAAGTTTGAGAGTGTAAGAGTCGAACGGGCCGAATGCGTAGTAGGCGTGTAAGAGAGAGAGCGAACGAGTAGCCCCTGCCGCGAACGGACGAGGGAGGCACGCGATAGCGAGAGAACGTGTTAGAGTGAACGCGATAAAGTTAGCGCAACCTTAGTTGTATTGCATTCTTTTGTTCTAGGCCATTGTGCCGTTTGTTTCATTTATTTGTTAGCCTTATGCCGGCTATTTGTTGTTCTTTAAAATACATATGAACTTGTTATTGCACGATTACCGTCCTCGCTCCAACTCGAGGTCGACAATCGAACAAAATGGTGCGCAGGATCGAAAGGCACAAATCGATGGTTGATTGTAGAAAAAGTTCATGTCTTTTAAAAAACAACAAATAGACGGCAGAAGGCCAACAAATAAATGAAACAAACGGCACAATAGCCGTGTCTGATTGCCTGGAAGGAGTCCCTTCCAGGCAATCAGACACGGTCAAACGCGAGCCACCCGTTCTCACGATTAATTTTATTCATTATTCTATTTCCGATATTCTCCCGAGCGTACGGCGGTTGCAACCGCCGCAAGAACCTCTCGACGCCCCAGCGACAGTCAGCAGACTGGAGCCTCGCTACCGATCTCGTCGCAGTCACTCGCACAATCAGCAGGCTGGAGCCTCGCTAAGCCTCTCCCCGTCCAGTCGCACCGCTACCGACATAGCGCGCGACGGTACCGACGACGGGTCCTCCACCCGCCGACCGATCACCCGGCCACCCTGTCACGACGAGCCACCAGCTACCAAAATCACCGGCGTCCGGCTCGTCGCTATCTCGTTGCCTTGCTCGTCTCCCCGAAGTTCCCGTAGCGCCGCACACCAACTCTCGTGGGTCCACCTCCCACCACGAGTGTACCTCGCACCTCGCGTTCACGAGACTCCGAACGCGAGGGAATTCAAAGAACCGCGCGCGAGATCTCCGTAATTCGGGGAACTCGGACAAATAGAGCAGAGGGCGAAACGACGACAGGCATAGGGTAGGGGGAAAAAGGACCCGCGATCGCGAGAACGTCACTTCTCTCGGGGACTCCATCGTACGCCCCCGAGAAGGAGGGACGTGGTGACCGCTGCCGATACGTGCACAACGTCTCGCGAGAATACCGACATCTTGTCATACGCGAAGTGGGACTTCTGGCCGAGGACAACTCGAGAAGCTCCCGCAACTGCAACGAAACCGGTGAGATCGTCGTACGTGTTCGGTTTGAGGCTAGAGATAGAATAGCTCAAGCTCGATTCGTTATCGTGGGGACGGCACGCTTTCGCGCGCGACCACGGAATCTGTTCTCGGGAAATCTCATAAATTCACGTTATCCAACTTAGTAGTTTCCGTTAGTATTGGTGCCTGGAAGGTTCTCGATAATTTTCTAATTCAATCTTCTATTTTGCGCCTCGTGCGAGTCCATATTTAAATTCTTAATTAATCCGGTTTCTTATACCAATTCCGTGTTTACTTCGAGTTATTCCTATTTAAACATTTTCTCCTGATTTGTTCTTTCCGATAGTTTCCGATTAGTAACTCCGATTTATAAATCTTTTGCCGATTTCTGTTTACTTCGATTTTCTTATGATTCCGCGTACTCCCGCTGTGATCGGGCTGATTAAATAATTAATTGTGTGAACGGTCCCGTGGCTGCGATCCACGTTATCGATTTGTATGCGAGCGCCGAGAGACCGAGGATCTCCAATCGTCGATCATCCATTACCGATCTTGCGTTACCGAGCTCTGATTTGTATTATTGTCATTGTGTGATTGTTTGGTTGACTAACGAGGGAACGAGCGTGCACACTAGCCGCTTCACGGCCACGCTCCCGATAATACCATCGCAATAAGTTATCTTTTGACGTTCCCGTAATCTTATCTCGATCTCTGTTTCCGCCTCGCGCAGGTGACCGAACCAGCCCCTCTACCACTTTCCCAAGGCTGAGCGACGCCGGGTCGCTCTCGTCTCTCGTTCGGACCTTAAAATTAAAATTTCGTCGCGAGAGTCTCTGCTCTCGCGGCTGGCGCCCTCAAGGCCGAGTGAGACGGGTTTTGTAGCCGTCTCGATTGGGTAAATTCTGGTGTTGGGAACAAGCGGTTACAATATATATATATATATATATATATATATATATACATATGTTGGATATTTTTACAGTTCACAAAATAGATCGACAATAGAACATTTTTCGTCGAAAATATATCTAATATATCCAAGATATATCATTTTTAGTATCTTATTTTGTATGTAGTCGCATTGGAATAAAAAACTATCATATAGTATATGCTGCGATTATGCATATTTACCTTTTTAGCAAATCCTATTTCGAAAGAAAAAAAGTATTACGGATAATCCATACCTATGTCATTTACTACTTTTCGAGTTAAAAATGACGGTTGTTATCAATTAATGCATTAAATCTTTTTCAGAAAAAATTAATAAACTTCTTACCCACATTAATGCACAGGTATTCGCATTATTTCTTTTTAATTGGTGGACATTGTTCCGACGGAAAAACTATTGCTTGTGGTGTATATAGTACAGCTGAAAAAGTTAGGTGGAAGATTTTCGTAAAAAAAACCTACCAATGATAAGAAGATACTGTCAGGCAATATACATTTAAATTTCAAAGCAATTCACCATGTCGTATTTGAGTTAACACAATTATGACAGAACATTTTGGTGTAAGCTTCGGCAGATTGAAGGTTTTGCACCGCGGACCACTAACTATCTACCCGCGACGCGCGTGCCCTCGAACCGATCACCACCGAGCTTAGACATAAGAATATTCTTAACCGAGTTTTCCCAAACGTCTGTTGGTTGTAAATAGAGACCAAATACGTATTATACTGGGTCATTTATTTTAACATCGAAACGTGAAGTTCAAGGCCAGACAGGTATTACACCGGAGCATTTATTTTAATTAATGTTGTAACCTCGAGTTCTGATTTACGATCGCGATATCAAGGGTGCGAAGTACAATGATTTTTAAAGAAAAAAATGCATTTCACTGTGCGCAAAAAAATACATCGTATTAAAAATAAACCACGAATGCGTGTTCATAAGAGTTATGATTATGTAAGAGATCTTCGTGGCTGAACATGCGTGATTTGAAGATGTGAACAAGCGTGTTTTAACCCTTCACGTACAGGATCCTCGCTGAACGAGAACCTCGATTCGGGTCCATACAGCCGGGATCCTCAGCGGGTAGTGACATGGCGCGGTATAAACATCGCTATATCTCAAAAAACATTTATATCGAACTTCGAAAATATTCTCTTTGAAGAGTAATGTTTATGATATTATATTTGTGTAAAAAATAATATTTTTACCGCCAATATATCGTGTGCTATTGTTATTCGAAACATAAGACTAACAAGGTCGCGGATCCAGTGGCGTTCATAGTTACACTCTGCGTAAGGTTCGCATGCGTAAAGGGTTAAACACACTTACGAAGACTCAACCATGGACGATTTGTTAAAAGAAAATATTAAACCATAAAATAAAATGTGGGTTTTTCCCTCGAAATCAGTACCACCCCCTCTTCCCCCCTTAACGTGAAGTGAATGATGTTGTGTCTCACAGGGACACGAGTCGAAACAAAAACGATGACAATAATAACCATGAGGCGTTTGTCAGATTGGATGAAAAAAATAAAACAGCAAATCATCGGTATCTCTATAAATACGGCATGCCATTGAGTGTGAATCGAAAGAGACAAAAAACTTTTTTTTTAATCCTGGAAACGTGGAGGCAGTAATTTATATCGGGTACAACAGTCTCGATTGTTACCACGTCGATCGCGGTTCCTGTGACACGGTAGGCAATGCACGCATTTTTCGTCACTACTGCGCTTTTCGATAAGATGGTGCCCTCCAAGTCGCAACGGTTAGACAACACTATAGTGGAATCGAAATCTTTAGCTTCCGTCCTCCTTTATTGCCAGTATATGCCAACAGTGCCTATTTTGTTGACGCCACACGACTAGCCGAGCGACTGACTAAGGTACCCCCTCTACTGTAGTCAGCGGCAGCACGAAAATATATTCTTCCAGGCAAAACTGTATTAGGGGAAAAGACGCATTTATTTTTATTTAAAAATATATTTAAAAATCCACCATGCTTGAATGTTCGTAAGAGTTGATGTATGAAAAAACCCAGGCCGAAAAGTAACAAATTTAAGATATTTTTTAAACAAAGAATTCCCGAAAAATAAATATTAAAAAAATGTAACCCCTTTAACGTTGTATTCAGAATGGGAGATTTTTCATATTATCGGAATTGATTTATATTTACCGTGAAAAAGTGTGTATGCAGGAAAATTGAAACAACAATCGCCCACGATTCATTTATCAAAACGTTGGTATAAACGTGTAAAAAAATATTCTATAATGAAACATTGTACCATAATACAAGCACTTGTATCTTTGTGCTCGAAACACAAGACGCGAGAAACGAAGGGAAAAAGGAAGAGCGGCACAACGAAGCTACCGCCAGTCCGTTTGTTTACATCCCGCTAGACAAAAGAAGCGTGTACTGGTACGAATGGTATAAAGACCCAACCAATATGTCGATGAGCAGCGTTTCTTTCGTACAAAGTAATCATATAAAAAATCTTCCTCTGTAGGAAGATTTTTTATACGATCATTTTGTATGATTTTTTTCGATATTAAATAATGGTATGAAAATTTAGAAAAAAGTAAACAACGCGCAGAAAAAATTCAAATGAAAAAATGTACCGTTTCTATTTTTTGTGCTCGATATTTTTATTTTTCTTCGAAATTTGTATAACACTTTTTTTTAATCGAAAAAAATTGTGCAAATCAATCATATGCAAAAACTTCCTCTATAGAAAGGTTTTTTATATGATTATTTTATGGGATTTTTTTAATGTGAAAAAATCGTATAAAAATAGAAAAAAAAATACCAAGCATAAAAAATTCAATCGAAACAATTTACCGTTTATATTTCTGTCTTTGTTTCTTTAAAAAATACAACATGGTTTGAAATGACATTGATTTAGCGGCGCTTCTATGATTACATACGGACCCACTTATTTTACCAATATAAGAATATCCTCTCGAATAATCTCTACACATTGTTTGAAATTCTGATAATGTAAAAAAGTAGGTTCGTATGTAACCAATTGTGGGCGCTAAATCAATATAATTTTTTACAATATATTATTTTTTAAAGTACAAAAATCATACAATTTTTCAGTCAAATTTTTTTGGCGTCGTATTTTTATTTTTTTCTGAATTTTTCATACCAATTATTTAATATCGAAAAAAATCATACAAATTAATATTATAAAAAATCTTCCTCTATGGGAAGATTTTTTATGACTTGTAACTCCCCTGCATAACAAACTCTCCCGTGTGGCCCCGGTGACGTCACACCGCGAGAACCCGGGAGAGACTGTCAGCACGGAGAACTGTAGAGTGGCCGTCGGACAAGCCTGTTGAGGGACAAGTGGCGCCATCCGACGGGATCGAGCGGCGGCGTGATCGATGTCAAGCGACGCGCACGCGTATCGTCCACACCAACGAAGATTCGGAAGAACAGCAGCGCCGCGTGACGGAATCTCGATAGAAACACGCTCAAGGACAAAGATGGGGAGAATTGGTAATCGCGATTGGCAATCAATGACGACACCACTATTTGCACACGGCACCAACCGAGCACGCCATTTGCTCAGCGGGTAACACCGGAAGATCATCACGACCATACCGACCCCGGATTGGAGGGCAGAGAAGGAACAAGGCTGTGACCAATCAGAAAATTAAGAATCGGGCGACCGCACGCAGACGCGAGTCCGCCAGAAATCTGCCAAACCGACGGAGTGGGAGTCCAAAATCGGGGTATAAAAGAGCCTGTAATCGACGGAGGATCATCAGTGAACGATCTACATTACCAGCGGACAACTCTCCAGGATTAAAGTGAAAAGTGAACAGTGAAAAGTGAAAAGTGAAAAGTAAAAGTGAGTTAAAAGTGACTAAAGTGAAACAGTGCCAAAAAGGACTTATAAACTTTGTGTCACATTGGACTTATAAATTTTCGTGGAAAGTGAACTTATAAAATTTGTGCCGAATTGGACTTATAAAATTTGTGCCGAATTGGACTTATAAAATTCGTGCCAAAATCGGACTTATAAATTTTGTGTCACGCTGGACTTATAAATTTTGTGTTACGCGGGACTTATAAATTTTGTGTCACATTGAACTTATACATTTTCGTGCAAAGTGAAATTATAAAATCCGGGCCGATTTGAACTTGTAAAAATTGTGTCGGCTCGAACTTATAAAAATCGGTGACGATTTGGACTTAGTCAAGTCGGACTTAGACATCTGTGCCCAGTGGAACTTAGAACAGTACGAGGGGGCAGGACGGACCAGTGCTCGCAAGTGACGTGAGCGAATAAAAGTGTCATTCGGAGTGAACCGGTAAAGTGACCAAAGTGACCGTAAGAAAAGCCGTAAAGTCCCGAAATAATATTACGAATCCAAGGATCTGGAAAAGTCACATCCAGGGTTTAGTTCACTTCCCCTGAAGGCACCTAGACCATCAAAACAAGGTAAAAACGTCCAACTACCAAATAAACACCAATTGCAAATCGCGAGGTGACCGAGCGGTCACCGTCGATCGCCGTGTGACGTCAGAGCTAGTACAGCCGAGCGCGACGACCAGCTGGCCTGAGCGACGATCGAGAAGCTGCCCGCGCATGCGTCGCACGATTATACGCGAATAAATCCTTTCAACTTAATATTCCGGCGACAAGAAATTAATTTATTCTAAATAAGGCGAAATAAAATCGGAGCAACAGTAGAATCGATTCTCACAAACTTTGTTATCCATTGACAAGACATCTTCCATAATAATAAATATAGCGGATCAACTCAAGATTTGTAATCCCTTGAAAGCATGTCATTATATGAATAACGAAAGTATTATCGCTTCATATAAAAATTGTCTCTGACACACCAGCCCACAATTCCTTAACGCTCGAGACCACGAATCCGTCCGTTTGAATGCCCCGTCCTCATAAGGAGGCGCATAAATACGGAAATTATTGTACGAGGAATCTGCTCCTGTTACAGACTATTGTGTGCATTACAATATTTTGTTGTCAAAGAGGGAGAGAGAGAGAAAACGAGAGAAACGCTGCCCATCGAAATATCGCTTTGGTCTTTATACCATTCGTGCTGGTGCATGCTTCTTTTGTCTGACACGATGTAAACAAACGGACTGTCGGTAGCTTCATTCGGCCGCTCTTCCTTTCTCCCTTCGTTTCTCGCGCCTCGTGTTCCTGGCACCAAGGTGCAAGACGTGTATTACACTATATTATGTTTCATTCTAGAATCTGAATTTTTTGTACACATTCAGACCGACTTTTCGATAAATGAATCATGGAAGATTGTTCATACAATTTCCTTACACACACACACTTTTTCACGATAAAAAAATTTATTCCGATAAGATGGAAAATCTTCAATTTTGAATATAAGCGTTTGAAGGCGGTTTATTTTTTACATATTTATTTTGCGGGAATTCTTTGTTAAAAAGAATCATACAATTTGTTACGTTCGGACCTGGGTTTTTTTTATACATCAACCCTTACAAACAATCAAGCATTGTGAATGTTTTTAAATATGTTTTAAAAATAGAATTTAATGCGTCCTTTATCACAAGCTACAGAGACAACCTACAGATTGTTTGAGAGAATATTCTGGTAATGTTAAAAAAAGTAGGTCCATATGTAACCTATTGTAGACGCGTCGCTAAATCAACATGATTTTTTACAATATTTTATTTTTTAAAGAAATAGAAATCGTAAAATTTTTCACTCTAATTTTTTATGCCCGATATATTTATTTTTTTGAAAATTTGCATACCATTTGTTTAATACAGAAAAAAAATCTTCTTTCGCCTAAAATTCAGATTCTATTTCCCTCTTTCTGTTTAATGGCAGGAAATATAAATTTAATTGCAACTAATTAAAACTGTTTCAACTTACACTATTCTTCCATCACGCGATGTTCCACTTTTCTGGTGGATCCTTCCGTCATTGATCCTGTCGATTAAGGGTATGCGCTTTTGCCGTCTGCGTGGCGGAAGTCTATGTGCACGAGGCATGGTTCAATCGTCATAAATGACGAAAAAACAAAGAAAAAACACACGAAAAAAGCACTCGGATATAAAATAAAAAAGTAAAAAAAAAGATTTAGATATTAAAAAACCGCACACAATAGTAATTTATACGCTACACTACACTAATAAAAATCAATAAACAGATACAAATAATAAAAGATGATATATAATAAACCACACACAATATATTAAAAACAATAAGAACACAATATTAATTTATATAGTACACTACACTCATAAAAATCAAACATAGATAATAATAAAAACTCTTGAAACACAGGTGGATTGATACGGAAATCTACGAACGCAAAATTGTCATGACCGAGTAGCTCGTGACACTTCTAACTGCTAACAGATACACTGAACGAATGTATTGTTTCCGTAGGGCTGTCGATCACGATGGGAGGGGGGCGTCGATTCCCTAACAATCGAACGGCGTGAGTCAAACAATTGACCCCGCCGCAAATGTGCAAGAAAGACACACGCTAGAATTACCCGTTTTGCTGCCGGTGTCTCTAATATGAATTTGACATACCCACTTTCTATGTTATCATTGTATTTCAAAGGACAACTGCCATTTTTATAGACGGCTTTAACTAAGCGCGGAGAGTATAAAATATTTGCTTTAAGATAAAACTGCATCGATTTTTTCTGCACCATCAATGCTACGATTCTTATTTTTAATGTCAATTTACTTTTTTAAATATTCGTTAAGCTATATCGAAATGTAAAAAATATCAGGTAGCAATGTCTAAGTCCGATATATATCAAAACAAAGGCTCTGCCTAAAGCGTGGGACCACGGAAGGTGCGGGGACGGAGGGTAGCCCGTTATCGAGAGCTGTCGTAACGCCGCTGTACACGCATAAGAATATCTTGAATATAGCGTTTTATTTTTCGTAGAAAGCCAACCCTACGTTTTTATTTCCGGTATCCGTTTTGACATGACACCCTATTGAACGCTGTAGAGAGCCTCCTGTAAAGATTTTTTTTCTCCACGAACCCAAAGTTCCATTTTGGATTTGTCCTCAATTTCAGGTGGGATCAATTAAAAAATTGCCTTTGTAATGTCTGATCATCATCATAATATTATTCGTTCTGGTCTGCGTGTATGCTTTTCCATTCAAAGCCTTTGCACAGTTACGTACGTAGTACATTTCATAAAATATCACTGCGCAATAAAAATAAAAAAAATGAAATAAGGAAATATGTCTTCTGCGCAGGGCCTTACAATGGAAAAATAATTGAAAGGTAATGGGCAAACCTTGTCGAAACCGACCAATGTGTACACTGCTGTTCATGAATGCCTGGTTTTCCTGTTTTGAATTGCCCTGAATCGAGCTGTTTTTTCAAAGTCTCATTCTCTTTGTACAAAGTTTTTTTGGTCTAAGAGTCTTCTACAAAGCTTTCGAGGGCAAAGCTCATCCTCAGAAGATATACTCACTTTTGTCGTGATTTTTCTTTACGCAGTGACATTTATTTTATTTTTTCACACTAATCACTCATCTACTAAGTATTTTATTCCCAAATGTATATTTAAATGATGTTTAAATATTTAAATAAAGTACAGGTTTTAAAAAAAAAATTCAAAATGACATAACATTTTGAACGATTTGGTCGATTCTCCCCAAATTTTGTAAGAGCTAAAATTGTAAGAGCTAGAGCGCAAAAAACATTTTTGAAGAAATGAAAATCGCGTACAAAAAAAACAGTCTTTTAATGTAATTTTGAAGAAACATTGACTATTGACCACACACTATGCGTAAAATGTTAGCACGAGCGGTGAAGGCATTCTCAACAAACGCGCGCGCGGACATACACGCACACACATATGCATCCGGAATTATTTTTTAATGTGATTTTTCGATGTTTTGGAACATTTTTTTTAACACATTTTCATTAAAATCTCGGATGTTTTTTTTTCACCATAACAAAGCTTCCTCTATGAGAAAGCAACAATGATTACATTTTCAACGACATGTTAGTAAATTTAACGTCCGCCTTATAGCTAATACGATTTTGTAAAATTAATCGGACGTATCTTATGCTGGTTACTGTTGATGAGAGCGTTCCCACATAGCAATTGGAAGACAACAAAGGTGGCAGACTTCTTGGATGTGGTCTGAATTCATTTCTATATGAACTCAGAATGTCCTGTAAAAGATATCGAATGCGTCGATTTCGGACCGCTGGTAGTACTCTCAAACATCTGAACTTAAGTAAGTCTTTTTGTGGACTTTCTGTATACGTATTGTCCCGAACAATATTAATACAATATTGATCCAGAAGATTATTGTACGGTGCAATACGTTTATAAAGAGATCTCGAAAAGACCTACTTAAGTTCATATGTTTGAGATGACTACCAGTGATCCGAAATCGACGCATTCTACATCGTTCAGGGGATATTTAGAGTTCAGATGGAAATAAATTCAGAGCACATTTAAGAAGGCCACCGTTTTTTACGACCCATTTACGACGTATATATGTCGTCCAATTGTTATGTGGGTTGTGATGAAAATTAAATTTGCTGTACAAAATATTCGGTCAACTTGCCGAGAAGTAAGTTATTCGTGTAGATCATGTTTAAGTCCGCAATGGGTATAGTTTTAGAATTGAGTAATTTAACTTACCTGTACAAACTGCAATTACAAATCCGTACGAATAGCCGCTTCTTACAGCTTCATTTCTAATGTTTCTTAACACTTCCCTTGGAACGAGTAATACTTGATCATTTCATTAATGGTGGGAAATCATTGTTCCCTTCACTTTTCACTTCCGTGTATGTACAGTTAAACGGGTTGACCCTACCAACCAGGCATTATGCCTGGTTGTATTACATTGTCAACATTGTTCACATTTTTTGGTGAAAAATCAACGTTATCAGGTCGATAAAATTATTTGAAAAATGCCATCAGAAAGCTTATCTGATACTACAACTTTTACGTTGAGTAACTTTTTTCTGTGAATTAAAGTTTTATAGATACATGGACTGCAAAAACAAGGGCATGTTGGATTAATAATCTCAAAACATTCAGAAAAATTACTCTCGAGTGGTAGTAAACGTGGCAATTATGCGACCATGCGTTTATTTATGTCAATATCACATAACAGAAGTTAATTCATTTAAAAAAAAAGCACAAAGCTCGTCATGCCGCGACGTGGTATGAAATCCGGCCATCGGCCAGTACGAAACATCGCATACTTGGCAATTACGCAGTTCACATTAAGTTTGGTTCCATATTTTTGCGGTACTGGGTTTGAAAGTCATTCAGCCGCTAATGTTCTTACTCAATAAATAGCCCAAACTTTACAACATTTTAGAGATAAAATCTTATATTATGCTACAAGAGAGGAAAGAACGTCTTTTCACCGTGTTTCAAGTTTGATACCCGAGCGAAGCGAGGGCAGAAATTCACACGAGGTGAAATAGTACATTATGCTACAAGGGAGGAAAGTGCGTGATTTTCACCGAGTGTGAGGTTTGCTGCCCGAGCGAAGCGAGGGCAGCCCTCACACGAGGTGAAAATCCGCTCCTCCCGTGTGGCATACGATACTTTTTTTCCGACTTTGTTAAAATGACCATTAGGTAATGGTACCAATATTCGGACACGCCGAAGGAGTGGTTCGAAGGAGTTAGGTTAGCCAGCTTTCTATGTAGCCTGTCTTCAGTATTGTTTCGTGTAAATATAATTTGTTCATTGAAATTTTTATAGTCAATATGAACTAGTTGAGTTCGGACATCAGAATTCTTGAAATCTATGATTGTTGCAATATCAGGACATAGGGTGGAGTGGGGCAAAATGGGGCAACGGGGCAAAACGGGGTTTTTGGGCAAAACGTCATTTTCCAATAATTTTTGGATGCCTGAATTCGCCCTATCGGATACATCAGGCTTTTCTGCCCAGTTTTGCCACCTTGTCCGATCCATAAATGATTGGAAAATTTAGTTTTGCCCAAAAACCCCGTTTTGCCCCCTTGCCCCATTTTGTCCCGCTCTCCCCTACAGTTTTCGAATATAGGGACGTGCTGGAAAATTATATCTCAAAAACTGGTACATTTGGATTCTTTAGTAATTTTCTTTCGTAATTAAAAGACTATGTATCTTTTTGTAATTTAGCAATGTGTTTTGGAAACTAGGAATTATCAGCTTGACATAGGGTTAAATTATTTTTACAAAAAAATTGTTGTTGATTAATTAATAACTATTGCATTCTGGAGATGCTTTTTACCGTCTGAGTATTGATACCTTTATCTTACTTTATAAATAGAAACTTTCATATTAAAAGTAATAGAAATAGAATTTAAAAAAAGGAAAGACATGAGTATACATTGAACAAATCTTTATTATAATGTCATATACAAAATGCACGAAGAGTACTTGAAATAAATCTAATGTATTAAATTTATTTCCATTTTAGACTCATGCATAAGTTGCAATTTTTTAATTTTTATATTATGACTCGAATGCATATTCTAGTGTTCCTCCAACTTATAATAACTGTACAAGTTATAAGCGATTTGAAAGTTGATTAGAAATGAAACGTATCTACCGTGTACTTAATGTCGAACTAACTTTACTGGTGATTTGGAGGTAATGTTGTTTTATAGTACGGTTTAAAGGTGAACACGGAAAGCGAAAATCGTTTGAAAGTTGGAGGGACCTCAAAATGAGGATATGAATTCTGGTCTATGTGTATACACACGTGTCGGAACAAATTCACGGTGCAAAACGGAACGTAATGTTAGAACAATTTGTCAAGTGCAATGTCACGTGTTGTTTTTCCAAACTGATTGACGATTCAGATACAGTTTTCTCGACAATAGTTTGCGAAGTTGATGTGACCGTGTTGTCGTTATTATTGATTTCTTGTATTTTTTGACGTTTTGATGCTTTTTCAAACGACACGCTCTGAAACGATGTAGATGCCATTCCGATAGCATTTGAAATTTGTTGGCCGTTTTTCCTCTTATAGCCGACGGATTCTTCGATATATCCTTCCGTAACTGCTGTCGATTTCCAACCTCCAAGACGTTTTATCTCTGTTATATCAGCGCCTGAATGAGGAATAAAAAAGATGATTAATTTATTACTTTAAGGATATGGCAAATAAACATGTTTTTGATATCATATCGTACCTTTATCAGCGTAAAGTGTAGCCGATGGGCGTCGAAATGAGTGACCTGTGTAGAGTTCTGGATTGGGCAGGTTCAAGAAAGTCGCAATTTCCTTTGGCATTCCTCCCAATTTGTTTTTTCCGATCACTTGATTTGTGCATCGTCCGTTACGATAATTCAAGAAGAAACGGTCAGTCTTCGTGTTGTTAGGGCGCAGGGTTTCATACGTCTTAACTTTCTTCAGAAATTCTCCCTCGATGGTGAAATTTCTTGTACTTTTAGTTTTCGTATCTCTCAGCTTGATGACCATTACATCGTCACAATGCCGTACATTATCGACGGCGAGTTTAGTTAGTTCCGCACTGCTCTCGGCATCTCAGTAAAATGCATAGACCCGTCTTTTTGCCCTTGCGGGCGGTTGGGAGTTAAAAAATGATGGACCAAGCATTTAATAATCGGCTGTTTTCTGAATTTCTTGTATTTATTATAATCTTTCTCCATTGCTCTATTTTTATACACACTATTTTCCGTGTACGGTGGACACATTGTCGATGTAACACCATGTATTGGATTTCAAAAATAGGTAAAATTACCCAAAAATACTTTTATTCAAAAAAACATAATTTATATGACATAAGTAGTAATAAAGACAATCAAACACACAAACATTTGTCGAAAATTTATATTAGAGTAAATATAGTAAAAATGACAATTTACTACTGCAAAATGGGGTTCTATAATCACCATTTTTACGCTAGATATAAAGTCTATACACATTCCAAAAGTTTACTTCCCTATACAACATTTGTAGAATTAAATTATAATATGCCATTTGAGAAATTTTTCATCACATAACTGAGGTCAAATTGACGCGTTACCCGGGTAATAAATCTATGTTGAGAACATTTCGCTCAACATCCAGTCCAACGACATTGGAGGAGGGCTGTGAAATGTCTGATATATCAATTTGGTAAGCTGATCTTCCTCAATCGAATGAGTTAGGGGATATCTATCAAACAGTTGTTCAATCACATAGCAATAGTAATAGAATGTAATAAGAAGTATAATAAACTGCAGGCATTATCAAAGGAAACAGTTATAGATCATTTTTAAATCTAGCTTTTTCGCGTATTGGCTGGTTCATTAGAATAACTAGTGCGACTTTTTCGAATGGAACCAGTGAGGCATCTGAACAACGGTTTCCAGAAACAAGAGAGCATCGTATTTAATGCACATTGAAATTTTATGCATATATAGTCGACGTTCATATCACCTGATAGTACCTGGCAGGCGTTAGAGCGGATAGCAAACAAAACTGAAGCTCCTCCCACTCTACCGTGACAACAACGTATTCGCGTACGATTTGTGTGGTTCGTAGACGTTGTGGGATGCGAAAAATATATATTCTCGCGAGGGCTCCTATAGGCCGTAGATGGTGTTACCGTTGAGTAGCGGGAGCGGCAAAAAGGAGGGTATGATGGGAGGATGAGACGCGAAGGCCCCGAGGAACGAAGCGAGAAGAACGGAGCCACTGACTGGAGGCTGCTAACAACCGTCGAAGCTTATCGTTATAAAATCGGGGTAACTAAGTTCGAACGGGTCGGGAATGGAGGCGGGGGTGTACGGTTGATGGAACAGGACGACCGGAGGGGCTGGAGAGAAGCGAGAGAGCGAGCAAGCAACGACGCCTCGCCGTAATCGCGACCGATGCCGAAGGGCTCGGAGCGCGCCACCGAGTGGTGTGGGTATAAAATGGGGGATGATTAAAATAACGAGGCTGCCGACGGTCTCCTGTAGATCCGCCAGTAGTCGGAGGGAGGTGATATTGTACTGAAACAATGTGGCGCCCGACGCCCCTCTGTATCTCGTACCAGCGAGTACGACGACATCAATTGACGCCCCATACTCTATCGCCCTCCGCACGTCTCACACCCGCGCCACCCGCAACTCAGGATTCCGTTTCCGAGGAAGGCTTCAGCGTTTCCACCCTGACGGTAGCAGCAGACCCTCATTCCTACAGCACCTACACCAAACCGCTCGTCCAAGTTCGTACTGTACGTTCGGGTACCTATAGATTGTGGACTAGCTGCTCGTCCACTGAGGTTGCTGCAGCTTGCAGCCAGCCGGTGTTCATCGGAGTGTCGATATCGCGTATTGGCACTAGAGGTTGTGAGCCCCATAGCTTATTGGGAATCGAAGCAAGAAGCGTCACATCAAATATTCGCATCGTCGCGTACCGCTCACGTCTCGATGAGGTGATTACACGCAGCGAATCTGCCCCGCTGTGCTTACCGTCTCTGCCCCACCATGAACGCCCACCACTTTTGCTTCGCATACTCTCCGATCACTGTCCAACTCGGCACCGCTGCGTATTCCAGTGTGTATGCGACAGTGAGAATGATTTATGAGTTGAAGACACTAGAAATTTTTATATGCATCGGACATTGGGAAGTGCTTAATAAACAATTACATAGCGGCATTTATAAAAATAGAAGCCTTATATACGAATAAGCGCCAGTTTGATATCGCCAATGTTGCCTGGCTGGGTAGTCTGATTGCATTTATACTCGCTATACGGCTCTAGCCAGTCAAGGTAGCAAATAAAAATAATTCAAAAAATGTTGTATGACAATTATAAATGCCTGATCCTTTCCTGACTTGGCCTTGAACTGAAACAAAACAAGTTTTAGCGATCCGGCAAATGAAATGAATTTCATATCAGGGCCGGATCCGGCGATGTCCAAGATAACACATCCGGTGTCCTTTACTGCAGCCGGTAATGGCCCAGTTCAAGGGTAAATCCGGCAAATCTCATGACGCTTGCCTTATTGGTACCTGAACTGGTACTCATCAGGCAATAATGCGGCAGCGTCTTCAGGCTCGCTGGACTGTTGCCTGATGTACACCAGCGTGCCTTATTGCACCCGGAAACGGCCTAATTCCGGTAGATCTCCGGTAAACCTAATGTCGTCTGCCTTATTAGTACCTGAACTGATGTACATCAGGCAATAGTCAGGCGAGACTGAACAGGCCGCCGGATTCATACCTGATGTGGACCAGATGAAAAATATGGCAGCCGGAAATTTTTTCTGGTCGGGAAAGTGCGGGTAAGAAAGTGTTAGAATAGGTACACGGTTAGGCTAGGGGAGGAGCTAAGGTAAAAACCCCTAAGGGGTATACCTGGAACGGAACATTAAGGGCGGGGTATAGTTTAAATTTTTTTTTTCCATTTTTTAAATTTTATTTTATGAATGCACAACATCTCAAGAATGTTGTATCAAATTTTTAGAGCAATTGGAGCAAAACTAACGGAGATCTGGAATTTTAACCATCCGAGGCTCTGAGTCGCTCCGCTCCGATTTCGGTCTAAAACTGGAGATCACGCGGTCAGCTGAGCGTCACCGAGTCCGAACTCGGTCAATACCCTCGTGACGTAGCTGGCCGCCGATCTATATCGATTATTTGTCGCCTTATCAACACCTCGAGCGCTTTTGTCTCGCCCGTGAAGGGCAGTTAGCGATGACAGATTACCGAGGTGATTTCGTTCGATTTTCAGTGCCGTGTCGTTTGTTCGTGCAAAATGCCGAGAAAAATTTGCAGATCAGAAAGAGAAGAGAAGTGGTTCACGATTAAGCGAATCAAAAAAATTGTACCTCCGCACAAACGCAAGAAAGACACTGTTGAGGCTACAAGTACTTCGTCGAGGACAATAAGTGGAAATACTTGTGTACAAGATCTTCTAAAACATTAGAGTTGTAGATTTGCTTCTAGTGTTTTCAACTCTTGCTACATTAGTAAAGTGTGCCGAGTGTGGAGGAAAAGTATTATTCCGGCCTTGCAAGAGGGAAGGTCTCGGTTTCAAAATAAAAGTTACTTGTGAAAAATGCTCCGCAGCCCCAATTTCCCGTGGCTATGGCTGGTAGGTCGTCCGGACTTATGTCTGACGAGCTGAATCCCACGTACGCCTGTTGACGAGAACACAATATTAGTGACAATGTCCACTTTACTCCCGTTTAGTTAGTCCTTGCGAATAGTGTTCATTTCGCATAAGTTTCAGAGAAATCGGAGGGAATTACAAACACTTTTGGATGGTATAAAAATCTGAAAAAAATCAAACGTATTAAAGAATAATTCCAAAATGTTATTAAAAAATGGATAAAGTGTTAGTAATTTCCTCTCATTTCTCTGAAACTTATGCGAAGTGAACACTATTTGCAAGGACTACCTTAACAGATCAGGTGCGTTCTTTTTTTAATAAAAATTCAAAAGTAGTATAAAGTAGTAAAAAATATAAAAAAGGTAAAAAAAACATGTATAAGACATAATTAGTATTTAGATTGTTTAACGACAAATCTATTAAGATAAACAATTTAAAAACCCTGACCTGGGATCAAACTGGAATATAAGAAGCCTATTTCAGCTGCGTATACACGTGGACAAATCGTGAATAATTCTGGATTTAGCCGAGCAGAGCGGAACTGCATTCAAGAACGCACCCGTAATTACGTACCTTGTTGAGTTTCCGAATCATGTTTTCTTTGCTGAACTGGGTGTCCGGTCGTTTGAAGAACAAGGCGTCGATAGCGACGACCGATGTTTGTAGTCTGCCGCTGTTGTCTCGCGGCGTTTCGTCCACAAAGTCACCGGTCCACGTGAAATTGTTGCTGTAACCCTCGTACTTGCTGTAACACTCTATGGAGGAGAGGCAGCCTGTCGTCCGGCTTGTCCCACTGAGGACAATCTTCCCGAGGAATGTAACGCCGCTGGATTGTTATTGTACCTTCAGGGGCTGCTCTATGAAAAATTCGACAGGTGATGTTAATATTATCAATATTATTATTAAGGTAGCTGTTGCGAGAAGTGTTCACAATCCTCTCTCAATTCTCACTGAACTCACTCGAGGTCGGACTGTCTGCCAGTACTACCTTAATATTATCAATATTATCAATATTATATTCAGTATTGTTCAGCTGATGTTCAGTATTGTTTCGCGTAAATATAACATTTCATTGATTTAATTAATAAATGGAAAATAAATTCTTTCAGTTAATATGAAATAGTTGAGTTTGTACATCAGAATTCTCGAAATCTATAATTGTTCGAATATAGGGGCGTGCCGAAAACTGGTACATTTCGACTCTATTGTTATTTTCTTGCGTAAAAAAAGGTATCTCTGTGTTATTTATCCGAAGTGTTTTGGAAGTTAAAAACTATCAGCTTGGAAATGGTTTCAGTTCTTTTCACAAAAAAATTATTCTTGGCCACTGCCTTGGATACCTGCCGGGATCTGGGGATGCTCTTAACCGTCCGAGCATTGATACCTTAACTTTACGGCATTAGTTTCGGTAGTTTACTCACGAGCCAATTCTACTCCGACATTCGGTGTTTCGCACAGTCCAAGATTGAATAAGAACTTGAGCTGATCCAATCGCCATTTGTGCTCCGTGCTCACCGAAGGGTGTCCCAATAGTCTGTAATAATTATATTTACATTATGATTATTGTTCCATGTGCAATATTTAATAATGAAAATAATTGTTGGCAGAAAAATAGGTCGTTGATCACCTAGTCAAAAGCTGAGCGGCGTAAATTCTCTCGGCGTTTGTCCAAGGCTCGGTATGATCACCTCTCTTCTCCTTCGGCTTAGAGTTGCTCACCATATCGAGATACAGCTTCAACAGTTTCTTAACGCCGTCCGTGTCCATGTGAGCCGTCAGCATTTGAACGACCTTTGTCCCCTTCGTCGACGGTGGTGACTCGTCGAAAATAGTGAAACAGACACTTGAGTTTTTCCGTAACCGCGTGAGACCTGTTCGGCTTGTCTTGCCTGTACGCCGAGAAGAGCCTGAAAGCATTTTTGTCGTTGTGGTAAAGAGGAAGTACTTCTACCTGGCGCTGTTCCTCAATCTGCTCTTGGTCACTCTCTTCTTCACTCTCACTTTCGCCCTCTTGATCGCCCTTTTTTACCCTCTTCTTCTTTACGCTGCCTTTCAATTCTCTTTTCTTTCTCGCGATGTCTTTTAATTCTCTGTTCTTCCTCACGCTACCTTTTAATGTTCTCTTCTTCGCGCTGCCTTTTAATTCTTTCTTCTTCCTCACGCTGCCTTTCAGTTCTCTTTTCTTTCTCACGCTGCCTTTCCATTCTCTTTTCTTCCTCGCGCTGTCTTGCAATTCTCTCTTCTTCCGCTCACTGCCTTTCAATTCTCTTTTCTTCCTCACGCTGCTTTTCCATTCTGTCTTCATCCTCGCGGTGTCTTTTAATTCTCTGTTCTTCCTCACGCTGCCTTTTAATGTTCTCTTCTTCTTCGCGCTGCCTTTTAATTCTTTCTTCTTCCTCACGCTGCCTTTCAGTTCTCTTTTCTTCCTCATGCCGCTTTTCCATTCTCTCTTCATCCTCGCACTGTCTTTTAATGCTCTGTTCTTCCTCACGCTGCCTCGTATTCTCATCTCCTTCGTTTTTTTGTGTCTCGATCACCTCATCCTTGCGTTGTTTCTCAATGTTCTCTTATTCCGTGTCTCGCTTTCTTCTTCATTGTGCGGTCGATCCACTCTCTCTTCATTTCTGTCTCCCTCAATCTCTTCTTCTTCCTCATACCAGCCGGGTTTCATCCCGTGCAAGCACATGGAAGCGTGCGCACCCAAGGCGTAATGCGTTTTGCTGCAATTAAAAGAATGTTGTACCCCGGGTACCTCGATACGTCGATTATTGCGGTAACGTCATTGCCCAATAATCGAAGTAAGCAGCGGCATGCGACGAACACGCCGTTGCGAAATAGAATTAAATTCGAGTCAGCATTTAGGCAATAGCGACTCGGTAATTCGAGTATCGGCTCGGTAATTGCTGAGTCAGATATTTCGCAATCGTAGCGTCTCCAAATTCTGATTGACAAAGACGGAGAAGCTAGTATTGCACCTCGGCTCAACGTACCGATGAAATAGCTTTTAATCGGTAATTAATTAGTCGAGTCAGATATTGAGAAATATCGAAGCAGGAATCCGGATGTCGGAATAATTGTTCAAACAATTATGAGGAAATATCTGACACTGCCAAAATTAAGCTGACATGCCTGCTCGTACCCCTATATAAGGAACCACGAGCCGGCACTCACCAGTCTCTTCGGAACTCCTGATTCTTACGGTTGACTACGGATACACCGGTTGCGAGCTGGGCTCGTAACCCGACAAGTAGGTCGTAAAAATATTAAACTCTCATCGGGAAGGATTAACGCCCGATTATCGTTAATCGGGAAGGTGTATCAAGCGTACAAAGTGTACTGGCGGTTGGTAATTCAAAAGGATAGAAGTAAGCATAAATCGAGCATTAATGGTTGCAACATAATTATATATTAATAATAACGGCGCATTCATGAATAAATTGATAAAGCGATAATGGATAAGTCCATAAAGTAGTATTAAAGCATCAGTGAACAAGTTAATGAAGCATTAACAGATCAGTAAAAAGCATCGATAGTAAAGCATTAATGGAGCACCAATCAAGGGTTGACTGTTCGTTTGTCCGACCTTAAATCAGTGTCAGGTAGAACGTTGATCGCACACTGTTCGGACAAGAAGGGGAACCTCAATAGAAGGTTCTTGGTAAGCATTGTTATATAATGAATATAACACTGTTACCTTTGTAAATCTCTGATGATATAAATATATTATTAAACATACTAAATATATTGTTAAATAAACATTGTTCAATACTGATTAATACATTTGTACTTCATTTGGGTTCCAACCCTTAAGTGAGCACGTCCCTAATCTTACGAGCTAACGGCTCGCGCACAGAACCCAGATTAGCTACCTAAGTTTCTGCGGCATAACAAGAAGCACAATAAAAGTAATAATTTCCTAGGTAGCTTATCAATATAACCTTCACATTATTTAAGGATGAGTAAATAATAACTTACAATTTAGAATTTGTGTCCAGTTTTTGTTTAATATCGAATTTTTCCAAAAACCGCTCAATGAATTGACATTTTTCTCGGATGTGGACGCGAATAACGTCGATTCTCTTCACACTGGGCTTGCTGGAATAAACTTTGCCGAGCACGTTTTTTAAATCCGCGGCGTGAAGATTATGGGGCGCAGATCGGATTTTATTTTGGAACGGCACGATCGCACACAGTAACTACCCATAATGCTCAAAATTGAGCGAGATGTCCTTATAAAATCGACTCATTTTTCAAGTACTATTTTCGTCTGACAGCTTCTCGTAACTATGGAGATCGCATACGTAACGAACACTTCGAGCTGTAGCTCGATTATCAACTGTTCGATGAGTAGTAAGGGGTGCACTATGGAGACCCCCCACTCCCATCCCCACTCCTATCCCCACTCCTCGGGCCCGGTCGGACCGCGCCCGGTCGGACCGCGCCCGGAGGTGCGCAGGGGGGAAAAGCGTAAATGGGACCCGTCAGCTTTGAGTTACGCCGCGCCCGTCCTCTTGGAGCGCTGCTGGGCACACTCTGTCTCACTCGCGCACTATTCCTGTTTCCCTCTACTCTCGCTCTCTCGGCTCGACTCGGCCATTTTTTAGAAGCGTCGTGCAAGTGAAGTTTATTGTGTTGTGTGTTTTGTTTTTCAATTTCCGAATATTATATCAATTGCAGTTTGAAGAAGTTAAGAAGTAGGTAGATCGATAGTGATCGATAGTATATTCACATATCTACGTCTTGGCATTGCTATGTAGGCGTTACAAACACACGTAAGTAAATAAATATTTGTTTTATAACAAACATGAAAATGAGGTTATGTTACAGTTCTCATTTGTTTGGTTTTTTAAATAACCGTGATATTATATATAATTATACGTGACTGCGAACAATTCAGAGTGTGAAATGCAATGTTTGATTATTTTTCTTAGCATTCACGATGCCGAAGAAGTGCTATGTGCAAGGATGCAGTTCAGGGGCAGCGCAGACTTTCAAATTCCCTCAAGCCAGTGTTGACAAGATCCGATTTCTAACGTGGTTAGCAGCTTCCGGGAATAAAACATTACTGAGCTTGTCTCCACACAACCTGAGGAATCGAACAATATGTATTCGGCACTTTGAACCCAAATACATACTGTCGAAGAAGCTCAGTTCCTCAGCGATACCTACGCAATGTTTACCAGGTATGGATGTAGATAAATTTGTTGTAATGTTTGAATGATTCTTCGTTACTTTTCACATTAAGTATCAAGTAATAATATTCTGCTGATTCACAGAAAAAATTGATGTGTCTACATATGAGTTTGGCAGTGATAAGGAGAAAGACCCATCGAATGAACTCATAGACATGAACAACAACGGAGACCCACAACTCTCCAAAACCAATTGCTTGATGGAAGATTCATCCGTTTTGCATTTCTCATTAGTCGAAGAGGAACAGAGAGAGAATGCCCACGAAACTTTAGGAGAAAACTTGCATCGAACGCAGACTGGCCTTATTGAACTATCGGAGAGTACATCTAAAGTCTCAGAGACGATATTAGACAACCGTAAGTATTTTATGATGTTCTTTTAATTTTCATCAGTCCATACACAGGTCACAAAATTTGATAGCGACTTAAAGTTTATATGCATTATTCAATTTTCATATTTATATTTTGTTTGACAGCTTCCGATTCGAAACGTGAGAGAGAAACGAAAGATGATTCGATGAGGTCTTTTGCAAAAAGAAGTCGGCGAACTAACCTGCGGACAGAAGACAACGATGGTATTATAGCTAAACTTTTTTACTACAAATATTTTATATCAGATTAAATCATGTGTAAATACAATACACACATGGAGCCTGCAATACTTAAAGCGTTTAAACGCTCGCCGTTGTATATCCAGCACACATACGAAGAGGAACGCCTGACTCACCTATATCTACAAAAAAAAAAACCCACTGTTCTTCCGAACAAGCGCATCGAAGACCATGCATCGAATGCAACAATTACAGCGATATTTTTATCGCGTGATGTAATTGCAACGACGAAGAATTCAACGGTATCGACCAAATGACGCTGACGAAAAAGCGCACCGGTTGCAACGATTGCAGCGATTTTTTAATCGCGTAATGTAATTGTATGCGACCAATTTATCAAGGTCATGTAAACTTTCTTTCACTTTTATAGAGCTTAAATGAGATATCACTGTTCTTTTTGTTATAAAAAATAGATGATTTGACTTCCGGTCGATTCTTTTTTAATATGTCAATCTCAACTAAGTTAACATCGATTATCAATGAACAGTGACAACGCATTTATGCTGCTTCAATTATGATGAATGAATACATTTCCAATTTGTTGTTTATTTTTATAACATTTCTCACCTTTTTTCATAGCGACACCACTTTCCTACTTCAATCTGTCGAGAAAAACCAACTTATCACCAACCGATAAGAAGCTGAATAATGCTATTGCACGTCTCCGGAAAACGGCGAGGGAAACTCAAAAAGCGAAGTTATCTGTGGCTGAAAAGTTAAAGCGTGCCGAAAAACTGTTGCGCCACGGATCCTCAAAACTTCTCGAAGACATGCCCGAGACAAGCAAGAACTTCCTCATGTCTTACTTCAGAAACATGAAGCGAGACAAATATAATAGGCAATATACTATGCGGGATAAAGTGTTTGCTTTAGCTTTGTACAAAAGAAGCGGCAGGGCATACAGTTTTATGCAAGGAATATTCTCTCTGCCTAGCGTACCCACTTTGCGTAAACTTGTGAAGTCAATTCCGATTCGACCCGGTTTTTGTAGGTTTTTATTCGAAGCTGCCAGCGAAAAAGTAAAGAGGTTAGACGATGATAAGTCACATTACTGCGTTTTGCTTTTCGACGAAACATCTCTCGATCCCACGTTGCAATACAATCCAAGTACAGGATCGATTGATGGCTTAGTCGACAATGGAGACGAACGACAGCCGCAAATAGCCAACCACGCGACGGTGTGGATGTTAAAAGGAGTAAAAGGCAATTGGAAGCAACCAATTCTATACTCCTTTTGCCATTCGACAATAAAGTGGGAGGAAATCGTTCGAACATACAAAGACATTGTTAGGGAGGCAGCGAAGTTCGGGCTCACGGTTGTATCTTCTATTTGCGATCAAGGTGCAACTAATGTGAGAGCCATAAAATCCCTAATAGAAAGCAGCAAACGCGAATCATTTCATCAAGGCGAGACTCTGCGCGATGACATCATAGTCATCGATGGTAAAAGAATCGTCCCACTTTATGACCCTCCCCATTTATTAAAATGCGTGCGCAACAATCTATTGACAAAAGATGTTAAATTTACATTAAATGATGGTCGGCAGCGCATTGCGAAGTGGTCGCATGTGGAGACGGCGTACAAAATTGATAGCAGCAGTTCTCTGAGAACTATGAAAAAATTGACTGAATATCATGTTGATAAAAGCAAAATAAAAAAAATGAAAGTCAAGTACTGCACGCAAGTCTTTAGCTCGAACGTTGCTTCCGTTATGGATTTAATGAGCCGGAGTGGCGCAAAGAGTGCAAATGGCGAAGTCTGCATGCCAACTGCTGGGCAGGATACTGCGCTGTTCATGGACTTCATGAACAACTTGTTCGACTCTGTCAATGGCAGCGCGACTCATAAATCCATGACGAGCACTACGACATCAAACAACGATTGGGATTTTTCCATGAGTGTTTTGAGATCGATGTCGTACATAAAGTCTAAACCCGGTGACGTAGAGAAACCTATTGTATTGAAAAACTGGATTCACACTCTTCAGGGCTTCAAATACTTGAAAGAGTATCTGAAGGAACTGGGCTTTGCAGAATTTTATACGCGAGTATTTAATCAAGATGCATTAGAAAACTTTTTTGGTCAGATCAAACAACACGGAATGCGAGACACGAAACCAAATTGCGCAAGTTTTCACGCTTACTACAAGACATTATTAATGCAAAGTTTCTCACAGAATAACGCGCGTTTTAACTGTGAATCGGACGAATCATCCAGCTTTTTACTGGACTTGGAAAATCTGCTAACAGCTCCGACTATAGAGAAAGAGTTAATACTGCCGCGATCTTCTACCGGTTTAGCTGTCATTCCTCACACCGATTTTCAGATTGACATAAAAGTCTTCAAAGATAGTATTCAACGGTTCGTTAAGACGTGTCAAACTTGTCGGGAAAATGTATTCGGTCTCGATATAGCTACCGGACATAGTCGATTGGATGATGCGCTGAGTAGAGTAGCCGGTATAATGCCCTACTACATATCGCGGTTTGCCCACATCGAAGGGTTCGGAAAAGTAATCGTTGAAGATCTGATCAAAAAAGACTATTTCACCTTTGAACAATGTAATCACACACAGGAATTATTGAAGCAGATTGTAAGCAAATACGTGTCGAGTACTATTGTTCAGTACTTGAAAATCGTTTCAAGGGTTCTGTCTGGGAGTGAGAATCTCAAGCCGGACACTAAAGACGGTCTGATGCTGCAAGCCCATAAGCTATTTAAAAATCGAACATGCCGTCGCTCGATCAAGGTTGAAAAAGTTTAATTCTGATGCCGTAATTCGCTGCAAGTCTACCGATGAAATTAATGTAACGTACATCTATCTTGTACATATTGTATGTATGTATATAATGTATATATTAGTGTTAAATTAACAATAATACTAAATACTAAAATAGTGTATCAGTTCTTTTCCTTTAAGTTGTCACCGAGCTATTACTTTGCGAGCGATCTTCCTAATAAAACGTTCTTGTTCATCACGCAACGTCTTCCCTGTTAAATCATTATTTCATCCCGACAAACCCGTTCGAACAAGAAACACGCGAACGCACGTAATCGTAACATTAGTATAGATCGTATAGTGTATAATTATTTTATTCGTATCAGATTTATACATTAGTTGGTAAGCTTTGATTTTCTGACATAATAAAAAGGACTTTCTACTTATATATCTGACGTTTATTCTTTTCATAAAATAATTTGGCAATGCTTTACGAAAAAAAAAAATATACATGTATAGAGTCGAATTCGAACTCTCGATCCCGAGACTACAAAGCCAGCGCTTTACCACTAGGCTATTTGGAAGTGCCGTCGCGCGCGGTACATTTGTCGTATTTGTCTTGCATACCGCTGCTTGTCTATTACTAGAGAAGGGGAGAGGGTAGAGTGAGACAGCAATAATGCGTGAGTGAGACAGACTGTGCCCAGCAGCGCTCCAAGAGGACGGGCGCGGCGTAACTGAAACCCCGCTCTGACTGTGTGAGCTATCACTCCCTGGAGGTGCGTGTGATAGAGAGGGGGGACGGGAGCGTGTGCGGAAGTCTCCATAGTGCACTCCGGAAGAAATAAAAATTTTATTTAAGAATATTTTTTATTTTATTTAAAAAATATTTTTTATTTTATTTAAAAAATATTTTTATATTTTATAATATTCATATTTATATTTATATTTTTTTTAAATCTTCGCTGCTCCCGTTGAAGCCGCCTGTAAAAAACAAAAAATTATTATCATATTATCATAACAAAAATTATTATATAACTTACCATCTATCTAGCGGGCTGATCTTCTTCTTCATTTTGCCCTCGATGCGCCCAGCGACGGTCGTCAAACACGGGGACGCGGAGTGGCTCCTGGCCGTCCCGTTCCCACACGACGTATTCCGTGGTGGGCGCCGGCGACTGCACGCTGACGTAATCAGCGTAGCGCAGTCGCCGGCGACGTCGATGCCTCCTCTCCTCTTCCTCTCCCGCGTATCTCACGCGTTCTGAAAAATAAATAAAATAAATAAAATAAATAAAATAAATAAAATAAATAAAATAAATAAAATAAATAAAATAAATAAAATAAATAAAATAAATAAAATAAATAAAATAAATAAAATAAATAAAATAAATAAAATAAATAAAATAAATAAAATAAATAAAATAAATAAAATAAATAAAATAAATAAAATAAATAAAATAAATAAAATAAATAAAATAAATAAAATAAATAAAATAAATAAAATAAATAAAATAAATAAAATAAATAAAATAAATAAAATAAATAAAATAAATTAAATAAATAAAAATTAAAAAGTTTCTCGAGGTGGATTCGAACCGCAGACTTCGCGGTCACTGGACTCGCACGCTACTACGTATACCACGTGCTGCTTGAAAAGCGTGGCACGAATACGGATACGCACCGATAAATACGGATCAAATAAATTAAATAAATTAAATAAATTAAATAAATTAAATAAATTAAATAAATTAAATAAATTAAATAAATTAAATAAATTAAATAAATTAAATAAATTAAATAAATTAAATAAATTAAATAAATAAATTAAATAAATTAAATAAAACTTACGGATATTATTCCGGGGTGGACGTGGGGGTTGTTCCTCCTCGGGTTCACCCTCCGGAGGTCCCGAAAGGGGTACACCCGTCACTTCGTCGCCCGTGGGGTGGGTGTAACACATTTTTTTTTTTTTTTTAAACGCGCACTGGGTGTTTCACGGCCGAGGTTTTGCAGTATACTGACGGCGAGATCGCAGCCGCCGCCCAGTCTCGTGCAGAATCAACAAAATCTCGAGAACTGTCGCAGGCACGTGCACACACACACATGAGCGTATCTGTCGCCGCTGTACAGTCGCTACAATTATTTTTATTTTAGCGCAGGCACGTACACACACAAGCGTATCTGTCATTGCTGTACAGACGCTACAATTATTTATTTTATTTATTTTATTTATTTTATTTATTTTATTTATTTTATTTATTTTATTTATTTTATTTATTTTATTTATTTTATTTATTTTATTTATTTTATTTATTTTATTTATTTTATTTATTTTATTTATTTTATTTATTTTATTTATTTTATTTTTATTTTATTTTTATTTTATTTTTATTTTATTTTTATTTTATTTTTATTTTATTTTTATTTTATTTTTATTTTATTTTTATTTTATTTTTATTTTATTTTTATTTTATTTTTATTTTATTTTTATTTTATTTTTATTTTATTTTTATTTTATTTTTATTTTATTTTTATTTTATTTTTATTTTATTTTTATTTTATTTTTATTTTATTTTTATTTTATTTTTATTTTATTTTTATTTTATTTTTATTTTATTTTTATTTTATTTTTATTTTATTTTTATTTTATTTTTATTTTATTTTTATTTTATTATCCCGCACTCCTGTTTCACAGCGATTTAATAAGATCGCTTAATAACACTCAAAATCGCTAAGATACGACGGCGGGCACCGCTCTCTTCCAGATCTTCGTTTTCCGATCAGAGAGTCGCCTGTTTTTTGTCCGGCTGTTGCTGGCTTACGACCAGGGAGGTGCACAAAATCACCAAGATACGACGGTGTGCGCCGCTCTCTTCCAGATCTTCTTCGTTTTCCGATCAGGGAGCCTGATTTTTTTTCGTCTGTTGCTGGCTTACGACCAGGGGGGTGCCTCATATATCGTATTCGGTGTATAAACCACATGTCGTAGCAAACAGGAGTAATCGGTAGAAACACCATTCGATCCGGAGGTGGCGGCAGAAAATCAGCCTTTTGGAGACGGCACCGCTGCGTCTCCAATTTGATAGCCGATAAATGGTGACCGGGGGTATGCGCCACGTCTTTCTCCTTCTCTCGAGGGTCTTGTTCCTCTTCTGCTATTTCCAGCTCTTCCTTCACGATGCTCAGATCAATTCCGTACTCCATTTTTGCTTAACACTTCACTTAACTTCTTTGACTTCTATAACTGGGACGGTCTCAAGACGAACTGAATATTAAAGACATGCTCGCGAGGAAGATCCGTCTAATTGTCGAGCGTCAGCACTATTGTAGGCGTTCCTCGAGGCCCATGGTCAGGCGCGTGGTCGACGAAAAAAATTATTATTTTAACTTCACTTACAATATTTAATAGAATTATAAATGAACTATTATTTTAACTTCACTTACAATATTTAATAGAATTATAAAAGAACTATTATTTTAACTTCACTTGAAATATTTAATATACGGAAATTAAATAACGATGAGTCGCTCGTTGTATTGTATGGGGGCGAGCTCGGCGGCACGTGCCCTGAGCGCGAGCCGCTCACCCCTCTGAACGCGCGGGGGACATGCATGCTGTGAGCGCGGCGGCACGCGCCACGGAGTCGCACGCCGCGAGTCTGTCAATGTATCGTCAGCAATATTCCAGGTGTTCTCCTGACTCACTGTCGAACGTGATGGAATGCATGTCGCATTGACCATGAACGAATTCGGAAAACAGAATGATGCAATTTTATCGGTCGTGAAATAAAGATCATTTAGGCTAAATAAATGTTTCGTTTTAATTTAGTACAATATTTTTCAGTTTAATTCGCTGATTCTCCGAGCGAAATATACGCGAGAAATTGCATCTACTCTCACGTGATTGATGTTTTGTTCCGTCTATAATTTATCACTGAAGATTTTTTTTTCATCGGCAACGTCAAAGAATTTTTTCACGCGGCAGAAATTTTTCTTATCGAACGCCCAAGAATTTTTTTTCATCGAATGTCAGTTTTTCGATTTTTTAATAACCGAACACTTTTCCGATTTTTCATCACCGACAATTTTCTCATGAGAGGATTCGTTTTCATCGACGAACGTTATCTCATCAAAGAATTTTTTTCATCAAAGATTTTTTCTCATTAAGGTATTTCTCTCATCATAGAGTTTCTCTCATCAAAGAATTTTTCTCATCAAAGAATTTTTCTCATCAAAGAATTTTTCTCATCAAAGAATTTTTCTCATCAAAGAATTTTTCTCATCAAAGAATTTTTCTCATCAAAGAATTTTTCTCATCAAAGAATTTTTCTCATCAAAGAATTTTTCTCATCAAAGAATTTTTCTCATCAAAGAATTTTTCTCATCAAAGAATTTTTCTCATCAAAGAATTTTTCTCATCAAAGAATTTTTCTCATCAAAGAATTTTTCTCATCAAAGAATTTTTCTCATCAAAGAATTTTTCTCATCAAAGAATTTTTCTCATCAAAGAATTTTTCTCATCAAAGAATTTTTCTCATCAAAGAATTTTTCTCATCAAAGAATTTTTCTCATCTAAGAATTTTTCTCATCAAAGAATTTTTCTCATCAAAGAATTTTTCTCGTCAAAGAATTTTTCTCGGCACAGAATTTTTCTCGTCAAAGAATTTTTCTCGTCAACGAATTTTTCTCAGAAACCATTTTTCTAGTTAAAGAATTTTTCTCATCAAAGAATTTTTCTCATCAAAGAATTTTTCTCATCAAAGAATTTTTCTCATCAAAGAATTTTTCTCATCAAAGAATTTTTCTCATCAAAGAATTTTTCTCATCAAAGAATTTTTCTCATCAAAGAATTTTTCTCATCAAAGAATTTTTCTCATCAAAGAATTTTTCTCATCAAAGAATTTTTCTCATCAAAGAATTTTTCTCATCAAAGAATTTTTCTCATCAAAGAATTTTTCTCATCAAAGAATTTTTCTCATCAAAGAATTTTTCTCATCAAAGAATTTTTCTCATCAAAGAATTTTTCTCGTCAAAGAATTTTTCTCGGCACAGAATTTTTCTCGTCAAAGAATTTTTCTCGTCAACGAATTTTTCTCAGAAACCATTTTTCTAGTTAAAGAATTTTTCTCATCAAAGAATTCTTCTCATCAAACCATTTTTCTCATCAAAGAATTTTTCTCATCAAGCTATTTTTCTCATCAAGCTATTTTTCTCATCAAGCTATTTTTCTCATCAAGCTATTTTTCTCATCAAGCTATTTTTCTCATCAAGCTATTTTTCTCATCAAACTATTTTTCTCATCAAACTATTTTTCTCACCAAACTATTTTTCTCATCAAACTATTTTTCTCATCAAACTATTTTTCTCATCAAACTATTTTTCTCGTCAAACTATTTTTCTCATCAAACTATTTTTCTCATCAAACTATTTTTCTCATCAAACTATTTTTCTCATCAAACTATTTTTCTCATCAAACTATTTTTCTCATCAAACTATTTTTCTCATCAAACTATTTTTCTCATCAAACTATTTTTCTCATCAAACTATTTTTCTCATCAAACTATTTTTCTCATCAAACTATTTTTCTCATCAAACTATTTCTCTCATCAAACTATTTCTCTCATCGTTCGTTTGTTTGTTTTGCATAGAATAATCTTTTGGATAGAATAATTTTTGGATAGAATAATTTTTGGATAGAATAATTTTTGGATAGAATAATTTTTGGATAGAATAATTTTTGGATAGAATAATTTTTGGATAGAATAATTTTTGGATAGAATAATTTTTTGGATAGAATAATTTTTTGGATAGAATAATTTTTTGGATAGAATAATTTTTTGGATAGAATAATTTTTTGGATAGAATAATTTTTTGGATAGAATAATTTTTTGGATAGAATAATTTTTTGGATAGAATAATTTTTTGGATAGAATAATTTTTTGGATAGAATAATTTTTTTGGATAGAATAATTTTTTGGATAGAATAATTTTTTGGATGGAATAATTTTTTGGATAGAATAATTTTTGGATAGAATAATTTTTTGGATAGAATAATTTTTTGCATCAAAGAATTTTTTGCATCAAAGAATTTTTTGCATCAAAGAATTTTTTGCATCAAAGAATTTTTTGCATCAAAGAATTTTTTGCATCAAAGAATTTTTTGCATCAAAGAATTTTTTGCATCAAAGAATTTTTTGCATCAAAGAATTTTTTGCATCAAAGAATTTTTTGCATCAAAGAATTTTTTGCATCAAAGAATTTTTTGCATCAAAGAATTTTTGACACTTTTATTAAGGTAGTTATCGTGCGATAACGATTTTCTTACGAAATCATTAAAACTTTACGAATTTGTTATTCAATGCGTCATGAAAACATGTAAATTTTTAAAAAATGATTGACCATCTAGAACGCAAGTTTTTGGGATTTTCGAAAAAGTCCTTATGCACGGCGTTTCCTATCTATCGTGCATATTTGATTACTTTCTCAATCACCGTAAATAATTCCTTCTTACCATTTCACAAATTTTTTGTACATTAGTTGGATGTTTAACGATCCTTCTCGAAAAATTGTAAGGCAATTCACCATCTAGTTACGGAGATAAAAAATAGTAAAGATTGTTTTATATTGCTCCTGACGCTGGTACGACGCGCAGCAGGGGGCAGCCCCTCGCCGCGCACACCATGCGACCTATCCCCTCCACACGAATTTCCCCCTATCGCGCGATAACTACCTTAAGCACTTTATGCATCCGATCGGACATAGCTAGGTTGGCCGAGCGGTCTAAGGCGCTAGACTTAAGTTCTGGTTCCCGTATGGGAGCGTGGGTTCGAACCCCACACCTGGCATATTTTTTGCAACAACGACCGACCTGTCCTGAAATTCATAAAAATTCAATCCACACTTCGTACCGACGTCACTCCACACTTCGTCCCGACGGGGGCCTGTCCTCGTAACGGATGGTGACCATCCGTGTACACGTGTGTCTTCGCAAATGTCACTGATTTACCCTCGATCAATAGCCCGTCGTTCGTTCGTTCGTTCGTTCGTTCGTTCGTTCGTTCGTTCGTTCGTTCGTTCGTTCGTTCGTTCGTTTTATTCTATCCAAAAAATTATTCTATCAAAAAATTATTCTATCAAAAAATTATTCTATCAAAAAATTATTCTATCAAAAAATTATTCTATCAAAAAATTATTCTATCAAAAAATTATTCTATCAAAAAATTATTCTATCAAAAAATTATTCTATCAAAAAATTATTCTATCAAAAAATTATTCTATCAAAAAATTATTCTATCAAAAAATTATTCTATCAAAAAATTATTCTATCAAAAAATTATTCTATCAAAAAATTATTCTATCAAAAAATTATTCTATCAAAAAATTATTCTATCAAAAAATTATTCTATCAAAAAATTATTCTATCAAAAAATTATTCTATCAAAAAATTATTCTATCAAAAAATTATTCTATCAAAAAATTATTCTATCAAAAAATTATTCTATCAAAAAATTATTCTATCAAAAAATTATTCTATCAAAAAATTATTCTATCAAAAAATTATTCTATCAAAAAATTATTCTATCAAAAAATTATTCTATCAAAAAATTATTCTATCAAAAAATTATTCTATCAAAAAATTATTCTATCAAAAAATTATTCTATCAAAAAATTATTCTATCAAAAAATTATTCTATCAAAAAATTATTCTATCAAAAAATTATTCTATCAAAAAATTATTCTATCAAAAAATTATTCTATCAAAAAATTATTCTATCAAAAAATTATTCTATCAAAAAATTATTCTATCAAAAAATTATTCTATCAAAAAATTATTCTATCAAAAAATTATTCTATCAAAAAATTATTCTATCAAAAAATTATTCTATCAAAAAATTATTCTATCAAAAAATTATTCTATCAAAAAATTATTCTATCAAAAAATTATTCTATCAAAAAATTATTCTATCAAAAAATTATTCTATCAAAAAATTATTCTATCAAAAAATTATTCTATGCAAAACAAACGAACGAACGGACGGACAGCTCCCTCCAAATCTACGGCCAAGTATCCAATGACTCGTGCGGAAGTTAAAGCAGTATCACTGCATGCGGGCGTTCACGGTGACACTCTGGATAATATCATACCAGGACAACAGCCTAAGCGTATAATTATCGGATTTGTCGATAATAGAGCCTTTAATGGTGATCACACGCTGAACACCTTTAACTTTCAAAATTATAAAATAAATGATCTTTCTTTGTGCTGACGGCGTGCAGATACCGTCAAAGCCTCTGCAGCCCGACTTTGGTGCGAGAGAGCAATACGTGGATGCATATCACACATTATTCTCCGGCACGGGTATTCACTTTCTCAACCAGGGTAATTGTATTTCACGTACGGATTACCCTAATGGCTATTGTCTATTCGCATTTGATCTAACCCCGATCTTTCGGCAAATAGTAATTGGAACCATTGGATGGATCGGCAACTCATTGGAATTTGGTGAAACACGGCAGCGTCAGAATAGAAGTCCGTTTCGAAGAAGCTCTAAACTCAACGGTTAACAAAATTGCTGCAGAAGTTGATCGAATATTCACGAGGCTCCGACAAAGCATCGTACCTGACAAATTTGACAGGATGCTTTATCATAAATTTGGAAGAAGACGACGAGGCACCGTCATTCCATAACCTACCGACGGGTAATACTCGCTGCATATATCACGGACTCTTGCGCAAAAACCACACATACAAGTGCGCTCTAGACAAGGTGACAATCCTTGTCACCGTGGCTCAAAGCGTGGCTCTGCCATAGTGATCGCTTCGACTCTTTGTGGAAATATCGTACGACTACTAGCTGCAGGGTCGGTTCGCAGAGTGCGCCAACGAAGACAAAAAACCCTCGGCTGGTGCTGCCCGTTGTTATGAACAGCCTTCAAATTCTGCAGTCTCTCCGGAACATAAAGGATCATACAGTAGGCGTATACCCTTGCAGATCACATACCGAGGGTGTGGACGAAACCGACAGCCATCGTTGTTAATACTGATGGACACAAATTACCAGGGCCCACTGGGTCGCCATGTACATCGATCGAAATGGACATATTTTTCCGTCTTCTACCTACTCTGTATTGCATACATCCCAAAGCCACGTGCGGATAGCAATCTTTCGAGCTGATGGTAGCAGATATTATGTTTCTCGGCGGACGTGAAAGAATGCAAGCAATAAACAGGGTAAGTAAAGCTGCTGGGGAGCCATGAGTCACGAGCGGTCTGCAGCGTTAGCAGAAGGCCCATCATAACTGCGCGGGCTCTCTCACGAATAGTTATCAATCGCGATCGAGTTGTGTCAGAGGTGAGAAGTAAAAAAAAAGCCGTATTCATACTACAATCTTGAAGACTCTTCTCCATTGAAGTCGATGCCAAGGAAACGACTCGAGTTAAAAGCACGCATAGAAAGGCACTTACGCGATATTGCGAAATTAAAATCGTTGATACGTACAAGAACAGAGTTTCGGCGAGTGATACGACAACTGGAAGAACTCAGTCTCCACTATGGATCTCCCAAAAGTCAACAAAGTGGGCATGCTTTCGGCGTTCCTGCCGATTAAAAAACTATCCGAGCTGTCTCTCGAAAGGGACTATGGCGTCACCGACATAAGAAGTGTGAAGACAACATTCGGCGCACGGTTCACCATTGATATCGAAGAGGCGTTTACCTGCTACCTACCTACAAGATTCGTTAAGGTTTTCGAGGAAGACGTCGATCTCTTGCAGCAAATGATAACGGCTGCTCATAACAAGAATCTGCTCATGCGATACTATGGAACACGCTATAATAATCTGGAGTTCAAATCCGCCAGTCAATCCTAGGGCTGATAGTCATTGGAAGTATAATGAGGTGTGAAGAGGTGTGGTCGTTGCTGCTGCCTGGTTCATTCGACTTGGATAATTCAGCAGCATGTGTGTGGCTAGGACTTGATATCCATAAAAATGGTCAACTACAGCCTGTAATCAAGTTCATGAGCATTTTCGGCGAACGGTTATCTATGGACAAGGATTCGTGGGTTGATTTCCAAAAACATTTCACCACCATTGCAACGTACCTCCAGGGAGAAGAAGAAGAAGAATCCCTTCCCAACAATCATAATATCTCCGAGAATATTTTGGAGTATGAAGAATATTATAATCAACCGTCTGTAGTTATTCAAAGTTCCATTAAAATTGACAGTAATTCTGTGCAACGCTCGAAACCATTATTCCGCTTTGTAAAAAGACGTTTCATTAAATTAACAATGTTGCAGACCTCAATAAATAATTATTTATCGTGGCTTTGCCGTGTTTGCAGCGAAGCAGAAGCGTGCAAGGCCTTGCTTATTACCACAATAGCGACGAAAGTTTCGAATTTTACGACTCAATGTGTGCGTCGTAATATTCGAACGAAGCGTAAAAACATACGCGAGACTGTTAGCCAGAAAGTAAAAATGTCGGGTCCCCTCTGTGGGCTATCAGCAAGTGCTAAAGTCATAGTAATCAATGAACTATTGACACGTCACCAAGATCATGTAGTTAAAAATGTTATCGCTCTTGGATCATGTACAAAGAAATAGAAACATGTTATCGATAAAAAAATTTTTTACAATCAGCAAAAGCCCCCCCCCCCCCCCCACCCCTGCATTCCCATAATTACATCATCAGCAATGTCGATTTCCATCATTCCGTTTTCCACCGCCGCCGGAGGCAGTAGAAGTGTTACCTTCACGAGTTCCCCTTCGAAATTATCGTTAAATCATAAAGCGAAATATTCAGTACAGATTTTTGCCGAAAGTGGCGGCTGTTGGTTCGGTGGATAAACCGCGACGTCGTTTTGTGTGGGTCGTCGCGCCTCCTTATTCTTAGAACTATTCTTAGAACTTCTCGTTAATCCATAAAACGAATTATGACAAGCTCCGCGGTGACGCGATCATTCCCCCACTCAAGCATGTTAAAATACTGTTGACGAATGCTATTCTGTTACAAGGGGTTCGACACAGCTCAGTCTTCGGCCGCCTGTTGAGACCGTAAAACGTGTTCAGATTTCAGCGACAATATGCGCTGTCCACATCGAGTGTTTGATGTACCCAGTACAGATCTGGTGTTTGATATTCTGTATTTAAAAGATAAGCATGGGGAATTATTGCCGAAAGAGGTGGCGGTGGGCTCGCTGAATAAACCACAACGTCGAATGTTGTGGGTTGTCGCTCCGCCTTACGATGTCTACGAACTACCGCCGCCAATACAAAACAGAAATAATTGGGTGACTAGGTACAGTCATGGTATACACTGGGACCAGGACGGTATCGCGCTTGCTGAACTGTACCAGGAATTACGTGAAATTGTGGACAGTGTTGGTGCTCAATCTCGACTATACGCAATGGGTGAGCAGACTGTAAAAATTTTAGAAAAAGTCACAGGACAGAAAATCATAAACCTGCTGCTCGAACTCGAAGATTGTCCATCACTCGATGCTCCGACGCCGAAGACAGCAAAAGTGTGCTCGTGGCATTGTTTCCTACAGACGGAGTCCCGAGGCGCTTAGTGCGCTCTACGGAACGTTAAAAACTCCAACATTACCTTAACGTCTTAAATTTTGGGAAAAAATAATATCGGTGTACCCATCACTGTGCCCTAAAGTTACACCTGTCACGCAGTTATTGACAATCCCCCCAGTCCTTGGCCACCCCAATTATTGGCCACAATTCTGTACAATTGTAAACAATAAAAATAAAAAAATAAATATTATTATTTTTATAATTTCGGTTATGAAAATAATAATAACCAGGGGTGCACTATGACGACACTTCGCGCTCCCATCCCCACCTCTCTATCACACACACACCTCCGGGCGCGGTCCGACCGGGCGCGGTCCGACCGGGCCCGAGGAGTGGGGATAGGAGTGGGGATGGGAGTGGGGGGTCTCCATAGTGCACCCCTTACTACTTCGATGGATCGATTCATGGCTATAGATTTTGATAAGCATTTTTAAATCGGTATTAGGAACATCACTCGTGTGATGGCACGCGAACGGCTTTAATGAATGAGACTCATTGGCTGTACATTAAGTTCTCATTTCTGGGATATCGAGGCGTAGATCTGCAAAATATATCTGTCCCTAAAAGCTACTGGATAAATGGATGGACAAATGGACAAACAAATAGATCTATCCGTCGATCATTCTTTTGCCTTCACTCCGAGACATACATTTATTTATTTATTTATTTATTTAACGGGGTACTCTTTTGCAAATATATTTTCTTATAATTACTCACATAATTTTTAATAATAGTAATATATTTGATTAAAAACCGGCTATGTTTCGAATAAAATATTAAAAAGCCGATTTCATTCGGCTTTTGTGAATATCTCGCCACATGTGAGTTTCGGTGAAAATTTGAAACACTTCTCGATAGGATAAAAATCAGAAAAAAATCAAGTATATGGGAGATGCTTGCAAGGATTGTGTTCGTGAAATAATAATTCCAATTTGTTAACAACAAATTGAAGAGAAAAATTATTATTCAACAAATTCCCCTTCAACCTAACTATTTTCCTTCATAAATATGCTTTGTTTATTTTTCTGAATAAGTATGAATTTTTTCAGAATTTCTTGTCATTTTTAAAAATAGTGTTTTCTCACAGCTTAAATATAGAAAAACGCGACTTTCATAGGTTATTATGCAGTTACACATTTTGCGATCCATTTCATTTTTCGATACGTCACAGAATGAGCTGAAGGCTGTCAAGGGATGTTGAAGGCGAAAATCCCAATACCAAACAAAATTCACTCGATGCTATCATTAGTCTTTTTCAATGTATTATCATATAAATGCGAATTGCGAAACTCTTTTTGGCCAATCCAATGTTGGACTATAATTCTCACGATAATAGAGGGAGTTAGCTTATATTAGGTTACGCCGATAAGACTGGTTCACGAATGCCTCAGTGAGTCGACGAAATTCAATCAATTCCACCGGAAGTCGGGTTCCTTTGCATCGCAGAATACACGAATCATTTATTGGTAAATGCTCAATAGTGACACCAACCCGGGGTCTTGATTCAATCGGTCTATCAGTGACTGGTATACACCCTGTTTCAACGAGAAGGCTGGTTTCACCTCGAGTAGAATAAAAAATGATTGCCTATTATAATGGTATTCGATTTTTGTTAAATTCGAAGTTTGCGTTATTACTTTCAATCGGTACGAGTAAGGGCGGGAGACTTCTCATCGGGACCCTTAACCGTATTGAAGCAACGTTCTCACCCATCTTACGAGTTGCGTAAGACGATAAGGTTTCACGTGAACCATATCTCGAGGCCGCTTCAATTCGGCAAACAGCACAAACCGGAAGAATGAAAGTTTATGACAGTTCATTTGAATCGGTTCGCGTAAGGACGGGAGACTTCTCACCGGGACCCTTAACCGAATTGAAGCAAAGTCCGCACCGGTCTTACGAGTTGCGTGAGAAGATAAGGTTTCACGTGAACCATCTCTTGAGGCCGCTTCCATTCGGGAAACATCGTAACCAAAAGAATAGCAGTGGTGTTTATTACATTATTTACTTACATTTTCTTATCACGATATCGGCATTACTGGATGCATGATGGGTTTCGCTTCGTTTAATTAAGACGTTTATAATGTATTGTAGAAAGATGTAGAAGGCTCAAATTTCTAACGACGATCGGCAAAAGACGTATGGGGTGTTATTACCGACCGCTTTTTTAATCATTAATTAATTTATGATGCAAAAGTGGTGAATGCTCTATGGAGGACTTGTTTCGAATAAATCAATTATAGTCCAACATTGGATTGACCAAAAAGAGTTTCGCAATGGCTTTTTTTTCCTCCGGGATATAAATCGAATACCATTTTAATCGGCAATGATTTTTTATTCTACTCGGGGTGAAACCAGCCTTCTCGTTGAAACAGGGTGTACACCAGTCACTGATAGACCGATTGAATCAAGACCCCGGGCTGGTCACTACTGAGCATTCATTTACTAAAAGATGATTTGTTTACTCTCCGATGGACTGGCAAACCACTTCCGGTGGAATTAATTCACTTTCGCATATTGCGATCGGCTAAACCTCGCGAATTGTATTATATCGAGGCTAAGGCGATTTCGCCGGTTACATGGGCTATATTTCATCTTGCGAGACAAAGGGACGGCAAGCGCGTCGTCCAGCGTTCGTTAGGCCGTTCGGCCGCGTGTTGGCTATATCGCGCGTAAAAGGTCACGGGCGCGCCGTGTTTACATCGGACGTTCCGTTCCGAGAACCTTCTCGATCACTTCGGCTATCTGGCGTTTTAGCTTTGTTCTAGCGAGCGCTTTGTCGTTGTATTCTTTCTCGCGTCCCGCGTAACAGCGAATTGGCTATATTAAGGATAGAATTTGTCTGGCAATCGCAACTTTTTCATGTCTTTATCTTTCTCGAATATTTTTGAGTTAAATATTCGTCGTAGTAAATGCCGTATTTTACGTCTCGATCACATTTAATTTCGGCAATTTAATTTTCAACCACATTCCATGTTGGCAATAGTATATTTTCCCTGGCTACATTTATCCACCGGCAATTGTTATTTTTCCCTGGCTACATTCCACCACCGGCAATAGTTAATTTTCCCTGGCTACATTCAACTTCCGGCAATAGTTTATTTCCTCCGTCTGCGTTCGCTATTTATCACCGTTTTGCATACGAGTCTTGTTTACGAAAATTATATTTGTAACGGCTCCAGCCTCCTTTCACACCGGTATTATTTTTCCGCTGCGTTTTAATACGCAGAAGCCCTCCCGGGTTATCTGCATCCGGCCGCACGGCTTAGAGCCGTGAGAAGGCCCTTATCGCGAGCGTCGCGACTGTCCGTTGCGACTTTGTTGCGGAGTCCGAGGCCCTCAGCTTCGCACCTCCGAGCATCAATACAGCTCAGATCTCGGACCGGTACACTCTCCCGAAACTCTCTCCGAATAATACGCTACGACGAATAAAGAGATTTATATATATTTCATCTAACTCGAAGATCATTGGAACATCCATTAGACCCAAGCGGCCGCCCGTTACATGGTGTCAGAAGTGGCGGATTAGTCAAACACGCTCACATTAAAAAAAAAAGAAAAGAATCAGTGAAAAAAGATAGTTTTTTTAAAACTTTTCAAATTTTCTAAAAAAAAAAAAAGAAAAGACCCCCTCGATCGAACGTTGTGCTTGAGCCGCGCTCGCACGAATAAGCAAACGGACAGTGAAAAACAAAAAGTGACACAACACAAAAAAAAACAGTGAAAAAGCGACATTCAACAAAAGTGAACAAAACAAAGTGAAACAACAACAGTGCAAAAAAAAGACAGTGAGCACAGAGAAACAAAAAAAAGTGAAAAGTGAAAAAGACAAAAATATAGTGAAAAAAAGGACAGCACAATAAACAAGTGAAACGGTCGGCTTAAGTGCGCAGCGACCCGCCGCTACCGTGACCTGTCATACCGACGGCCGAGGAAAACCTCGCTCTATAAGTAGCCGCCGACATTACCACCGGCGAGAGCGTCATTGACAGGCGGCATCGACCCGCCACGGGCGTGATCCGCCGCACCGACGCGACCCGCCCTATCGACCGACGCACCATCCGCCACCGCAAGAAATTTTAAAAATTGAAGGAAGGAAGGAAGGACGTCCCGAAAATAAAAATTGAAGGAAGGAAGCAAAAAAAAAACCAAGGAATAACAAAAACCAAGGAAAATAAGCCAAAAGGAAAAATCGTTGCAGCCCATGCAATTATTCCTTATAATCCTCGTGGCAACGTAAGTACCCTTTATTTTATTTTACCTACCTATTTTATCTACTTCATATTTAAAAAAAAGAAGAGAGAAAGGAACATTTTTCCTTTCACGGCCCACGGGAACCGAGCGCCGACACGCGACGCGTGTAAAAAGCCTACGACCGCGAAAGGGTACGTAAAAAAAAACAAAAACTATTTAACAAATTCACATCCTCCCCAAAATTAATAATAATACAAATAAATAAATAAATAATAATAGTAATAATAATAATAACATTTTTTAATAAAAAAAATTTCTTTCCATTAGCGCCTCTTATAAACACCAATACTAAAAATAATTAACAATGATATTTTAATGATGATAAATAAATAAATAAATAAAATAAATAAATAATAAAAAACAAATTTCAGACGCGCTGCGCACAAGCGACAGTAACAGCAAACGATAAATACATACGTATATATATAAATACACCAATAAATAACAATAATAATAATAATAATAATAAAGAAATAAACAAAAAATACAAAAAAAATATATAATACATATCCAAAAAAAAAAGTTGAAAATTGAAATTTTCATATCGCTTCTTCATAAACTTGAAAATTGAAGTTTTCAAATCGCTTCCTCATAAAAGCTGAAAATTGAAATTTTTATATCGCTTCTTCATAAAAATTGAAAATTGAAATTCGCGAAGCTTCTTCTATG
>CAKJTD010000066.1:22500-230000 GCA_917499995.1 Ichneumon xanthorius | reverse complement strand
CGCACACGCACACGCACACGCACACGCACACGCACACGCACACGCACACGCACACGCACACGCACACGCACACGCACACGCACACGCACACGCACACGCACACGCACACGCACACGCACACGCACACGCACACGCACACGCACACGCACACGCACACGCACACGCACACGCACACGCACACGCACACGCACACGCACACGCACACGCACACGCACACGCACACGCACACGCACACGCACACGCACACGCACACGCACACGCACACGCACACGCACACGCACACGCACACGCACACGCACACGCACACGCACACGCACACGCACACGCACACGCACACGCACACGCACACGCACACGCACACGCACACGCACACGCACACGCACACGCACACGCACACGCACACGCACACGCACACGCACACGCACACGCACACGCACACGCACACGCACACGCACACGCACACGCACACGCACACGCACACGCACACGCACACGCACACGCACACGCACACGCACACGCACACGCACACGCACACGCACACGCACACGCACACGCACACGCACACGCACACGCACACGCACACGCACACGCACACGCACACGCACACGCACACGCACACGCACACGCACACGCACACGCACACGCACACGCACACGCACACGCACACGCACACGCACACGCACACGCACACGCACACGCACACGCACACGCACACGCACACGCACACGCACACGCACACGCACACGCACACGCACACGCACACGCACACGCACACGCACACGCACACGCACACGCACACGCACACGCACACGCACACGCACACGCACACGCACACGCACACGCACACGCACACGCACACGCACACGCACACGCACACGCACACGCACACGCACACGCACACGCACACGCACACGCACACGCACACGCACACGCACACGCACACGCACACGCACACGCACACGCACACGCACACGCACACGCACACGCACACGCACACGCACACGCACACGCACACGCACACGCACACGCACACGCACACGCACACGCACACGCACACGCACACGCACACGCACACGCACACGCACACGCACACGCACACGCACACGCACACGCACACGCACACGCACACGCACACGCACACGCACACGCACACGCACACGCACACGCACACGCACACGCACACGCACACGCACACGCACACGCACACGCACACGCACACGCACACGCACACGCACACGCACACGCACACGCACACGCACACGCACACGCACACGCACACGCACACGCACACGCACACGCACACGCACACGCACACGCACACGCACACGCACACGCACACGCACACGCACACGCACACGCACACGCACACGCACACGCACACGCACACGCACACGCACACGCACACGCACACGCACACGCACACGCACACGCACACGCACACGCACACGCACACGCACACGCACACGCACACGCACACGCACACGCACACGCACACGCACACGCACACGCACACGCACACGCACACGCACACGCACACGCACACGCACACGCACACGCACACGCACACGCACACGCACACGCACACGCACACGCACACGCACACGCACACGCACACGCACACGCACACGCACACGCACACGCACACGCACACGCACACGCACACGCACACGCACACGCACACGCACACGCACACGCACACGCACACGCACACGCACACGCACACGCACACGCACACGCACACGCACACGCACACGCACACGCACACGCACACGCACACGCACACGCACACGCACACGCACACGCACACGCACACGCACACGCACACGCACACGCACACGCACACGCACACGCACACGCACACGCACACGCACACGCACACGCACACGCACACGCACACGCACACGCACACGCACACGCACACGCACACGCACACGCACACGCACACGCACACGCACACGCACACGCACACGCACACGCACACGCACACGCACACGCACACGCACACGCACACGCACACGCACACGCACACGCACACGCACACGCACACGCACACGCACACGCACACGCACACGCACACGCACACGCACACGCACACGCACACGCACACGCACACGCACACGCACACGCACACGCACACGCACACGCACACGCACACGCACACGCACACGCACACGCACACGCACACGCACACGCACACGCACACGCACACGCACACGCACACGCACACGCACACGCACACGCACACGCACACGCACACGCACACGCACACGCACACGCACACGCACACGCACACGCACACGCACACGCACACGCACACGCACACGCACACGCACACGCACACGCACACGCACACGCACACGCACACGCACACGCACACGCACACGCACACGCACACGCACACGCACACGCACACGCACACGCACACGCACACGCACACGCACACGCACACGCACACGCACACGCACACGCACACGCACACGCACACGCACACGCACACGCACACGCACACGCACACGCACACGCACACGCACACGCACACGCACACGCACACGCACACGCACACGCACACGCACACGCACACGCACACGCACACGCACACGCACACGCACACGCACACGCACACGCACACGCACACGCACACGCACACGCACACGCACACGCACACGCACACGCACACGCACACGCACACGCACACGCACACGCACACGCACACGCACACGCACACGCACACGCACACGCACACGCACACGCACACGCACACGCACACGCACACGCACACGCACACGCACACGCACACGCACACGCACACGCACACGCACACGCACACGCACACGCACACGCACACGCACACGCACTTTCTAAATGTGATTTTTCGATGTTTTGGAACATTCTGAACACGTTTTCATTAAAATCTCGAAATTTTTTTTTTTCGCCATCACAAAGCTCTATGAGGAAGCAAAAAAGAGAAATACAAAAAAAAAGAGAACATTTTTTTTTTTACCGCGCCTCACACCCGACGGCAGCGAAATAAAACATACGTATTAATAAATAATAATAATAAAATAAAATAAATAATAAGAAAATATATATACTGTAACTTTACGATTTATGGCTTTCACGTATTTCTTATCGCGAACGCTGAAAATCGGGTTTCAAACAAAAAGAAAATTTTGTCTCGCGCAAAAAGGTCGCGTACAGGGTTCGTGTACTGGACGGGCCTTAGTCGTTTTCCGGGTATCCCCTTTTTTTGTGTTTCTCTTTTTTTTTCTTTAGTTTTACTTTATCTTATAAAAGATCAGTTTACTGGCGATTAATGTCTCAGTCCGAGCTGCTCGCGGGCGATGTTAGCCCGTACGGCATTCAGTTCATCATCGACATTTCTTCTGTTTGAATGACTCGACTTGTGAAATGGGAAAATCTAACTGACGTTACGACGCGACAGACTTCGGGGGTTACGACCACCCAAAGGCCCTCGCGTAGCCTGTCTGTTTCCTCTACTTTCTTTAACTCTATTTTGATGCCTCGAAAACCGGATTGCAATAGCGTCGGCAATGTAAATTATAAAACAAAATGACTCGAAGTTCACGCGAGAGGGTTGATACCGTCGCGTGGAGCCGGTTATGCTCAGAACAAAGGAAGACTTTATTTAATGATTATTTTTTTTCTTAAATATTACCTATCGCCTTTTTAAGTAGCGAGTTCCTCAGAGCAGGGTACTCATCATGCGGAATCGTTTTTATAGTTTGAATCGAGAATTTAACGTACTTGGTTCACAGCACGGCTACCACGTGGACTTGGTGCGTAGCGATGCTGTGCCCACTATTCAGGCGTGGTACCTTTTAGTGCGGTTTTAGTACTTTCCGAGACCCCTAAGTGGATGGTCGTATAGCCAACACTATGTTGGGTGTATGACCGGGATTTTGGGAGGTTTTCTATCCTAAATTGGCGACCTGGTAACTGACGTAGGAACTCGTCAGTTAGCAGCACTTCGGTGTTGTTGGACAGCAGGAATACGGTGATTAGGATCGCTGTCGGTCGACACGATGTCGAGGTTCGAGCCTAGGATGCTTTCCGTCTTAGAGGTGGCACAATGCCGCGGACTAATGCGAAAAGCACTGGAAGGTGAGATTCTCTGCCTCGTGAATCTAATCGAACGAGACCTGTGAGTATTTTTGAATCGCGAATCTAATCGAGCGAACGACGAAAAAAAATAAATATCGATTTCGTGAATTTAATCGAACGAGACCGGATGAAAAATACTTGGATCGTGAATTTAATGCAGCGATGTCAGGTAAAAGTAGTTGAGCCGCGAATTTAATCGAACGACGAACGCGTGTAGTCAAAGAAAATTTGGTAGGCAGAATGAGAGCGAGCGGGCCCGCATGCGCGGTTTTATAGCCTGGTCCCCTCTCTCTCCTTCGTTTGGGCCTAGAACTTTCGAGAAGATTCTCGAGCCTTGATTATACTGGATCATTGTTGTCATGTCCTGTTGTGCGCGTACGCTTCGCGTCGTCCTCTGCGCACCGCCTCTCGACGGTCGGTCATGTTCGAAGTTAATGTGAGGCGCTCTAAATGTACGCGAGTTTATCGATTTATCGATTTTTCGGACGGTGGGTCGCTAGATGGTGCACGGAGCACCACTTCTGGGCGAAATGCCTCAGGGGGTAAGGTCGTTCCGTCACAATACATACATATATATAACAATAATCTATATTCAAGGAAAAATTTACTGCGCCTCACACTTGACGGTAGCAAAAATAAAGACATTCTAGAAAAAAAACAAAAAAAACAACAAATACAAAATATACAAAGATATATACATAGATATATACATTGAAACGTTTCGATATTCCGTGGAAGCGGAATATCGAACTCACGATTTTTTAGATCGTCATCTTCCCAAAAGGAAGGCAAAGAGTTCGGTACTAAACCGACTGGATAAGGTGTGGAGGAAGGGATTCCCGCATATGCTTCGGGGTAGAGGGAGGCAGCTGGATTGCTGGCCCCCTTGATAACGCACTGAGTGCGTTATCAGACCGCTCTCCCACATATGCGAGAGAGAACAAGGAAAGAGGAGTTCTTCGGTCTTGCAATTTGGGGACTATGAAGTCGACCCGACGTTCAAGGCCGAATACTCTCACTCTGTGAGACTACTCTGCTCAGAGACACGCATGCCGAAACATACGTGCTTACACAGTCTACAAACTAATACAACGAGGCCCCATTCTGGGGTTACCTTGAGGAGGTAGTGGTCAATTCTTTTAAGGATGGGAAAGGACCTAGAGGAGAGGACAGGCAGAGCCTTTATGGCCATCCCGGGGCAGTCTCGCTTGCGAGAAGCGGACGCCAGCCGGCCATCTAGCGGCAAAGTGCCAGACTCTGCCAGGGGGGGTCTGTCCCGTTACAACATATATCAATACAAAAAAAAATAAATCCCTAATTGCGCCTCATGTCAGACGGCAGCAACACAACGAAAATCTATTCACATTTTGTTATTAATTAGGTAGTTTAATAACTACACCAAAATTGCTCCACCAGAGCCGCCTCAGCGCCCTGCGCGAGCAAACGGCGGAAATAATTTTTTCCGCCGAGCGTTATCTACCGAGCGACTCCCGTCGCGAACTTACTTCGCAATAGCGAATAATAATAGCTCGATAACGCTCCGCGACGTACAAAATCTTATACCCAACTTTAACGGAAAAAATGTACCGTTCAATGATTTTATACGCGCTTGTAAAAAAGCTGCAAAAATCATTTCAGAGCACGATCAATCGCAGCTCCTCGAAATCATCCAACTCAAATTATCAGGAGTCGTCGCCGATATCGCCGACGCGAAAACTTATAACACACCAGAGCTACTTCTGAGAGATCTCAGAAATGCGCTCGAAAAACCGGTCGAATTATCGGATCTCGAATTAGAATTAAAATCAAATTCACAAAATTATAACGAGTCGGTAGTCGATTACGCAACCCGGACGCGAAAAATCGCAACAAAAATCGAAAACAGATTAAAAGAAGTTTATCGAACGGAAGCTCAACAGCAGTATCTGCAACGAATTTTATGACGAACCGTCATAAAAGCCTTTATCCGCGGTCTTTTCGATCAAATTGCGAATATTATTATGCAAAAAGATTTCATAACCCTCGACAGCGCAGTCGACGAAGCGCTAAACATCGAAAACGAACTCGTTCGTAGACAAAACGTCCACCAGGGACGAAAACGCGATAAATCGGAAACTAGGGACAAAAGCCCAAAAAAAGCGAAATTTCGGTTTACGCAACTAACCGACAACAACGGACTAAAATTTTGTGAAGTCCACCGCGAAAACCCTACGCATTCAACATCAGAATGCTACTCCGTGCAACGACTGCGTGAAAACACGAACACACGCGTCAACAGTCGCCAATATCGAAATAACTCACCGTGCCAGAACTACTCTCGTGGAGGTTTTCAAAATAACCCACGGGGGAATTATCAAAACAATTCACCGGGTAATTTCCGAAACAATTCTCGCGGAAATTACTATTCCTCTAACGGTACAACTAAAAACGTCAGAGAAATTCACCTGGACAAACGAATGCCAATCAGCATTCGAGTACCTAAAAGCGAGAATCGTCGAACGACCAGTCCTGAAATATCCGGACTTCGACAAAACTTGCACTCTCACCACAGACGCATCAGACTACGCCATAGGCGCAGTACTCAGCCAAAAAAACGGCGACTTTGACCATCCAATAGCATTCTACTCAAGATCATTGAAAAAACCCGAAATCTCGTATGACGCGATGAAAAAAGAATTACTCGCAATAGTTAACGCAGTAGAGTACTTTAAAATCGACCTATACGGGAAACGCTTTACGCTCGTTACGGACAACAGAGCGTTAACATACATAAAAAACAAACCCGATATTTCGCAACAGCTACAACGATGGCAAATAATCCTGAACGGGTACGATTACGATATCGTACACAAACCAGGCAAGCTAAATATAGTTGCCGAGGCTTTGTCGAGAAACCCCGCGGAAATCATGCCGATCAGGCAACGCGAGGAAAGCTCGTCGAAAAATATCGCGAATCAGGGGACCAAAAAGCAAAAACTAACTCCGAAAACATCACCCGAGACTCGCAATCGGTCAACGACTGATACGGGATCCGGAAATCCAGCGCCGAGAAAAAAGCGTAACACACAGGAAGACAGCGAAGCTGCACCCAACGAAACTACGGAACAAGTAACGAAACAAACCCAACAAGAAACAATCCTACAATCGGAGAAGACAAAAACCAAACAACAAACGGAGAGTGTACTCACAAAAAATTATTTAAATACAAACAACGAAACATCAATCTCGGAATTATCCGACAACGAAGGCGAACTCATTCAAGCAATAAAAAAAATAGTTGAAGAGCTGTACTCAAAGGAGAATATGCAACCACAATGGCAACTCTCTAAACGTCCAGTCGATACAACGGACGACGAAGGAAATAGGCAACGACCACGCAAACAAATAAGGAAACGAAAACATACAGGAAAACAATATAAATATACAGATTGTAACGCGGCAAAATGTTGCGCCGTAATTTTCGGCTTGTTCGGGCTCACACGAGGCGACACTGCAGATCCTAGTTGGTAAAATAGGATATTTATTAACTTAAGTGTAACCGAATTTTCATGTATGCCGGGACGAGAGCGCCGATCGAGGAGAGGAGTCCGACGTGAAGCTCGAACTGGAGTAAACTGGGAGTGCCGTTCTACCTCCCTGCTGTCGGAGTCGTCAACGATAGGAAGGATCATCTGAGAAGATCTTCGATTTGATTGTTCAACGCATCGCATGGATAGTTGCAGTCGTCCGGAGCCTCGGGCTGCAGCGAAGATAATCGCCGGGAGTCTCCCGTCAGGGAGAATTGAGTACCTCTGAGGGAGCTCTGTATTACCGGCGTTAGAAGGAGATTGCGGGCGCGTGGTAATCGATGTGCGTAGCGTTCGGCTGTGCCGGAAAGGGCCGAGGAATGCCCGAAATGGTGCGAATTTGTCGTGATGATTAGGCAGGGAGGTAGGGATAACGGTAGCGAGCGAGATCGCAAATCGATGCTCGTGGCACTTCCCCGTTGTGAGTCTGAGCGAGCGGATCGATTTTGTCAGTCATCGAGCCTCGGGAATTATCCATTGGAGGGAGGATGGATCTTTTTACGGCAACGATACCCAATCCGTTTTTACCGTTCACGTGGCTGCGACTCGATTCGGTGAGCTTTCGTCCAAGAGTTTTTTTTTGTTTATCGCCGCGTGGTCGGTCCGGGAAACCGTATGCGGTCTTACTCGAAGCCGTCGAGGATTTTCTTTCCGGGAGAAATTAGTAAAATTCGAGTCTTAAAGTTAGTTTTGTGGGAGGGTTAATTAAGTGTCGCCTTGGAAGCTTTCACGGGGAGTCGCCTTATCGACGCGTCGTCGCTTGCGGAGTCTTCGAGCGCGTGGTCAAAAGGTGCGAATGGTTATCTATTACCGCGGCAACGGGTTGGGTGAATGTTTAAAATCGCTGCGTTTATTCGGGCGGAGTGAATGAGAGCGCTGGTGGTTGTGCCGCGCTGGATGTGTGAGTTCTAGTTGACCAAGACCACGCGTGAGCTAATGCGAAGATCCGGGAGAGCGCGACCGTTTGTGTGCGTGTGTGTGGATGCGTGAGGATATGTTGAAGCGAGCGAGTTCCGGATACCGGGCAATATTTGTTGTACAGCAGTCGTAATTCGTTTTCATTTGCGGGACGAGGGTTTTACTCCGGGTTCTCCGGTTTTTCCCCTCATTAGCTTGTTGATTTCATTTAATAAAGATTCGAGTCTTGGTTCGCGTATTCCCGTGCTATTTTATTGTGTTTCCGTGTTTGTGTTGTGTGTCGCCCGAACAGTCGGTCGCTTATCCAGCCACTCTGCTTTCGAGACGGCTGCAGTTTTAGCCGGGATTGACCGAATTCTCTCTTGGTGCATCTTGATGCGCCTGGCGCCCATTCCTTCGGGATAAATCAGAAGGGAGAGAAATTCGGGTTCACGGTAGGCGATTTTCCAGCTCAAAGGAAATCGCGCTACAAGATATAGAAGATAGTACAACAGAAGAAGAAGAAAGCCCAACGAGGCAACAAAACAAAAAAAGCCCAACGAGGCAACAAAACGAAAAAAGCCCAATGAGGCAACAAAAAGAAAAGAGCCCAATAAGGCCAAATAAAACAAAAAGCTTATCGCAGCAAAACAAAAGCGAGTCTCGTGAAAAAGTCAGCCCTGATGGGAAAACTGGCCACTTATACGGTGACAAAAGCGAAAAAACCAATGGATCCGAAAACAAAAACGACAACCAAAAGGCGAAAAATAAGGAAAATCGAATGGAACACGAAACAGAATCTGAAGACGAAAATAGTGGTAAACCACCAATCCAACCAACCTTCAGATCACCACCTTCAGTTCCGACACAAAAATCTAACGATCTACAAAACGACGAAAACGGACGGTACCACCGAACTTCCGTTCACCACCCGCAACTTTAGAATCTCGGAAAACCAAAACACATCAACAATTGAAAAAACAGTTGCCCGAACCAATAAAAAAGCGAACGAAAAAGACGCCAAAAGAATCAACTAGGCGGAGTGAAAGATTGGCAAATAAACAACCGAAAGTCCCAGATACTCAACCAAAAAATCAACCCATCACAAAAAAATTAGACAACCCTGAGAATCTGTCACCCGAGATGACAGACGAATATTGGGATTCTAAAATTACGCGCAACATCCCCAAAACAAAAAATTCATAACGAGAAACAAGAACTCGATTCCAACTTCCGGACTCAACATCCTCGGACTCAGATCCACAACCATCACCACAATTAACAACCCCAGCTAAGAAACCCCAACTCAACCAGATCCTGAGGATGCACAACAAAAAACACAATCACCTGTGCCAATGTCACCCGAAATGACACAGGACTATTGGGACTCCAAAGTCACGGACTATCCTGATAAAACACCATCGATAAATCAAGCTCCACGAAACGAACAGCCAATCACAATACCAAGCACCCCCAAACAAACAGAACAATCAGTCGCCATACCAGGGTGCTCATGCCAAATCGACGACTACACGCCAGAACAATCAGTCACCACACCAGGGTGCTCACAGCAAATCGATGACCCCACACCATCAATGGACATCGAGCCGACGTTCAGATCACCAACGTGGATTCCACACGAAACAACGGATTCGAAATCGGACGAATCGCGACCAGCTATATCAAACCCAAAACCATCTCAAGCGTTAACGAACCAATACCATCAAATGTCGGCATCGTCAGAAAGTGATTCTGACAACGACTCAACGTACAGACCATCGCAATATCAACGAAAACGTCTAATACTACAAACTCCACCAACAACAAGGGGAACAACAATAACAGAAGACGTACAACTAAAAAACAATATCGTAATAACGCAGGAAAATATCCTGGCGCAGGAAGACAATATAGCTCACTTCCTGTCAGCCGACGGTGTCATGGACACGATGATTTCAAAAATACTCGCGGAAAAGGGTAACCTCACCCAATCGGTATTTTCACAGTCCGATCCCGGAATTGGACACATTTTCGTCACACGCGACAAAACGTTACGATACTTTACGATAATCTGTAAAAACAAATCGACAGACGCTACTAGTACACTAACAATTCAAAAATGTCTAGAAACCCTTGTACAGACTCTAGTAGAAAACAAAATCACATCGTGTACTCTATCCAAAGACCCAAAAATTATCGACACATTTTTGTGGTCTAACATCAAAGGATACCTACGAGTACTCGCGATTAACTCAAACATCACCTTTAGGCTATGCGAAGGTCTTATAACCATTCCAGACCAGGAAAATAGGCAAAACATCATCAGAGAATTACACGGATCCGCAGTCGGAGGGCACAAAGGCGTAACGAAAACATACCAGCGCATTCTCTCGTAGTACTACTGGCGAGGATTAAAAAAGGACGTGGAAACGTTCATTCGATACTGCTTCGACTGTCAGAAAAACTGTAGTATCGAAACAGGAAGGGAGCGAGACAGAATGTTGTGACCAGTGTCCAGTAGAGAGGCTTTATTTCGACTGACGACTCTTGTCGCTCTACACGCTCTTCTGCACACACCCATACACTCACACTGATCCACGTCCATCCATACACACTCTACGCGCCCGCTCTCGCATACACCACACTCCTCCCCGTTTAAGTTTGTACCCGTAATCTCATTTTGCACCGCTTCGCGTTACTCTGCGTGCGCTCAATCGCGACGATCGGCGCACGGGTTGTTGGACTTCTTGCGCGTTTACCGTTTCGTTTTTCGGTGACGTTGCCGAGGGACCTCTCCGTACCAGCTGATCGACATGCCGTTTAATTATGCCGCCCGAGCCTAGTTTGACCGTATACGTCACCGGCCCTAATCTCTGCTCGATTGTTGCTTCTGTCCACGGCGGCGCGTTGCGGCTGAAGTTTTTCGTCCACACCTGTTCCCCTCTCGCGAAGCTCCTCGTTCTCCCTCCTCTTGCGTTCCGTATCTGTCTCTGCACTGCTTGCTCTTGTCGTTTCCTTATGTCGGGTCGCATTAAGTCGAATTTCGTTCTCATTTGCCTGCCGAGCATTAATTTAGCCGGCGTTTCCCTGTCGTGCAATGTTGTGTCGATCTGTATTCTAATAGGAATACATCGACAGCTTCTTGCGGTGTTTTTCCGTTCTTTAGCATGATTTTCAGTTTTCGTTTAAACGTTTTCACTAAATTTTCCGCCGCTCCGTTTGAGGCTGGGTGTTTCACAGCCGAGCGTATGTGTTTAATCCCAGTCTTACTCAAAAATCTCGTGAATTCGTCGCTTGTAAATTGTGGTCCGTTGTCGCTGACGATTTGCAGCGGCAATCCGTATCTTGCGAATGTTTGTTGGAAGGCGTTAATTGTATGTTTCGCCGTCGTGGTTTTCATTACGAATATTTCGGGCCATTTCGTTCTCGCGTCTACTATCAATAAGAAATTGTGCCCTTTGTACGGTCCTAGGAAATCCGTGTGCACTCTTTCCCATGGTTTATCCGGCCAATTCCACGGGTGCAATTCCGATGCAGGTGGGTTGTCGCGCACTTCGGCACAGTCCCGGCAACTCCTTGCCAGTTCTTCGATTTGTTTGTCGATTTGTGGCCACCAGCAGAACGATCTTGCTATCGATTTCATTTTTACCGTCCCTGCGTGGTTCTCATGTAATTCGCTGAGAACGGACTTCTGTAATTTACTTGGTACTACGATTCTGTATCCCCACATGACGCAATCTTGTTCGATCGCTAACTCGTCTTTTCTTGTTTCGTAGGCGAGCAATTCACTGGACAACATTTTCCTGTTCGGCCAGCCGAGTTCTATATATTTCCTGACCTCCACTAACACTTTATCGGTCCTGCTTTCGCGCGCTATCCTCCTGTCGTCCAAGCAGACTTGTGCTTCTTGTGTAATATAGTTCAAATATGTCTGCTCCGGTTTCGTATGCTCGTTTTTATTCGGTATCGGGAGTCGGGATAGTCCGTCCGCGCTGTTCTTTGCCGATTTCACGTACATGATTTGATATTGGAATGCGCTTAAAAAGTTTGCGTACCGTTGCAACCGTCTTGTCGCCATTATCGGAATTCCTTTTTTTGGTCCGAAGATTCTTACTAGCGGTTGGTGGTCTGTTTTTAGGATAAAATTTCTTCCATACAAATAATCGTAATATTTTGTTACTCCAAATACTATCGCCCGCGCTTCCTTACCTATTGCCGCGTATTTTCGTTCGCTTGCTGCTAATGTTTTCGACGCGTACGCAATCGGCCGCTCGCCTTCTGGCGTCATCTGTGAAAGAATTGCGGACATTCCGTAGTCCGATGCGTCGCATGTTAGTATCAATTGTTTGTCTGGATCGTAATTCATAAGGACTTCTGCGGATTTTAGATTTTTTTTTTTGCGTTTTCAAATGCCTCTTGGCATTGTTTTGACCATTCAAATTTTTCCTTTTTTAGTAGCTCGTACAAGGGATGCAATTTTTCCGCTCGGTTTTTCATGAACTTGATATAATAATTTATCATTCCCAGGAATGCTTGCAATTCTTTCACATTTTTTGGACTCGGGATTTTGTCGATCGCTTCTACTCTTTCCGGTAGTGTGTGAATACCGTTTCTGTCTATTCCTAGTCCTAAATACTTAATCTTGTTTGCTAACAACACACATTTCGATTTTTTTAGTTTCAGGCCACATTCTTTTAGTTTATCTAATACTTCCGCTGTGTTTTTTAGGTTCTCGTCCATTGTTTTGCCTTTTATTATTATGTCATCTAAAAATACGTTTACGTTCGGCATACCCGCAAGTATTTGCTCCATCTGCCTTTGAAAGAAGCCTGGCGCCGACGCGACTCCGTACGGCAGCTTATTTGGCTGATATAGTCCCTTGTGCGTGCTCAGCGTTAAATACTGTTTTGATTTCGCGCTTACTGGTACTTGCGCGTATGCCTCTTTCAGGTCGATCTTTGTAAAATACACGGCGTCATGTAAGTTCGCTATCAAATGCTCGATCCTTGGTAGCGGGTGTCTGTCTATCCGAATCGTTTTGTTTACCGTCAGTTTGTAGTCACCACAGAGTCTTAGAGATCCGTCTTTTTTCAGAATAGGGACAATCGGTGTGCCCCATTCCCCTACTTCTACCGATGACCAGGCCCCTTCGCTTACCAGCCTGTCTATTTCCTCGCTTACTTTATCCTTCATCGCGAACGGTAACGTTCTCGGTTTACAGTATATCGGAGCCGTGTTTGTTTGCATGTGTATCGCGAACTCCGCTTTAGTATATGTGCCTAGCCCTGCTGAGAATAAGTGTTCGTAATCCGCGAGGAACTTCTCCTTGATACGTTCTATATTTTCGTTTCCTTTTTCTTTTTCTGTTGTGTCGCTCAGTCGTGTCGCTTTGTTTTCGTCCGTCTTCCTGCTCTGGTTTATACCCAGTGGCCAAAGCTTTAGCTTGTGTAGCCATTCTCTGCCGATGAGCGGCTTCCCATGTTTACCTACTACATATAGGTTGCCTACCGATGTCACGCAGCCGTATTTAAAGGTTACTCTCTTGATTATCCCTACCGCGTTTCGCTTTTCTCCGCCGAAATAAATTAATTTGATCCTTGCCGGTTCAATTTTTTTATTTGGAAACAATGTACTACAATCTCGTTCGTTGATTATCGAGATTTCGGAACCTCCATCGATTTCCATTTTAATCGGCTTCCCATCGACTTCAACTCCTAAAAATTGCGGTTCGATTCTTAACAAATTGCATGGTTTTAGCTTGCTACCTATTTCAAAAGTAATATTTTCGTACCAGTCGCTTTCGGATTCGGAATCGTCGTCCCTCGCTTCCGTTTTAATTGGCTGGATTTTCTTTACCGCCTTGTCCGTTTGTCGCGGTCTCGCTCTACATATCGCGCGCAGGTGTCCTTGTCGACCGCATCCATCGCAATTCTTCAATCGGTGCCAGCAGTCTTTCTTTTGGTGTCCTTCCTTTCCGCAGCAAGTACACGTGCTTCCCGCACCTCGGCTCGACTCTCCTCGTTGTTGCCTCGTGTTCCTCTGGCCCCCTCGTTTGTTTTTATATCCCGTTCGCACCCGATACACTTCTGGATCGGCTTCGGCGGTCTTCTTCCCCCCGTGCTCCTCCGTTTCGAATTCCTCGGCCGCTTTCGTTGCCTCTTCGATTGCGGTAGCTGTTTTCAATGCGATGTCTAGCGTTAGGTTTTCTACTTTAAACAGCGCGATTTTAATCGATCTGTTTCGGATTCCGCTTAACATTTGGTCTCGTATAGCGTCTTCTTCGTCCGTGAATGCGCACTCGGTGGCTAAATTGCGTAACGCGGCAACGTATTGCGTGACCGACTCTTCCTCGTTTTGCTTCCTATCCCGAAATTGCACTCTCAAAACCGTTTTGTTGACATTTGGCTTGATGTAATCGTTCACTTTCTTAATGATGTCCGCGAGCGTAACGTCTTTCGGCTTAGCCGGTGCGCACACTTTTCGCACTACTTTGTATGTTTCTGCGTCTATTTTTGTCAGAAGGATCGCACGTTTTTTATCCTCCGCTATGCTGTTCGCGTCGAAGTACAGCTCGATCCGCTCGACGAATTCCTCCCAGTCGTCCACTCCGATGTTGAAGTCTAGTTGACTCGTATACTCCATTTTTGCGTTCTGTTGCTCGCTATTTCCCGCTCCGTTTGTCGTCGGGTTCTCTACCGGGTTTCTCCCCTCGTTCCTTTCTTCGTCCCGTACGGCTTCTCTTAATATTGGGCGCAATTCGTCCAATTTGCTTCCTTCTTCAATCTCTATTCCGCGTTGTTTCAGTTCTTCAATTACTTCTTTCTTATTAAGGCTTTGTATCCAGGCTGTACCCGTTCTCTTTTCCTGCCCGTCCGCCATGCGTTTCACTTTTTTTTTTTTTAATTTTTCCTCCCCGCCGCCCGCGTCGATGTCCGTTTCCTCGTCGCCAATTGTAGTATCGAAACAGGAAGGGAGCGAGACAGAATGTTGTGACCAGTGTCCAGTAGAGAGGCTTTATTTCGACTGACGACTCTCGTCGCTCTACACGCTCTTCGGCACACACCCATACACTCACACTGATCCACGTCCATCCATACACACTCTACGCGCCCGCTCTCGCATACACTACAAAAACAAACTGGTCCGAGTAAAAAATAAAGCTCCTATGGTCATCACGGACACACCAGCGCAACCCTTCGACAAAGTAGCAAGCGATATCGTAGGTCCACTACGCGAAACAAAAAACGGACATACGTACATACTAACTATGCTCGACTTCTTCAGTAAATTCAGTACAGCAGTACCATTAAAACACCAAACGTCAATAGACGTAGCGAGAGCGCTCTGTACAACCTTGATATCAACTTTCGGTGCGCCTCGCGCGATATTAACCGATCAAGGTACGAACTTCATGTCAGAGATGTTTAGAGATTTCGCTCAATTATTCCAAATAGAGCAACACAGAACAACCACGTATCACCCACAATCGAACGCAGCCATCACGTTCTTGTGGAATATCTAAAGCATTTCATCGACAGTAATCGAGACTGGGATGAACTGCTAACATTCGCGACACTTTCATACAACACTAGCATACACGAAAGTACAGGGTTCACCCCATACGAATCAGTATTCGGTAGGAGAGCTCGAACACCTTCAGAGTTCCCACCACCTGAAAAAATCATAACCTACGACGACTACATGACAGATCTAACGAGAAACCTTAGAAACGTCCAAGAACTTGCTTTGGAAAAAGCAGTAAAGTTCAAAGAACGAACCAAAAGATACTACGATAAAAGAACCGTAGAACCAGAATATCAAATAGGCCAACTCGTTCTCACAAAAAACGAACGCAAAACAAGTAAATTTGACAAGGACTGGCTAGGGCCGTACCAAATCATAGAAATCCCAAACAAGCGTAACATTACAATACAATTAGACGACAACACGACAAAAAGTCTACACGTAGATAAAATAAAACTGGCATATGTTGCAGATGCCACGCCAATTCCGTAAGGGTGTCCACACCAGACGCCTTCAAAATTACGCCACTGACGAAAAATCCTGGACTATATTCAGAATCTTTGGGCACACTTCATTCATACCATACGACATGGACGCTAATTACGTACATAGACACACACGGATTCGTATCCAGACGACAACAGATACAGGAAAACCTTGATGCAGCCAACTCATTTTGCTTCACCTTACGAGGACATTGCCTAACAAGAGGTCAACTACAAAATATACAGGCCCGACTGAACAACATCGCGAACGCAGAAACGACATTAGAAGAATTAATACCATCAATCGAGCTCAATCCAACTGAAAAGCGTAAAAAGCGCACCACTAGAATTCGTAGGAAAATTCAGTATAATACTTTTCGGAACAATGGACAGCGAAGACACAGACAGAATAGATTCACAAATAAACGCTCTAGCAAACACTACTGCCGAACTAGCAGAAATCGTACAAAATCAAACACATATAATTAAATCAGGTTTCAATTTTACCCAAAGTCAAATCATCGAACTAGCAGACACAATACACGCAGAAATAAAAGACATCGAACTAAAACAAGCAACACTCCAATACGAATTGCACGTAATCCAACAACTGATAACATACACCAGCCTAGTAGAGGAAACACTCATTCAATACGAAATCGATCTAGAAACACTAACAAACGCTTCGCAAAAATGGGACAAATACACCCCGAAATACTTTCAGCAAAAAAGATTTTGATTAGCGCAGAAGCGATCCGGAAGTCAACACCAAACACAATATTCCCTATACCACTCAGCATGGAATACGTTCCAGAATTGACAAAAATAATCGAGCTCACAGCGTTCCATAACGGAGAACGGCTTATCTACGTCATGAAAATTCCTCTTTTGGACCTTACGGAATATAAATTATACCAACATCTATCCGTCCCAGTACGCCAACTCTCAGCAGCCAAAGGCGCGAGATTCGCGTACATAAAACCAGTAGTCCACTATACAGCAGTCTCCGAAGACTAGCAGTTATTTCAATCTGGAAAACGAGGACGAATGTAAATTCGCAGTCAATCAATATATCTGCAAACAAATCTACCCAGTATTACAGATCAACGACGAAACTGAGTGCGAGGTCAAACTCCTCGTTAACCCGCAATTCAGCGATCTAGAATCATGCGATATTAGGCTAAAAACACTAAAACAAACTTATTGGAAAAAAATTCGGAACGCGAACGCATGGCTATTCGCAGCACCATAACCCGAAACGCTATACGTTCTTTGCGGCAACCACAAATCAATTATCGAAACAATAGAAAACGCAGGAATATTACAGATCGAACCTGTCTACGCGACAAGCATTATCGTGGCGGTAAAGCTACGTTCCTCTTGAACACAAACTTAAATTTATATTTCCACACCTGGGGTCGAGAGTTCGTCCGTCAATCCAAAGATTGAGCCGTGTGAACCCCCAGGAGTGGGAAGAAACGAGGCACGAGCCGAACGATCGGACAGTGTTTCCGTGGCTGTCGCAGATTAACGACGACTATACCCGAATTATTATTTTTCTCGCTGGAACGGAAGAGCGATCGACCTCAGGTTAACCTGACAAACTCTATGTATACTAAACCTAGTATTTTGCAATATTAAGTTGCTAATACTAGACCAACAAGTTAATAAAGCTTCAGTTTTTATTTTATGTCAAATTGTATACGCGTGTGTTTTTTCATTACTCTGAACGATTCTCAACATCTTCGCACATGACTTTCATTCTCGTGTTCAACAGAACAAAACCGTAAGTTTATAATTTTCCTTGTCCACGTGGCGAAGGCGTGGACAGAACCCAATTGTCGAGTAAAAACTCGCACAACACTAACTCCCTCAGTAGATATAAAATCGTCAATCGAAATAAAATTCGCACACACGGTAATCCTGAATATCACATCAATGATACAGAAGTCAATAGAAAACATGGAGAACATAAACTACACGACAATTATAGCAGAAATAGAAACTCTTACAGGCTTATCAAATTCAAATCCAATACACGACGATTTAACAAAAAACGAAATAGTATTAAAAGCTGTTGTAGCAAAAGCAAGAGAAATTTCGAAAATCCATTGTATGAGCCATAGACCATACTAAAATACAGCGGAATTTCTTTGGGCTCAATCATGCTGCTAGTAATAGTCGGATGGAAGTTCTCTCTATTCGGAAAAATATCTAGCCTATACAAAATCATATCCTGCGTAACAAAAAAACGAAATAAAATGACACATCAACAAGCCGATGCGGCTCCCGAACCAACCGTTGCCTATCACAGCCAGCCGATAGAGTTGGTCGAGACTCGACCACAACCGGTTACCGAATGTAGAGAGGTCGCTATTATCACAGACCATCCACCCCAACTAGCCCGTAGACCGATCTACGCGCTAACATACCACGATCGTAACGCGCTACCATAAAAAAATAATAAAAAAATATATATATTATAAAAAAAAGACAAAGCGCGATAAACTAACAAAATATAATAATCATAATAATAAATAATAACCCAATATATCCTTATCCTACTACATATACCTTCACTAACAAGGGATTCATTATACACTACTCTCTTTACCACAGTACACAGATAAACTTAACCACATCATGCATGGCTTAAAACTATATCTTCATTTCATTACCTTTTCGTATTACTATAACAAACACATACACACCTAACAGATAAAAAAAGAACAAAAAAAAGAGCAAGAAAGATGGCCAGCACCAGCAGGGACAACGTCGAGGACCAGCAGGACACGACGGTCAGGTGCCTCCTGTGCTGGAGGAGAATAGAGAGCTGCGAAATATCTCCGCACCTCAACCAGTGCTATGCGAAGTTGATAAAGGGACTGGAGTGTCTGGGCACTGCCGATGCAGCATGCCCATTGTGCTGTTGCGTATTCAAGGCGAACCAGCTAGCGGCACACGTCGACGAATGTGCCGCATGTTTCGTGGCGGTTCAAACCCGAGACCCGCAGCAGCACGAGGCGCAACAACAGCTGCGTCAACATCAAATCGAGCAGCTCCAGGAGATGGAGGACGAGGAAGACGACCGCGTATACACTCCACACATACCCGTAGAAACACCACCACCAATACCGAAAGACGAAGACGCAAGCATAAACAACGACGAAAGCACTGACGACGAAACCGTAGTTATGTTATGTTATGTTATGTTGTGTTGTGTTGTGTTGTGTTTGTGTTTGTGTTTGTGTTTGTGTTTGTGTTTGTGTTTGTGTTTGTGTTTGTGTTTGTGTCTGTGTGTCTGTGTGTCTGTGTGTCTGTGTGTCTGTGTGTCTGTGTGTCTGTGTGTCTGTGTGTCTGTGTGTCTGTGTGTCTGTGTGTCTGTGTGTCTGTGTGTCTGTGTGTCTGTGTGTCTGTGTGTCTGTGTGTCTGTGTGTCTGTGTGTCTGTGTGTCTGTGTGTCTGTGTGTCTGTGTGTCTGTGTGTCTGTGTGTCTGTGTGTCTGTGTGTCTGTGTGTCTGTGTGTCTGTGTGTCTGTGTGTCTGTGTGTCTGTGTGTCTGTGTGTCTGTGTGTCTGTGTGTCTGTGTGTCTGTGTGTCTGTGTGTCTGTGTGTCTGTGTGTCTGTGTGTCTGTGTGTCTGTGTGTCTGTGTGTCTGTGTGTCTGTGTGTCTGTGTGTCTGTGTGTCTGTGTGTCTGTGTGTCTGTGTGTCTGTGTGTCTGTGTGTCTGTGTGTCTGTGTGTCTGTGTGTCTGTGTGTCTGTGTGTCTGTGTGTCTGTGTGTCTGTGTGTCTGTGTGTCTGTGTGTCTGTGTGTCTGTGTGTCTGTGTGTCTGTGTGTCTGTGTGTCTGTGTGTCTGTGTGTCTGTGTGTCTGTGTGTCTGTGTGTCTGTGTGTCTGTGTGTCTGTGTGTCTGTGTGTCTGTGTGTCTGTGTGTCTGTGTGTCTGTGTGTCTGTGTGTCTGTGTGTCTGTGTGTCTGTGTGTCTGTGTGTCTGTGTGTCTGTGTGTCTGTGTGTCTGTGTGTCTGTGTGTCTGTGTGTCTGTGTGTCTGTGTGTCTGTGTGTCTGTGTGTCTGTGTGTCTGTGTGTCTGTGTGTCTGTGTGTCTGTGTGTCTGTGTGTCTGTGTGTCTGTGTGTCTGTGTGTCTGTGTGTCTGTGTGTCTGTGTGTCTGTGTGTCTGTGTGTCTGTGTGTCTGTGTGTCTGTGTGTCTGTGTGTCTGTGTGTCTGTGTGTCTGTGTGTCTGTGTGTCTGTGTGTCTGTGTGTCTGTGTGTCTGTGTGTCTGTGTGTCTGTGTGTCTGTGTGTCTGTGTGTCTGTGTGTCTGTGTGTCTGTGTGTCTGTGTGTCTGTGTGTCTGTGTGTCTGTGTGTCTGTGTGTCTGTGTGTCTGTGTGTCTGTGTGTCTGTGTGTCTGTGTGTCTGTGTGTCTGTGTGTCTGTGTGTCTGTGTGTCTGTGTGTCTGTGTGTCTGTGTGTCTGTGTGTCTGTGTGTCTGTGTGTCTGTGTGTCTGTGTGTCTGTGTGTCTGTGTGTCTGTGTGTCTGTGTGTCTGTGTGTCTGTGTGTCTGTGTGTCTGTGTGTCTGTGTGTCTGTGTGTCTGTGTGTCTGTGTGTCTGTGTGTCTGTGTGTCTGTGTGTCTTTTTTTTTTTTTTTTTTTTTATTCGGGAGGAGGGGAAATCTTCTATAAGACACCCTGGTGTTTTGGGTAGTGTCGGATTTTTACCGACTAAAACCCCTCCTCCCTCTCCTCACACCGCACTGGACCCGCGTTAGCATTGCTCATGTGTGGTGTGTTTACTGCCCGTCCCGGGCTCTTCTCTTCTGATTGGCTTTTGCCGTTTCACCGTCCTTTCGCAAACCTAGCCGTCCAGGTGTGCTCCTTGCGCAACCTGCGCTGCTATGGCTGCCTTCCATTCCCTCTCGATTTGCTCTTTCTCCTTCATGGTCCCGATGATGTAAGCTTGCACAGCTTCCCAGTTGTGCTCGCTTTCTAGCATGACTCCCATGATGTTAGCCTCTCCCAGTCTTATACCCCCTAGTGTCTCTTCGAGTCGAGTTCTGTCGTTCTCCGATGCTGGACACCTGAAGATAGTGTGCTGCGCGTCATCTGGGGTATGGCCGCAGCGGAGGCACTCCGCGGTGTCCCGTTTTTTGAACCGCTTAAGGTATGCGTTAAAGCACCCATGACCAGTGAGCGCCTGCGTAAGGTGGTATCCCATATGTCCGTGCGTCCTGCTATACCATGCTGCCACGTTAGGTATGAGGCTGTGCGTCCATCGTCCTCCTGTGTCGCTGTCCCATCTTGCCTGCCACCGGTCCATGAGTCTCTGGCGCGCTCTCTCCTTGGTCGTCAGTCTCTCATACTCCACGTCGTTTCTCGCTCTGTACTGCTGCAGCTCTTTGTAGACTTCCTGTTTCTCGCGAATCATTAAGTCTATTGGGGGCGTGCTAGCAAGTACCAGCGCGGCTGTTTCGGAAACCGTTCTGTAGGCGGAAATTACTCTCAGAGCACTTCTTCTCTGCACACCTGCAAGTTGTTTTCTCGCTCCCACCCTGTCCCCTGCATCGGCCCATATTTCCGCTGCGTAGAGAATTTTTGAGTGTACTACGCTGTTGAGGAGTTTCCGCTTTTGCTCTCTCGGCCCGCCGATGTTCGGCATCAACCGCGCCAAAGCTGCCGCTGTAGATGCTGCCTTTTCCGCTGTTTTGACTGCATGGTCTACATACCGGAGACCATTGTCAAGCTGGACGCCAAGGTACTTCAGCGACTTCGAGAAGGGTATATTCTTTCCTTCCAGAACAAGTTCCGGTGGTGTGAACAGTCTCTTGTCCGTGATGAGTATCGCTTCTGTTTTGTGAACCGCCATTGTCAGTCCTTGCTCTTTCAGCCAATTACTTGCCCGTCGGAGGCTTTCGTTAGTTGCTAGCTCCAGTGTGCTTGTCGCCTTTGCCGTCACTACAACTGCGGCGTCGTCTGCGAACCCAATTATTTTTGCCCGTCCAGGCAGGTCGAGGTTTAACAGGCCGTCGTACATGACGTTCCACAAGAATGGACCAAGAACCGATCCTTGTGGGACGCCTGCTGTTACCTCATACTCGACTTCCCCTTCGTCCGTGTCGTATATCAGCCTTCGATCGTTCAGGTAGCTATCTACCATCTTTCTCAAGTATTCTGGTGTCTGTCTCGATGTTAACGCCTTCATGATGACGTCCCACCTGGCTGTATTGAACGCGTTTTTTATGTCGAGGGTGACTAATGCACAGTAACCTTTTGACTGCCAAGTACCAGTTTTCTCCTTTTCGGCTTCTTTTATCGCTTCGGCTATAGCATCTACGGTTGATCGGCCTTTTCTAAAACCATACTGTCGTTGTGACAGTCCGCCATTGTTTTCGATGTATGTCTCGAGTCTCCTAAGTAATAGTCTTTCGAAAAGCTTCCCTATGTTGTCCAGAAGGCATATTGGTCGGTATGACGATGGCTCTTCCAACGGTTTGTCCCCCTTTCTCAGTAGGACCAGCTTTTGCCTTTTCCACTTCGTCGCGAAGACTCCTTTCCGAAGGCACGCATTGTATGTGGTCAACAACAATTCTGGCCACACTTCCACTACTTCTCCGATTATCTCGTTCGGGATGTTGTCTGGACCGGGTGCTTTCCCTGGCCGTAGACGTTTCCTAGCCTCTTGGATCTCCTCGACGCTAAAAGGTGTTATGCGCGTCTCACACGCTTGCCATTCTTCTGCTGGTCTGCGCTCCTGAACCGGAAATAGCGTGGTAACTATTTCCCTCATTCGTTGTGGACATGATATTCCAGGTATCTGCTGTCTACCCACCAGTTTTTTCGTGACTATCCGATACGGTAGGCCCCACGGGTCTTCTTCTATGGATCGGCACAGTTCGAGCCAGCATTTCCGTTTGCTACTCTTGATGGCCAACCGTAGCTCTTTTCTCGCCTTTTTGAAGTTCGCTACCAATTCGGCTTCCTGCGTATCCCCACTCTCTGGGGAGTTACGGCGCCGCCGTCTGCGGCGTTGGACAGCCCTGCGTGCAGCGAGATAGTTCTTCCGTAGGTCGTTGATTTCCGCATTCCACCAGTAAACTGACTTCTTTACATTTGCGGCGTTCTTGCGCTTTGGCATGGACGCATCGCACGCTGCCGTGATGGTGTTGACCGCGTAATCTACGTGCTGGTCGACGTCCCCTATCTCTGAAAGTCTTTGCAGCTCCCCTTGCAGCTTTGCTGCTTCCAACGTCGTTCTGAACCGGGTTCTATCGAGTTTCCTCAATAGTCATCCACCCCCGTTTCCCTGCACCGTGGTAGCGTTTCGCTGTTGTCTCTCCGAGTTTGTCTTCAGGCTGAATTCCAAGTATTGGTGGTCGCTGAGGGTAGCGTCCTCTAGGACTCTCCACCCCTCCGCCCTGCGGGCAATACCTTCCGATGCCAGCGTGACGTCGATGACGGATCCCGTATTTCCCCTTCGGAATGTGAGAGAGTTCCCCTCGTTCAGTACCGCCAAATCTAGTCTCGCTATCATTTCGGACAGAGCATCCCCTCTTCGATCCATTCTTCTGGAGCCCCATTCCGGCGATTTGCAGTTGAAGTCCCCTGCCACTAGTTTTTCTCCGTTCACCGATCTCAGATTTTCTTCCAACTCGTCTATCTGTCTCAGGAAATCTTCGTGGTCAAGGTTTGGTGAGAAGTAGCAGCTATAGATTCTAAAACCTTCGATATCAATCCATACGAAGTTGGATGTCGGCTTACTGACTTCCCGGATTCGTAGGTCCCGATTTAGCACGGCAATAGCTGCTCTGCCTGACGTATCCTGGAACCATGGGACGGTGTCCAGACATCTGTATTGCTCGCTGATTATTAGCACCTCTGCCTTTTTTTCTGCGGCCGTTTGTAGCAAGAGATCCTGTGCTTCTCGACCTCTTCCCAGGTTTATCTGCAGGAACTTCGTCATTTCTTCGCTTTCTTCAGTGCCTCCTGGAACGATGGGCACCTTGCGCTGCCAAGGATGTGTTTCGCATCCCTCTTTCCTTCATTACATACTGCACAGAAGGCCTCCTCTTTGCAATCTTTTGCGATGTGGTCTTCTTTCCCACAGAGGCGACACGATTTCGATCTGTCTGCCCCTTTGCAGTCCCGCGCTAGGTGGCCAAATCCTTGGCAACGGAAGCATCGAATAACCTCTGTCTTCTGTCTAACCCTGCACATGACCCATCCTATCTTGACTCTGCCAGCTTTCAGTAGCGCTTCTGCGATTTCCTCCGACGTTATCACGACTGCTGTTTGTGTGCCTCCAAAACCTTCCCTGAGTGATCTCACTTTCACCGCTTCTGGGGAGGCTTGCTCTACTACCGCCAATACGGCGGCAGTCACATCCATTTCTTCCGTGACCTCGTCTAGATCCCGGATTTCAAGTGTGCAGTTCCGTGCCATCGTCCGGACTGTGGCCTGCTCTTTTAAGAGGTCGGCTACTGCAGTTCGCAGAATTCCGATTCCCCCACTCCCCTTCTTGACTTCTACAAGGAGTTCGCCGTTTCGAGTCTGCCTCATCCCTGCTATTTCTACCCCGCATTGGGCCGGGTCCACATTCTTTTTAATTTGCCGGAGCATGTCTGCATATAAGACCCCTTCTGCTGGTTTAACCGCCATTGCTTCGGGCCGCTTAGCGCGGAGGCGGTTTCCCGGCGGCTTTTTTGTGCTAACTTTCCCCCGATTTACCCGTTTTCTCGGTTCCACCTTTTTCCACTCAGATTGCTGCGTCACCGGCGCCGGTAGCCTGGTTTGGTTTCGGGGTGTTTCGTTTTGCCCAGTTGCGCCTCGTGTCCTTTTCCCAGGTGTTTGCACCTGTGGTGGTGAAGTCGCTACCCTCTTTTTGTTTGAGAGTTCCCGTTCGACTTTCGTGGAAGGAACCTTCTCCACCGATCTAGTCCTTTGCTGCGCTTCTTCGTATGCGCGCTCCAGTTCTTCCCTTTCGTCGCGATGATCCTTCATTCGCTTCCACAGGATTGCCGCTTCGTCGTTAGCGGTACGAATCGACTTGTGGATGTTCGTATAGCCTTTCAGGACTTCCTCGATTTTTCGAATGCGTTTACCGATCTCGGCGAACGCTCCCGCTTCCTCCCTTTTCAGCTGCTCTATCTGCTCTTTTAGTTTTGCCGTAACCATTGGGGCCTTACGCTCCACCCCCGTAGTGCTGCAGTCACTGGTTGACGGCGACCGAGAGCCTGCTAGCGCACTCCCCAACGCCGGTCCCACGGTATCCTTCTCCTGCACTATGTTTTCGTGAGTTTGGCTCCCCCCAAAATCCATGGAGCCAGCACCAACCACCGGGGCTTCCACCCGATCGGAATTGGCGGCGAGATTTGCCCCGGAGGGCTTGCTCGCTTGGGGTAAGTTTCGTTTAGACCCACTTTCCATATTTGGTTTATTGTTCGGGGTACCTTCCCCTAGGTTTTTTGGAGAGGTGTCCTTCCTCTTCGCACCACATTTGGTCCGCGAGGGCTATTTTATTTCGCCCCAGTCCGCCAGTCGCTGCGACAGAGTCGAAGCTTCCGGTGAGGACTTCCCCTATCCGCCACCTGGGGACGCGCTCCAGTCGGAGTTGGGTCTCTCCGCGGGGGAGACATCCTGGAAGGGCATCACCCCCCTGGAGTGTGTCTGTGTGTCTGTGTGTCTGTGTGTCTGTGTGTCTGTGTGTCTGTGTGTCTGTGTGTCTGTGTGTCTGTGTGTCTGTGTGTCTGTGTGTCTGTGTGTCTGTGTGTCTGTGTGTCTGTGTGTCTGTGTGTCTGTGTGTCTGTGTGTCTGTGTGTCTGTGTGTCTGTGTGTCTGTGTGTCTGTGTGTCTGTGTGTCTGTGTGTCTGTGTGTCTGTGTGTCTGTGTGTCTGTGTGTCTGTGTGTCTGTGTGTCTGTGTGTCTGTGTGTCTGTGTGTCTGTGTGTCTGTGTGTCTGTGTGTCTGTGTGTCTGTGTGTCTGTGTGTCTGTGTGTCTGTGTGTCTGTGTGTCTGTGTGTCTGTGTGTCTGTGTGTCTGTGTGTCTGTGTGTCTGTGTGTCTGTGTGTCTGTGTGTCTGTGTGTCTGTGTGTCTGTGTGTCCGTGTGTCCGTGTGTCCGTGTGTCCGTGTGTCCGTGTGTCCGTGTGTCCGTGTGTCCGTGTGTCCGTGTGTCCGTGTGTCCGTGTGTCCGTGTGTCCGTGTGTCCGTGTGTCCGTGTGTCCGTGTGTCCGTGTGTCCGTGTGTCCGTGTGTCCGTGTGTCCGTGTGTCCGTGTGTCCGTGTGTCCGTGTGTCCGTGTGTCCGTGTGTCCGTGTGTCCGTGTGTCCGTGTGTCCGTGTGTCCGTGTGTCCGTGTGTCCGTGTGTCCGTGTGTCCGTGTGTCCGTGTGTCCGTGTGTCCGTGTGTCCGTGTGTCCGTGTGTCCGTGTGTCCGTGTGTCCGTGTGTCCGTGTGTCCGTGTGTCCGTGTGTCCGTGTGTCCGTGTGTCCGTGTGTCCGTGTGTCCGTGTGTCCGTGTGTCCGTGTGTCCGTGTGTCCGTGTGTCCGTGTGTCCGTGTGTCCGTGTGTCCGTGTGTCCGTGTGTCCGTGTGTCCGTGTGTCCGTGTGTCCGTGTGTCCGTGTGTCCGTGTGTCCGTGTGTCCGTGTGTCCGTGTGTCCGTGTGTCCGTGTGTCCGTGTGTCCGTGTGTCCGTGTGTCCGTGTGTCCGTGTGTCCGTGTGTCCGTGTGTCCGTGTGTCCGTGTGTCCGTGTGTCCGTGTGTCCGTGTGTCCGTGTGTCCGTGTGTCCGTGTGTCCGTGTGTCCGTGTGTCCGTGTGTCCGTGTGTCCGTGTGTCCGTGTGTCCGTGTGTCCGTGTGTCCGTGTGTCCGTGTGTCCGTGTGTCCGTGTGTCCGTGTGTCCGTGTGTCCGTGTGTCCGTGTGTCCGTGTGTCCGTGTGTCCGTGTGTCCGTGTGTCCGTGTGTCCGTGTGTCCGTGTGTCCGTGTGTCCGTGTGTCCGTGTGTCCGTGTGTCCGTGTGTCCGTGTGTCCGTGTGTCCGTGTGTCCGTGTGTCCGTGTGTCCGTGTGTCCGTGTGTCCGTGTGTCCGTGTGTCCGTGTGTCCGTGTGTCCGTGTGTCCGTGTGTCCGTGTGTCCGTGTGTCCGTGTGTCCGTGTGTCCGTGTGTCTGTGTGTCCGTGTGTCCGTGTGTCCGTGTGTCCGTGTGTCCGTGTGTCCGTGTGTCCGTGTGTCCGTGTGTCCGTGTGTCCGTGTGTCCGTGTGTCCGTGTGTCCGTGTGTCCGTGTGTCCGTGTGTCCGTGTGTCCGTGTGTCCGTGTGTCCGTGTGTCCGTGTGTCCGTGTGTCCGTGTGTCCGTGTGTCCGTGTGTCCGTGTGTCCGTGTGTCCGTGTGTCCGTGTGTCCGTGTGTCCGTGTGTCCGTGTGTCCGTGTGTCCGTGTGTCCGTGTGTCCGTGTGTCCGTGTGTCCGTGTGTCCGTGTGTCCGTGTGTCCGTGTGTCCGTGTGTCCGTGTGTCCGTGTGTCCGTGTGTCCGTGTGTCCGTGTGTCCGTGTGTCCGTGTGTCCGTGTGTCCGTGTGTCTGTGTGTCTGTGTGTCTGTGTGTCTGTGTGTCTGTGTGTCTGTGTGTCTGTGTGTCTGTGTGTCTGTGTGTCTGTGTGTCTGTGTGTCTGTGTTTGTGTTGTGTTGTGTTGTGTTGTGTTGTGTTGTGTTGTGTTGTGTTGTGTTGTGTTGTGTTGTGTTGTGTTGTGTTGTGTTGTGTTGTGTTGTGTTGTGTTGTGTTGTGTTGTGTTGTGTTGTGTTGTGTTGTGTTGTGTTGTGTTGTGTTGTGTTGTGTTGTGTTGTGTTGTGTTGTGTTGTGTTGTGTTGTGTTGTGTTGTGTTGTGTTGTGTTGTGTTGTGTTGTGTTGTGTTGTGTTGTGTTGTGTTGTGTTGTGTTGTGTTGTGTTGTGTTGTGTTGTGTTGTGTTGTGTTGTGTTGTGTTGTGTTGTGTTATGTATCTACGGGCCGTATCCCTTTTGTAACTTCGTTTGCACCCCAAGTCCCATCCATCACACTCCGTGCCAATGCTGGAACTTGGGTAACGTGCACTTGCGGCTGTGACCGACTTAAGATGGAGATAGAAGCACTCGCATTCGCCTAAGACGCAGGGAAACCACAGAAAACCTACGCCGAGTGCAGCCGGCTACAGGCCAACCCCCGGAGCTCAAGAATTTCCGCGAACAGCATGGCACGACTTACGGCACCATACACTGTATGGTCAGCGCACTGCTGCTCCGAAAAATCTTTCGCCCAAAAGGGGATCGAACCGGAGCCTCCCGGTCACCAGCAGTACTGGACTAGCACGCTAGCCACTTGACCACCGGTGCCGGTTATGGACGAAACAATGGACAACACAAACAGATAAATGGACAACGCCGACCAGTACTTCGAAACGGAATCTAACGCGACAACAGTGACCGAGGAGACAGTTATGGACTGAATCGACAGACAGGGCACAAAAACACTTCAAAAAGTCATAAACCGAGCGAGAATGAACATCTTCCTCGCAGGTTTAAAAGACGAGATCAACCAAGCCAGACAGTAAACGAACGGACATACAAAAAAATAAACACATCAAATCGGACTAACAATCTGTATCACGACAGACTACAATAACAACAAACCTACACTACACTTTCTGAATAACATTCATACTCCTACAATAACAAATAACCATACACAAACAATCTAAAACAACCATAAACAAAACATAAGCGTATATGCGACACGCGTCGCGTAGGCCGAGGGCCAAAATAAAAAAAAAGGAAAAAAAATGAGGACCCCCTTATTATAAAAAAAAAGAAAAGAAGGAAAAACCTTTTTAGTTTATTTTACTTTTATTTTCATTTTACCTTTATTTTATTCTATTTCATTTTATTTTATTTTTCTATTATTTGTACCTCATTTTCCTTATTATATATTGTAACGGGACAGACCCCCCCCCCCCTGGCAGAGTCTGGCACTTTGCCGCTAGATGGCCGGCTGGCGTCCGCTTCTCACAAGCGAGACTGCCCCGGGATGGCCATAAAGGCTCTACCGGTTCCTATCCCACTCCCGATACCGAAACATTTCATACAAGTCGCCATGCGGTTGAAGAGCACGGAGCAAATTTAATATTTTCATGCTTCTGAAGTAATTCAGAAGCATTGAGCTGTCTTGGGTTATTGCAACCTGAGAAACAGTTGGTTCTACGGGATGTCTTGTCTGGTTTGACACAGTCTGTTCGCAGACTGTGGGAACGGTGTACCTCGACCGTTTACACTAGACAAGTCTCCCGTCCTCCCTGTAGCTCAGGGATAAAGGATTAAGAAACATTTTTGTGTTCTAGGAGAGTATTTAGCCTTGAACGCCGGGTCGATCCATGGTCCCCGGATTGCAAGACTGAAGAAATCCACCAAAATAAAACCTCCTCCACACCTTATCCAGCCGGCCCAGTACCGAACTCTTACCTTCCACTCGGAAGAAGACGATCTAAAAAATCGTGAGTTCGATATTCCGCTCCCACGGAATATCGAAACGTTTCAATATATTGTAGTGCGGCTAATTTTCAGGCCGGAATTTTCGGCTCACTCGGGCTCACACGAGGCGACACCGCAGGGCCTAGTTGCTAAGTCGGGATAGCGTGTAATTTATTTGATAATATTTTCATGTAGGGGAGACCGGGGACGTAAGTAACAAAAACCCTTTTTTATTTTTTGACCGACAATTACGAGAGTTTTACGCTTGGGCATCTAATGCCATGTCAATAACGTACTCTTAGGTATTTACTTAAAAATTTTCAAGCAGGAAATAGCACGGAGTTACGAACACCGTTCATTTAAACGCAGACGAACTTGAATGCGAATTTGGACCGGGGTCGGGTCAATTGTAACGGGTAGTGGGTTCGATTGTAACGCCCGATTTGAACTCCTATTTGAACGTATGTGTCAATCGTATGTTACTTTTGACCCTGACACCAATGAAATCGCTCGATGACCGTGATTAAGAAACATTCCATTGTTTTCTTATTATACGTTCGGCCCGGGTGTTCTATAATGCCATGAACGTGTTACAACCGACCCCGTGACTCGATCATCATCGACCATCGGAGCATCACAACTATAAACGTGTTACAACTGAACCACACCAGCGTATTACAACCGACCCCTGATGCCATATCTACATAAAACGAGTCAGTCCTTTTGATTTATTAATCAAATATCTAAGTAATGCATCTTAAAACGTACAGAAAAGATAAAATTTACTGCAATGACAATGAGATATTAAAATAAGCTCGACTTGTATTCACCAGTCGACTTTTACGGCGAACCTGAAAATGTACTTTTTGACTCATCAATTCGTTTTCGGCGTGTGAAATTTTTGCCGTCAGATTTTTATCTTTTCAGATTTTTTTTCAGATTTTTATCTTTATTTTGATTTCTCTTGTTTTTTACATGGAACAATGTGCAAAAGTCAAAATAAAGATGAAAATCTGAAAAAATTCATACGTATTCCGAAAAGTGAACGAATCATTTTCATAAAAAAAAAGTTGAGTTACCATATATTTTGATGAACAATTTTTTTTCAACAATTTGTTAATAACATTTTGAAATTATTATTATGTAAAATTAGTCTTTTCAATGCCTATAATACCCGCGTAGAAAAGATTAGTATTGCCGAGATTCTCACTGAGAGTCAAGCATGAGCGCCGAACCAAGATTCTCTCCGAGATTCTTTCCGAGATTCTCCAAAAAAAAAAAGTTCCGGGAATCCGTTGGAAATCTCTCCGAGATTCTTTCCGAGATTCTCAAAAAAAAAAAAAAAAGTTCCGGGAATCCGTTGGAAATCTCTCCGAGATTCTTTCCGAGATTCTCCAAAAAAAAAGTTCCGGGAATCCGTTGGAAATCTCTCCGAGATTCTTTCCGAGATTCTCCAAAAAAAAAAAAAAAGTTCCGGGAATCCGTTGGAAATCTCTCCGAGATTCTTTCCGAGATTCTCAAAAAAAAAAGTTCCGGGAATCCGTTGGAAATCTCTCCGAGATTCTTTCCGAGATTCTCCAAAAAAAAACAAAGTTCCGGGAATCCATTGGAAATCTCTCCGAGATTCTTTCCGAGATTCTAAAAAAAAAAAGTTTCGGAAATCCGTTGGAAATCTCTCCGAGATTCTTTAAAAAAAAGATACGGGAAGAAAAGTTCCCCGAGAAAAACCGTATTGCAAGCGGTGTATAGACGCGCGATACTAGCTTGATCGCGCTTGCAACAAAGCAGCACTCAACGATGAAGTTACATCGAAAATTTATGACCCTATAAAGATATCTGCATGAGACTAAATTTCATCAAGTTATAAGGACTGTGTTTTACATCGCACAAACTTCGCTCGGGGTATTTCACTTGAAAAATAAAATTCTACAAGCAATCTATTTTTCCCTCAATACCAGTGCATTGACACAGATTTGCCAGCGATGAAATTTGATGCAGTCGAGATAACTTCAGGGACACGAAATTTGCACTATGGTTCGGATAATACAAATTCGGATAAAGCAACTCGTAGTTTGGTTAAATGGAGGTTCGGGTAATCGAGGTTCTACTGTAAGCGCAAAGCAATGAAACAGCTGGTTGCTTTTTCGCTAAAAGTTACTGGAAGGCAACCTCAAAGTAATCGTTCAGTGAAACTCAGATTGTCAAACTGCCTCAGTCGAAAATAACCGGAAGTAAACGGATCACAGATAAATGTTCAAGCTGTGCGACCGTCTCCCCCCACCCCCCCGCCCCCTCCCGGTGCGACTCAGGACCGATCATAAGTATTATCAGCGAGGGGAATCGACGATTGAGTCTCGGTGTCAGTGCAAGGTTTGGATGATCTCTTGGCGAGGCGACTGTAGGTTTTTATTGTAGGATGCCAATTTATCATCCGCCTCTGTAGCGTACATCGGTAACCATAAGCTCTATGATGGTAAAACAGACTTTTGGGCAAATGAGATGTCGGGTGAATGGACCTCGGGCAATAGATGTTTCGGTATTTTAAGCCGTCGGGATTATGACGAGTCGGCAAAATAATATTTCGGAATTTTGAACATTCGGTATTCTAGTCATTTGGGAGATTACAATTTCGGGCAAATGCTACATCGGATTATGAGATTTAGCACAAGTGACGGCAAGCCGGCTCCTCGTGCAATCCGATTTGCGACCTGTGGGTGGTCCACGGCAAAGGCATCCCGCTCAGCGAACTTCCTACCCGCCGGCTATTGTTTCGCCGGATCACGACGCCGGATCTGCGAAAACTTTTCAGAGAGAATAGCACGACATTCGGTGATAGCAGCGACAATGCTAAGTCCCTCGATGACGATTCAAGAAATTACAACATTGTCCTTCGCCATGTAGCTCGCCGATAAAACTCCCGTTGTCTGCTATGCACTAAACCGGGACGAGTTTTGAGTGGACTAACACGAACAACTTTCCAGAGGACGTTGAGACTCGCCGTATGGAAATCGTCGGGGGCAATTTATCGATAAATTCGGAATTAGATTTAATAGCATGTGCAATACCGCGGTCGGTAATAAAAAATGTAATCAACTTTTCTCACGGAATCTGGAAAGTAAGGTCAAAAGAAAAGTTTCTTCGGACGCCGAGATGATATCCGTTTCCCATGAGACTTTTCTTTTGAGCGTACATACGAGAACCTGTGAGAAAAGTTGATTACAGTTTTTATTACCGACCGCGGTATTGCACATGCTATTAAATCTAATTCCGAATTTATCGATAAATTGCCCCCGACGATTTCCATACGGCGAGTCTCAACGTCCTCTGGAAAGTTGTTCGTGTTAGTCCACTCAAAACTCGTCCCGGTTTAGTGCATAGCAGACAACGGGAGTTTTATCGGCGAGCTACATGGCGAAGGACAATGTTGTAATTTCTTGAATCTTCATCGAGGGACTTAGCATTGTCGCTGCTATCACCGAATGTCGTGCTATTCTCTCTGAAAAGTTTTCGCAGATCCGGCGTCATGATCCGGCGAAACAATAGCCGGCTGGTAGGAAGTTCGCTGAGCGGGATGCCTTTGCCGTGGACCACCCACAGGTCGCAAATCGGATTGCACGAGGAGCCGGCTTGCCGTCACTTGTGCTAAATCTCATAATCCGTTGTAGCATTTGCCCGAAATTGTAATCTCCCAAATGACTAGAATACCGAATGTCCAAAATTCCGAAATATTATTTTGCCGACTCGTCATAATCCCGACGGCTTAAAATACCGAAACATCTATTGCCCGAGGTCCATTCACCCGACGTCTCATTTGCCCAAAAGTCTGTTTTACCATCATAGAGCTCATGGTCACCGACGTACGCTACAGAGGCGGATGATAAATTGGCATCCTACAATAAAAACCTACAGTCGCCTCGCCAAGAGATCATCCAAACCTTGCACTGACACCGAGACTCAATCGTCGATTCCCCTCGCTGATAATATTTATGATCGGTCCTGAGTCACACCGGGGGGGGGGGGGGGGAGAGACGGTCGCACAGCTTGAACATTTATTTGTGATCCGTTTACTTCCGGTTGTTTTCGACTGAGGCAGTTTGGCAATCTGAGTTTCACTGAACGATTACTTTGAGGTTGCCTTCCAGTAACTTTTAGCGGAAAAGCATCCAGCTGTTTCATTGCTTTGCGCTTACAGTAGAATCTCGATTACCCGAACCTCCATTTAACCAAACTGCGAGTTGCTTTATCCGAACCATAGTGCAAATTTCGTGTCCCTGAAGTTATCACGACTGCATCAAATTTCATCGCTGGCAAATCTGTGTCAATGCACTGGTATTGAGGGAAAAATAGATTGCTTGTAGAATTTTATTTTTCAAGTGAAATACCCCGAGCGAAGTTTGTGCGATGTAAAACACAGTCGTTATAACTTGATGAAATTTAGTCTCATGCAGATATCTTTATAGGGTCATAAAATTTCGATGTAACTTCATCGTTGAGTGCTGCTTTGTTGCAAGCGCGATCAAGCTAGTATCGCGCGTCTATACACCGCTTGCAATACGGTTTTTCTCGGGGAACTTTTTTCTTCCCGTAACTTTTTTTTAAAGAATCTCGGAGAGATTTCCAACGGATTTCCGAAACTTTTTTTTTTTGAGAATCTCGGAAAGAATCTCGGAGAGATTTCCAACGGATTCCAGGAACTTTGTTTTTTTTTGGAGAATCTCGGAAAGAATCTCGGAGAGATTTCCAACGGATTTCCGAAACTTTTTTTTTTTTTTTTGAGAATCTCGGAAAGAATCTCGGAGAGATTTCCAACGGATTCCCGGAACTTTGTTTTTTTTTGAGAATCTCGGAAAGAATCTCGGAGAGATTTCCAACGGATTCCCGGAACTTTTTTTTTTGAGAATCTCGGAAAGAATCTCGGAGAGATTTCCAACGGATTCCCGGAACTTTGTTTTTCTTTGGAGAATCTCGGAAAGAATCTCGGAGAGATTTCCAACGGATTCCCGGAACTTTTTTTTTTTTTTTTTGAGAATCTCGGAAAGAATCTCGGAGAGATTTCCAACGGATTCACGGAACTTTTTTTTTTTTTTGAGAATCTCGGAAAGAATCGCGGAGAGATTTCCAACGGATTCCCGGAACTTTCTTTTTTTTTGGAGAATCTCGGAAAGAATATCGGAGAAATTTCCAACGGATTCCCGGAACTTTTTTTTTTGGAGAATCTCGGAAAGAATCTCGGAGAGATTTCCAACGGATTCCCGGAACTTTTTTTTTTTGGAGAATCTCGGAAAGAATCTCGGAGAGATTTCCAACGGATTCCCGGAACTTTTTTTTTTTTGAGAATCTCGGAAAGAATCTCGGAGAGGATCTTGGTTCGGCGCTCATGCTTGACTCTCAGTGAGATTCTCGGTGAGAATCTCGGCAATACTAATCTTTTCTACGCGGGTAAGTATGAAATTTTTCAGATTTTTATAACATTGGGAAGTGTTTGCAATTCTTGCCCGAATTTCTCGAATGTAGGCAAAATTAACACCACTCGCTCCAACCTCCTTAAGCCATGACTCTACTTTCACAATAATTTTATGTGAAAACACCTTTTACAGTAGTTTACCTGCATCCCTTGCGTAACGCCTTGCGCTCTGGACTGGTTCGTCCCGAAAAGCTTGCAGGATCTCTTCTTCACGGAGGCCACTTACAGGTCTAGCTCGCGGCCTTCTTGAACGCTTTAAGGTACCGTATGTGTTGAACGTCACGTGGAGACTAGTGATAGGTTACAAAGGTGCAGTGAATATTCACAGGCATCTGGGTGTTATAGATATTTCCAATATTGTATACCGTTGAAAGCTCTGCCGAGAGGGGGTCGGTTCGTCGGGGTGGGTCTTCCCATAATACAGTCTGGCCTGAGAATAGTTATAATGTTCATGCACTAATGCAGCAAACATTCGCAAACGCCGGGGATCCATGATCGAAAACGGGGAACATATAACCAGTTGAGTCTCGATAACAGTTTGTCTTTTGTCATTATCCTTCCGGATGTGGAAAAACATCATGATTCCTGGACAATTACCGGCCGAGCTACTTGAAACCGCAGCCAAGGCAACAATGTCACGGCTTATCAAAAATGTTATTTGCTATTGAAAAAAAATATATAATAATAATATAATATAAATATAATATAATTTGTTATTGAATATAAATTTACCGTTTTTGTAAACTGTTGCATTGACAAACAATTGTTAGCCGTAATCTGAACGCAACAATTAGAACGTAAATGCGAATAAATAAAAGTCCAAAATCGAAAACTTCGATAAAAACCCGGTTGGGTTCCCCTAGAAGGATGCATTAGTCCCTAATGAGAGAATAAAATGGGTAAATCACACTACAATGCAAGAGACAATTTTTCCATCGTAAGCTTGTTTCGACGAAACCAACGTCAACATAGGACCATTTTATATCAGTAAAAACTTATTGATGAAAACAGCCGATTCCGGTGGCGTTCCTGCATTGTTCGCTTACAGTTTTTTATCACGATGTCAGCATTACCGGTTGCATCGTCGGTATCGCCCGTTTAACAAGTCGATTGAAAACAAAACTTTATCTACGAGATTTTCAATGAACTAGTTAAACGGGCGATACCGACGATGCAGCCGGTAATACTGACATCGTGATAACAAACTGTAAGCGAGTAATGCAGCGTCACTTCCGGAATCGCCTGCTCTTTCCTCCTGCCACTCGAGATTTATGCCTCAAAGACTCCGTCTACGCAATTTTTCAATCGACTAGTTAAACAAGCGATACCGACGATGCAGCCAGTAATGCTGACATCGTGATAACAAACTGTAAGCGAATAATGCACCGTCACTTCCGGAATCGGCTGCTCTTTCCTTCTCCCACTCGAGATTTATGCCTCATTTCGTAGACAGATTTTTGGAGGCATAAATCTTGAGTGGGAGAATGAAAGAGCAGCCGATTCCGGAACTGACGCTACATTGTTCGCTTACAGTTTGTTATCACGATGTCAGTATTACCGGATGCATCGTCGGTATTGCCCGTTTAACTAGTCGATGGACAAATTTCGTAGACGGAGTCTTTTAGGCATAAATCTCGAGTGGACGGAGGAAAGAGCAGGCGATTCCGGAAGTGACGCTGCATTACTCGCTTACAGTTTATTATCACGATGTCAACATTACCGGCCGGATTATCGGTATCGCCCGATTGATTAGTCGATTGTAACATTTTGTAGATAGAATATTGGACGCATAAGCTTCAAGCGCGGAGTCGAAGCAACCGAATCCGGCGGCGTTGTTGCATTTTTTACGCGTATTTTCTAATTATGTTCTCAGCATTACCGAGTGCATGATCGATTTTGCTTGATTTAAGGTAGTTCTGTCGCTTCGCGCCCATTTCGCATAAGTTCGAGAAAAGTAAGAGAAAATTGCAAGCACTTCTCGATGGTATAAAAATCTGAAAAAAATGCATGAATATTAAAGGTACTGAAACGATTAATTTTGCATAATAATAATTCCAAAACGTTATTAACAAATTAATGAAAAAATTAATTGTTTAACAAATTACCCGGCAAACCAACTTTTTTTTACGAAAATAATTCGTTCATTTTTCTGAACACGTATGAATTTTTTCAGATTTATAACTTTGCTTTTAATTTTGTTTTTTCACGCGTTTCTTCCATATAAAGAAAAAAAAATTAAAAGCAAATTTAAAAATCTGAAAAAATTCATACTTATTCAGAATAATGAACAAATCATTTTTCGTAAAAAAAAGTTAACTTGCCGGATAATTTGTTAAACAATTATTTTTTTCATTAATTTGTTTATAACATTTTGGAATTATAATTATGCAAAATTAATCTTTTCGGTACCTTTAATATGCATGAATTTTTTCAGAATTTTATACCATCGAGAAGTACTTGCAATTTTCTCTTACTTTTCTCGAACTTATGCGAAATAAGCGCGAAGCGACAGAACTACCTCAAGGTACGTCATCCGTTCGCGTGAGGATAAAAAAAAATTTAAACTGACCTCCGGCAGGAACCGAACTCGAAACCTCCGAATTTCCAAGCAAACACTCTAGCGATCGGACAACTAACCACATGTCTGTTCTAACAACGATTCGTCCTATCGTTCGTCCGTAACTTTGCAAGGGAAAATTTTTTTTAGGGCAAAAGCGATGAATTATGGCCCTAAGCTAATTAGAAAGGGCTATAATTCATCACTTTTACCCCAAATAAAAGACATTTTGAATTATTGGGCTTTTTTGAAAGCCCATTATTTTTCCAGAAAATACTTAAAAATTTCTAGACTTCAAAGTTAAATGTTTCACGACAAGTTTTGTATTTCATTATCGATATGCAAGAAAAATATTGAAAATTATATCGTGTGTGAGAGCACGAGAAAAATGCCGACTGGTTCACTGAGTGTACAAAAGTCTACTAGACGGTGAATTTCTGTTTAAAATATATTTTTATTTGTCCTTAATAATTCGTCGATTGGATAAAGAAAAAAAAAAACGACTCTAAATCGGTAGTCCATGGAGTGCAATGTTGCAAGCACTTTCATAAACGCGACGAGGTATTTGTCAAATTATTGGACAGTTGGCTGTCACAGTCTCGATTTGTGACAGCCGGGCGGCCAGCTAGCTCACGAGAGTCGTGAAGTAGGCGCATTTAGTGCACCGGTTCTAGTCCGTCGTTCCGTGTGCCAACACTGCATCGGCTGCTAAAAGTAACAACTTTAACATTAATTATCTACATAAAAATATGATCAAATCGATCGGCCCACGTGCGTTTCGTATTCAGATTTTCATCGCGTTCATAAATATATTGTCAAAATGTATTTTCCCAAAAATTCCGAATAAAAAATGTTTCCACCATAAAAACTATAAATCTTAGCATTAAATCGTATGCGCCATCGAAGAGGGCTTGAAAAATCATTCAAGAAACACCCCTCAGCCGAGCCCAAATTCTCGCGCAAATGCCCCAAAAAACAGGTGTCCACCTTATAATTGTCACCCTGCTTTTCTTTTTAATCAATATACACTACATTTTTATATATTATATAGGTGTTAATCATTTCTACCCTATTCAAAAATTCATTCCCATTTTTACCAACAGAACCAATCCTGACATAACATACCTACCCCACTAACCAATACTAATCGGATTTTAGACTGTTACAGGTAATATAGTATCAAAACCCAACGGAATTTGAAAAGTTTTAGCCGAAAAAGGGACAATTAAAAAAAAATTAAAAGGACAACAAAACAATCAAATCGACAAAACAAAACAAAACAAAAAAAAAACAACAAAGGATCAAAAAGGAATATATACAAACATTTTGGAAAACAATAACCAAACCTTCTCAACGAACAAAACAGGACAAAAAATTTTATATTTCATTACCGTTTTTAACACCAAACGAACCTATCCAACTTAACCAACCTATCCCTACTAACACGAACAAATAACAGTTTTCTAGATTGTTACAGATACCAGCATTCACTACCCAAATATATTCAACAACGAGAGTGCACCGGTGTTTGAGAATTGCCAGGATGAGATATAGCGGAACGGGGGTTAAATGATTTAACACAAGATGGTAACAGTGAAAATAAACTCTTTTATTGGATAACAAATAACGATGAACAAGTACGCGAAAAAACACTGTGTAATGAGCAGTTCGGAAAACAAGGAGCAGTCCGAGTTGAGCACATTCCGATGAGCCCGTTCAGTTAGACGGAATTCACGCGAGTCGACCGAGAGCGAACCCACGGCTTACTGTAACGCCGCGAGATAACCGTTGGGAACGTGAGGCATTTTCACGACAGAAGTCGTGACCAATGATGCGTCATGCGCGTGACAACGAGCTGAACCGAAGAATGTTATTGCCGAATAGTTCCCGAGATGAGTCGTCCCAATTATATTAATCCGCGAAGCAGCCGGGTGAGCTGACTGTGCATGACTCGACGCGCCGTGCACCTGTTGAGAGCGCGAGTCCCTCCGGGAGAAAGGCACACGGCACTTGTCCGGAAGATTTCACTCGCGCTATGCTCCGAATGAGCTGGATAATATCCCGGAGACCGGAGATATAGTTTCCCGTGTTGATGTACCAATGATGAGCAGAACCGTGAGCTTAACCGTGAGAAAAACCGAATATAAAATCGGTGATCTACCCGAGCGCGTGGTGACCCGTGTCAGCCATTACGCGTAGATAGCGCGAAACCTGTTGCACGCGGCACGGAACCCGTGCCGCCTCGGATGAGCGCCGGTGCGCGTGCGTCGACGGCGCGCGTCGTCCTCGCCGGACTCGGCCGGGAGGTGCTGCCGAACAGCGGCCTCTCGAGCTAGCGCACGTCGCCACGCTGATTCTCGAACATTCCGCCCGCCATCAGCGACGCCGTCGATGATGAGATGATCGATGATCCGGTTGAGATTCTGATTCCTCGTCGAGATGAAGCGCTACCGTGGATGTTGTGCGTGAGCGTTCCTGCATAGTCCGCACCCGAAGTCCATCCGAGGGTGGGAGTGCCACCCGGAACAGAGGTAGTTGGCCCATCGCATGATGGGCACGGATCCCCCCCATGCCAGGCACACACCACACCCCGGAAGATGTGGGACGTCGCAGGGTTGAAGTTTCCACCTCCAGGAATGCCAAAATCCTGGCAGATGTAAGCCAGAGTGAGCCAGGTTGAGTTGAGCACCTCGGAGTAGCGCCGATGAGCGTGACCGATGAGTGTAACCGATGAGCGTGGCCGATGAGCAGAAGCTTCTTTTCGAAGGTGAGCAAGTCCTGGCGAGCCTCGTGCGCATCGAGGTCGCCTGATATCCATGGTTGAGTTAATCATGAGCCGATCCCATGAGTCATGCATGAACCCTTGAGTCGTCCATGAGTCCCTTGAGTCGTCCATGAGTCCCTTGAGTCGTCAATGGTGGTCCCGTCCACCAAGGTGAGCGATCTCTGAGCTGCGCGATGGTGACGCCCCTGGGGATACAATCAGCCGGGTTAATTACTCCCGAGATGTGCCACCAAGATGTCTGCGCTGAGCTCCTGGAGTTGAGCAACGTCGTGTTCCACGACGTCCTTCCACCGTGAAGAATGAGATCCGCCCATATGCGTTACACGCAAGATACGTGAGTCCGTCCACAGATGAGCTGTCCGCACGTCAAGGCGTAGTGTAGCCTTGGGACGTGGTTGACAAATTACTTTGAATTTCGTCGGTGCAGCGCTGCGATGAATTCCAAGCTTCGGGATGAGCCATTTGAGCTGTGCTACCTGGATTTTGGTGCAGGCCAGGACCGCCTGAGCGGCTGTGGACGGTGAGCTGTCGATGATGCGGACGCCTGCCGACATCGCGAGTTGAGATGCATCAGAGAAGCCATGTAGATCCCCCATGAGCCACTCCGTGTGTTGCCACTGCGGCAACGAGTGTCTGGCCAGACAGGTGAGATGTGAGATCTTCTCTGAGCGTGAGCCATTGCGTGGAGAGCTGAGACGACAAAGTATGGTCGCAGATGACCATGTTCAACCAGAGCTCCTGCAGAAGCGTCTGCGCACAAGTCGCGATCGTCTAGACGAAGCTGAGATGTCCGACTATTCTCACTTTGTGTGATGCTCCACGTAATGAGCGTGCCCGTGAGTGCGAAAAAACCCGTGACGAGCATGGGTTGATCGCTGAACGTAATGTAGCTAGCGAGACCCCGCCCGCATAGCACAAGTCCTTTAGTCGGTGAGCCGACTGATGAGCTGAGCCGGTGTATCCATTCTTCCACCTGTGCTGTCGATTGAGACACCCTGTTGAACTGGTCATTGGTCCACAACATTCGTTGCAGATGCCAGTCGTCAGGATGCTTGATGATCGTGTACAACGAGACACAGGGGTAGCCGAATCTAGATGAGAACGTCCGGGATGTTGAGTTGAACCTTCGCACTTGTGTGCATGAGCGTGGTCACGGAGTGTTCGAAAGTGATGACAGCTGAGGAACATGTTGACCTTGGTGAGGTCTCGATTTGATATGAGAACTCCGTGATGAGGCTGATAGCAGTGCCCTGCGCTGGCAGCCGAAGCAGTCAGCGCCTTGTTCGTATGATCAAGTTCTTGCATTCCTTCGTGTGCCGACGACAGAACGTCGTATAGCGTCCATCCCGGATGAGCTGCCTGAGCACTTGTTCGAGGCACCGATGAGCTGTGCGATACCAATTCTCCAATACCGTAAGCCTTAAAGAGAACGCGCACAACCGGTTGAGTCCCATGAGCGTGTTGACCGGGAATGAGCGTCGTACTCCTCCTCTATGGGGGTGAGATGTCCAGGTGCGTGCGATGATGGTTCTTCTTACGTCCAGAGCTTCGTGAGAAGCTCATGGAGAAGAACATTCCCTAGATGAACCGTTGATGTGAGCGCTGTACACGCGGTTGCGTGACCAGCCTGCACGGATCCATGTACCGAGCAGCTGACGATGAAAGAGCTGCACGACCAGTGCCACCGAGGAACCACAGATGATGCTGGACTCCTGTGAGTTGTCCATAACAAGCTGCCCCGATGATAAAGATGTTAGACCGTGGCGTGAGAGCATCCGAGTCGGCAAGCCTGAGCTTGTCCGAGCGAAGCCACGTCTCCAGCGGAACCTCGAACGTTGGTACAGTCGAGGTAACCGTTCTCGGCAGATGAGCAGCAACTATAATTTGAGTGAGGAGTGAGTAGACCGGAGTATATAATAAAATATACCTCAAGTTTGAGCTGTCCTGAGAACCCCGATACTCAAGATCGGTATCGAGGATCGTTGACGCGGGACACCGCGCCGATCGATGAGTTGTTCCGACACGAATGAGTTCCGTCGACCCTGGGTCTACCAGAGGTCGAACCAAGTGAGTAGACTCCGCAGAGTCAGCATGAGCGAGGGCTGCTGCCAGCAGCATCGAACGAGATGAGCGGAACCTTGACCCTTCGTAGGCAGTTAAAAAGCCTGTCTGTCGACAGCCACCTGTCGACGTTCCATGATGTAATTCTTAAGGTTGTGTGCACATCACAATAAAGTGATCGCCCGGTACAGATGTCACCTGAGCACTAATTCGAGTGCCCAGCCTGCGATGATGCCGGTTGAGCAGCCTGATGAGCTTGGTGATGAGTCTTCCGATGAGTTGTCGCCTGATGAGTTAACTCCAGATGAGTTATTTCCGCGTGAGCGGAAAGAACTCCGTTGACGAAGTCAACAGCGTCGCCTTCTTCCCCGTTGCCGTTGGAATCGACATGATGTCTTCGAATGTGGATGAGCGCGAACCGACAGGTGTCATAAAACCCGGAGGTTGTACGAGCGTCGCAATCCGAAAGACGATCGAGCGACGCCGAGCCAGAAACCGAGAACCGAAAACCGAAGAACGGCGCAGAACTATGAGTTGACCGAGCAGCGCAAACTGTGTAACGATCGTATACACAACGTAAGCCCAAGTAATGTCCGTATGAGCGATTAAAAACCGCGAAATAATCGCGTCGCAAGCCCGAAAGCCAATTGTTATAGACCGACGCGGAAACCATGCGTGTGAGCCCGGAACGTAAGGAGAGAACGAAAGTTTGAGCGAGTACCGAAACCTGGATGAAAATTGTTTAAGCGACACGAAATCGTGGGGTCACCTGTCACTCAATTAATCGATTGAGCGACAACCCATGTACCGAACCGTGTAAAGTCATTTGTTCCCCCCCCCCCCCCGTGAGAACCGAACAAAAATCCGAATGAGCGGCGCGAATCGCGTGAGAACTGTCCAGGCGACGCGAAACCATGACGTCACCTCGCGACTGTCTATTGAGATGCTCGAGAGCCCGATCGAGCGCGAGAGCGGCGAACCGAAAACTTCCGACGCACGAAATAATTATGAGGAGCACAAAGAAAGTCACTAGCGCGTGAATGACACCATGCGCGACACCGATGAATTATTGTCTGAGCGCGAGGGAGACGCGACACGCGAACTCCCGATGCAATGCGCGCAAAACGTGCGAGAAATTGTCTTGTTATAACCTGCGTGACTTTTTATCAATGCGCGAAACCGATGAGAATACCGCGAGGTATGACACGATGAGTGCGAGAGAGACGCGACGCGCGAGCTCTCTTCGTATGAGAGACCGTTGTACCGTCCGAAATGCTCGAGAGTGAGCGAGAGAGCGAATGCACGATCCAGTCGCGCACCGTACAGCTGAGACTGCGATGATGAGTGGAGGGGAGAGAGACGCGACACGCGAACTCTCACCGCACGAGAGTCAGTTGAGCTATCCAAAATGGCCGAGCGCGGGAGCGAAGTGCGAACACGTGGGCGCTCACCGCGCGAGAGTCCGATGTAGCTGCCACAAAAATGGCCGAAATGCTGGAGCGACGCACGAAACCGCGCGAGCTCTTCCGACACGAGCGTTAGCCGTTGAGATGTCCGAGCGCGACAAAGGAGTGCGCATCGCTCGCCGAGTCCGACTGTCGATGGTGGGGAGAGAGACGCGACACGCGAACTCTCACCACACGAGACACAGCTGAGATGTCCAAAATGCCGAGCGCGCGAACGATCGACGAACGCGCGCGATCTCCTTGCACAAGAGTCGACCGAGGAGTCGGCCGAAACACACTGCGTGGGAGAGAGAGGCGAGCTCTCTCCACACGAGAACACTGCTGAGCTGTCCGAACGGTGTAAGCGCGAGAGAGAAGCGCTAACGCGCGAACTCTCACAGCGCGCGAGTCCGATGAGTTGTTCAAATGTCACTGTGCGAGGGAGACGCGACACGCGTACACTCCCAGCACTACACTTATGAGCTGTCCGAAATGTGTGAGCGCGGGAAACGCGCAGACACACAAGCTCTCACTGCGCGAAAGTCCGATGAGAAATGTCCAATGTTCACTGCGCGAGATCCACTCGCGTCGCACAAGCTCTCTAGTCGAACACTGAATCGATGATAATAATTTGACAGTCACGAAAAATGCGAGAGAAACGCAGCGCGCGAACTCTCAATGCACGAAAAACCCGGTGAGATGGTCGAAAACTGTCATACACACAACCGAAACAGAATGCACGGAACCGTTGAGATATCTGAGAGCGAGAACGACGCGCTATGCGACGTCGAAGCGCGCACTATATCGATGAGATGTTACACTGTCACCGTGAGTAAGAGAGAGAAGCGCGACGCGCGAGCTCTCACTGCGTGAGAAACCGATGAGCTGTCCGAATTGCTCGAGCGCGAGTGATAGAGCACACAATAGTCATTGTCCGAGCGTTCGATGTGTCGCCTGAGCGCGACAGCGAACGCGTACCGCCCGCGTGAGAGACCCGACCGTCGGTGGTAGGGAGAGACTCACTGCCACGAGAGAGCCCGATGAGATGCCCAAGATGGACGCGCGCGGGAGCGCGGCATAACGCGCGCTCTCCCAGCGCACGAGAGTCCGGTGAGTCGTTCGCACTGCCCGTGACGCGGGAGCGGTGCACACGGCACGACAGCTCTCTTCGCACGAGAGCCGGCCGGTAGAATGTACATGTGCGCTCGAGCGCGAGCGAGAGAGCTGACCGTTGAGCTGTTCAAGTGTCACTGCGGGAGAGAGATACACGACACGCGCACTCTCTCCGTGCCTCACAGATGAGATGTTCCGATGAGTACACATTCACTGACACTTTTCGCGCACTTTTCGCTCCCCACCGTTCCGCTATCCGGCTCGAAAGACCAAATGTTTGAGAATTGCCAGGATGAGATATAGCGGAACGGGGGTTAAATGATTTAACACAAGATGGTAACAGTGAAAATAAACTCTTTTATTGGATAACAAATAACGATGAACAAGTACGCGAAAAAACACTGTGTAATGAGCAGTTCGGAAAACAAGGAGCAGTCCGAGTTGAGCACATTCCGATGAGTCCGTTCAGTTAGACGGAATTCACGCGAGTCGACCGAGAGCGAACCCGCGGCTTACTGTAACGCCGCGAGATAACCGTTGGGAACGTGAGGCATTTTCACGACAGAAGTCGTGACCAATGATGCGTCATGCGCGTGACAACGAGCTGAACCGAAGAATGTTATTGCCGAATAGTTCCCGAGATGAGTCGTCCCAATTATATTAATCCGCGAAGCACCCGGGTGAGCTGACTGTGCATGACTCGACGCGTCGTGCACCTGTTGAGAGCGCGAGTCCCTCCGGGAGAAAGGCACACGGCACTTGTCCGGAAGATTTCACTTGCGCTATGCTCCGAATGAGCTGGATAATATCCCGGAGACCGGAGATATAGTTTCCCGTGTTGATGTACCAATGATGAGCAGAACCGTGAGCTTAACCGTGAGAAAAACCGAATATAAAATCGGTGATCTACCCGAGCGCGTGGTGACCCGTGTCAGCCATTACGCGTAGATAGCGCGAAACCTGTTGCACGCGGCACGTGACCCGTGCCGCCTCGGATGAGCGCCGGTGCGCGTGCGTCGACGGCGCGCGTCGTCCTCGCCGGACTCGGCCGGGAGGTGCTGCCGAACAGCGGCCTCTCGAGCTAGCGCACGTCGCCACGCTGATTCTCGAACAACCGGAAATAATACAATACCAAGGAAAACAAAATCGAATAAAACCAAATTCAGACGGCAACAAAAAAAGGATCAACAACCAATAATCAACAATCAACAACCAACAAAATTAACTCAAAAATAAAAAAAAAACATAACACATCTACACAAAAAAAAAATGAAAATATTTAAAAAACAAAAACCCCCAAAACTTTCCATTTATATAGAATCACACTTAACAACAATTATTAAATGTAAATTTTGTTTAACATCCGATGCGGGGGCATCGTTTTCTCTGGAGGGGGAGTGTAACGGCTCCAGCCTCCTTTTACACCGGTATTATTTTTCCGCTGCGTTTTAATACGCAGAAGCCCTCCCGGGTTATCTGCATCCGGCCGCACGGCTTAGAGCCGTGAGAAGGCCCTTATCGCGAGCGTCGCGACTGTCCGTCGCGACTTTGTTGCGGGGTCCGAGGCCCTCAGCTTCGCACCTCCGAGCATCAGTACAGCTCAGACCTCGGACCTGTACACTCTCCCGAAACTCTCTCCGAATAATACGCTACGGCGAATAAAGGGACTTATATATTGTGACGCCGTATTTCTGGGCACGTCCCAAAAATTTAGAGTCCTCGGGAGAGAGAGTCGGCGCGCGCCCTCACCGAGCCCAGTTGACATTTCTCGGGCAGATCCGAGGGGCTCAGTAGCGTTAAGTCGATAGATAATTAATTAAGTTGAACGGTTTTCATGTACTATCCGCGCCCGGCGAGCGTCGAATGACCGAAGGAGGAATTCGTTCCGGTAGCCGAGAGCGTCAGCGCAACGAGCATCAAGAGGACGCCGCCTTGACTGATTCAGACCGCGGCGGACAGATTGCCGTCGTTCGTACCCTCCAATGACGAACTGTGAATCGGCCTCCACCTGTGCTCGTCGCCACGGGAATGTTTCACCTGTGGCCGCCGTCGCCTTCGCCTACGGCCGAGACTCCCCGCCGTGGCCAGCGTGGCCTCGCGTCAGGGCCGATTTAAATATTCGCGCGCGCGAGCGCTCGGCGAGCGCCTAATCGCGAGGCTGCCCTGCGAGGCGCCGTTTAGCGGTAGGCAAATCTGTGGGAACTAGAGTAGGCACGGGTGGCAAGCGGGTGAGCGGGGTACCGGAACGGTCGCGATAGGAGAGAGTAGTGAGAGTTTGGGGATTCTTCGGGTGACCGGCGACGGTGACGGTGCGTTGCTCTGGTCTCTCTCCCATCGTCTCGACGCAATTGCGGTTTTGGAACGCCTGAGAGGAATTAGAAGGAAGGAAACGCTCTTGATTGATTTTCGAGACGTCACAGGCGATTTAATTGGGGCCTTCGTCACACAAATTATACCGGTAAGCTTCTCGCAACTCGTTTGCCGTAAATTTATTTGTCGTTGTCGACACACCGGCGTGGCCGATGAATTGTATGCGGGGTACTCCCGGTCGAGACGTCGACCGCAGTTCCGGCCGTGACAAGGAACAACTCGCTCGTCGGCAATTCGGATACTAAATCCGCCTTATCGGGAATAAAATCTAGTACAACTTAGAGAGTGCGGATAGTGCAAAAATCGCGTTGTAGAGTTGCGTTTCGTGTGTCGGAAAGTGACACGCGCGCGATACCGGTACTGAGCTCGCGCGCGGATCTGGCCGAGAACTTCGGAAGAATTTGTTCTGTCTTTTGTGTTTGTCATTTCGTAAAGATTTATTTGCGAGTGCGCGTCGTGCGGGTCTCCGTGCCGTCTTCCGCGAGTTAAAGTTTCGTAGCCTTCGTCGACGGCGTCAGCTTCTCGACAGGTAAACCAGCGAAAATAAAGCGAAAACGGCCCGTGTCCGTATCGCCCCGGCTTCTCCGGGCTGCGCCTCCTATTTACGCGTATTTGCCTGTGCGCTCCTATCTAGTTTACCGGTAGGCTAAGAGGATTTTTGTCTTCCTCAGCGCACGGAGACTCGCGCGTCGCCGAGCGTTTCATGGCGGGTCCTTCTGACCTTGCCGCGTGACCGCTGCCGCGTTAGCCGAGCCGTGCTGCTCGATAGCTACCGAGAATATTTTCGTTTCGCGTATGTTAAGCCGAATATAGCAGGGACCCAGGGCTTTGATATATTATTTGAAGAATATTTTGTAACCAATTATCTGAAGAATATTTTATTGTAATTTCCTATTGATAATTTCATCGGGCACTAGGCCAGTCCTTCCGACGGTGAACCGAGTAGTCGCCGGGAGTTTAGTTGGAAATTTATATACCGGTTAGTCGTAAGATCTGGACGATTGAGAAAGAGAGCGAGAGTTTTGTTTATTTCAACCCTTTGAATTTATTTGGAACTTGAATTTGAATTGACTAGAGCATTAATCTTCTTTTAATAAATTGTTACTCATCTCTCGTAATTTGATGTGTTGAGAATTTTGATTGCTTAAGCAACAACCCGAGTAAAGATTACCCCGAACCGTCCCTCTGCCATTCCCCCAAGGCTGCAGCTAGCCGAAGCGCGACCTTGGTTTCTCCTGTAACATCGATACCGATCGTGTCGCACGCTGAGTGCGGCTGGCGCCCATTATCGAAAATTAAAAACGATCGAGAGACCGGGTTTTGTGTTCGGATACCGGTAGTGGAGTTTGAGGTTGCCTCCACCCGGAAATCCGCCTCACAATATATTTCATCTAACTCGAAGATGATTGAAATATCCATTAGACCCAAGCGGCCGCCTGTTACATATTGTCAAACGACGAATAAAATTATTTAATTATCATATTGTGTTTGGTCACTCGCCCGTCCACCCCCCTCTACCATTTTCTCCCAGGTGGGCTGAGTTAGCCGGAGTCTCGCCAGCTTCGCCTTACCCGCTTCCCTCGTTCGTCCCCGTAACTCGCCACGATTCTCATATAAATATGCCGCTTTCCGAGCGGTGGTACCAAGGTACCTGGCGCAGAGTCGCCTGCGAGATAGTGGCTTCCACCTTGCCACGCGGGGACGGCTTTGTTCGGTCGGCATTAGAAAATTAGTAAATCTCGTCGTGGGTTCGAGCCCCGAGATTCGGCATCGAGCAAAGTCGCGGATCGAGCAGGGAGCGCGGGCATTGGGAGTTGGGGCCAGAATGTACGAGAGGTAAAATTCTCGCTACAATAGATACGTACGAATGAAGATTGGACTGCAACCGGCGTCTTCTCGTCTCTTCTTGTTAATGGCCGCGATCTAAGCACACGTGTTAACGTCTCGCTCATTTTATAATCGGATATTCTCACGGTCAGCTCACAGTTCTGCTCACTAAAAATCGGTACATCCTCAAGGGGAACAGTTTATCTACGTTTTCGTGGTATTGTTCAGCTCATCGGATCAGTCGCGCGAGTTTATTTTCACGGCAAAGTGCCAAGTGCCTTTACGCGGGAGACTCGCGCTCTCAACAGGTGTGCGACGCGTCGAGTCGCACACGGTACAGCTCACCCGGTTATCTCGCGGATTAATAAAATTGTGACGGCTCAACTCGGGAATTATTTCGACTGTTCATTATCGGTTCTGCTCATTGCACAGCGCTCTGTGCATCTGTGTGTGTAAATACTGTTGGTGAAAATATACGAATTATTTTCTTTATTATAATTTCTGGTGAACATCTTTATTTTTCCCTACCCGCTTCGCTATAACTCAACGGCAATTCTCAAACAGTAATGCTTAGAAAATGTTAATTTCTTATCTTTATCAATGCACATCGTTCATGAGGATACGAAAATAAACTTGTTTAAATCTGACACCAGATAGCCGATATGTTCGGATATGATTAATATATGATCAGATATGTTCAGATATGATTAATATATGATCAGATATGTTCAGATATGATTAATATATGATCAGATATGTTCAGATATGATTAATATATGATCAGATATGTTCATATATGATTAATATATGATCAGATATTATCAGATATGATTAATATATGATCAGATATAATTTCACATAAGTACAACGCGATTATATATTATCAAATATGATTCATACACAATCAGATACGATCAGATATGATTTTACATCAGCAAAACGTGTCCAGATATGATCTTGCATGCGTAGATATGTTCAGATATGATCAGATATGAATTCATATCTGAACATATCTGATCATACGGGATCATATCTTACCATATATGAAACACGACCTTATCGTGCATGAACTTCTATATGTTCTGTGACCAAAATTTCCGGACGAGGGCAAATTCGCAGGAACCCTCCTTACCGGTAAATTCTGCACAAAGCTCTAACCCTCGATCGGTTTATTTTTATTAACAATGGGCGCCATTCTCACACGGTGTGCGACCCGATCGGGAAAGATGTTAACAGAAGGTCAAGGCTGTGCTCGGCTAGCAAGCAGCCATGGGGGAACGGTAGAGGGGCGGTCCGGTAATTCGAGTTGAGTCAGGGAAAACAAACACAGGCCAAGGATAACTATCGCACAACTAAAATCTCCGGAGAGACACTTCCATGGTTTATTAAACCCAAAAACGAAAGACACTCAACAGCAATCAAGAATTAGAATGACTTCAGGTCTCTCTCTCTCTTCCTCCGACAACCCAAACTTATGCGCTACCCGGTATGCGTCCCTACTAGACTCCCGGCGACTACTCAGTTCACCGCCGGAAGGGAATGGCCTAGTGCCCGCAAAATCAAAATCAAAATAATTAAATAATTCTCCATGCAAGAGATCAAACTTTCATGAATTATTCTAGGCGAATTAATCGCGCGAACCCTGGGTCCCTGCTAATTGTTCGGCTTATCAAATACCACCGCGTCTCGACACGAAAATAAAACCAACAAAGACAACGCAAAATAAAACAGAAAGAGAAACCGCAAAATAACACAAGAAGCCTCGGGCGACGGACGATCGTCTGCTTAATATACTCCCGGTCTAATAAACGGTCAAGCCCTCCGCCGATCGCGGCAGCGATCTCGCGGCAAGGGTAAAAAGACCTCGGTCTTCGCAAAACACAATCCGACGCGAGGATCTCCGCCCGTTTACCGGTAAAATGACGAGGCAGGCCAAACTGCACAAAATTCGAGTGCGATACCCGGTGAAGCCGGGGCGATACGGACACCGGCCGTTTTCGCTTTCTTTTCCGCTGTTATACCTGTCGGTCAGCTGCCGCTGCCGACCAATGTAACGGAGTTTTCCGGTTGCGTAAAACAGTACGGAGATCCGCACGCCGACACTCGAGATGCCTCTAGCAGGTAACGAACGGAATGGCACAAAAATACAATTAGGATTCTTCCGGCTCTTCCTAACCAATTCCGCTCGCGGACTCAGTAACCGTGCGCGAGTGCCCTTTCGACACGTTCCCGACGCCACACTAATACTCCCAAAACACTACTTTTCTCGTCACCCGACCGTTGAGCTGTCAAAATGCGATCGACGAGCGAGCGATTTTCTCCCGGTGCGCGACGCCTCGACCAAGAGTCAACCGCGTATAACGGCACCGGCACCGCCGGCGCACAAACAAAGAACGAATGATATAATTTCTCCAGTTGCAAAGGGCTTACCTGTAAATGCTTTAATATTGCAGCGGAAGATCTTTTTCCCGAGAGATTTGGGCAGCTGTTCCCGCTTCTCAGACGTCGTACGAGCTCGACAAAACGTCCTTCCTTCCTTCGTTATAATTACGGTAGCCCGTGCGGCAGCGAGAGAGATGATTCGGACACACCGTCGCGGTCACCGTTCCCCAGAAGAATCCCCGAAACGTCGTTACGCTCGTCGAACGCGATCGCTCTAGCCCCCCTTCCCGCTCCCCGCTCGAGTTCTCACGGCCTAGCCTAACGCTAAGTGGCGCCACGCAGGGCAGCCTCGCAATTATGCCGAATCGCACGGCACGCGCGTAGATCTTCGAAATTGCGGCCGTTGGCCGACGCCTCAAGGCGAACCCGGCCACGAAAGGGCGATGCGTTAGCAGGTGACGGCCAGCACGATCGGGCGTTGCGGAGGATGATGAGCCAGTGATTTTTTCCCTCGGCGAACAGAGACGGAGAATTATCCTCCTGATAAGTCCCCAGAAAGTAGATGTTTAGCCCATCCAGAGTCTCGACTACCGGTATTGGACCGCCTTGAGCCTCGTCCCGTCCTCGATGGTTATTGACGGCGGCGGTTACATGTAAAATTATTCGAGAGAAATTACTATACTATTTTCTTAACGTTACTGAGCCCTGGCGGATGTGCCTAGGAAGGTGAACGGTGGACCGTGAGGGCGTGTGGCGAGTCTCTCTCGCCCACTTTTGGAACGCGGCAAAAATACCGCGTTACAGTTCATATCTGATCGTATATGATCATATATTATCCGATATGCTTCATATCTGTTGCAGATATGGACATATATGATCAGATTAGATCCATATCTGATACAGATATGGGCATATATGATCAGATATGATCATTTTTGCCCGGGGAGAAATCAATGCTTTTGCGAATGCATATAAAATGATGGCAGACTTAAAAAAGGAGGAACGAATAAGAGCAGAAATAGACAATAGGGTTGTAAAACGGATCTATATGTGGATCAAAAGGGATTCGTAGTTAGATAAAAATCGTTACAATATTCGAACTTGCAATGAGGTACCCTTGATTTTTACCGGTGACGATGGAGAGCCGCCAATTAATCGAGATATATGCATTCACCCAAATAAAAGTACGTCGATACCTATTTCAAGTTTGAGTTGTTAGGCCGCAGAAACTCAGGTAGCTAATCTGAGGTCTGTGCGCGAGCCGTTAACTCGGAAGGTTGGGGATGTGCTCAGTAAAGGGTTGGAACCCAAGTGGAGTACAAATATACATTTATTCAATTAACAATATTTATTTAACAATTTATATCGGTGAAACAGGCATTTATGTGATCGGCGTTCTACAAGGGTAGCATTGTTATATTTGTTATATAACAGTAGTAAGGGGTGCACTATGGCGACCCCCCACTCCCATCCCCACTCCTATCCCCACTCCTCGAGCCCGTTGAGAGCGTAGTTCGAGGTGATGGTGGGGGTAAGAGTGGGGATAGGTTCCGCAGCACTCTCCCTCTTATCCCCACTCCTCCAGCACAGAGTGTGTGCTGGAGGTTGTGGGTGTGAGAGTGAGAGGGTGTGCGTGTGAGCTGTCCTCATAGTGCACCGCTTTTTTTATTTTATTATGCACAGAGTTACATATTTCTTAAAACTAGGTTTCATGTACAACTTAGATCGATGAATTCAATACGGTTATATACGGAGCCCAAATATCGCAGCCCTACACTCTTTTTTCACAAAGTTCTGCTATTTCGTTGAACACTTCGTCATTATAGTTCAGAAAGAAACTAACCCTTAGGGGCATGAAGACACTGAAATCCATCCCTATATCGGCAATCACTTGTCTCCCGTGTTTGGTGTTGACCATCCTCATTCTTGAGATTCTATATATCTTCTGAAGTTCCAGTTCCGCAATCCTTTTATATGGTAGGTGGGACGGCACGCGATCGGTTTCATTGAGCATCGCCAATTTTTTCAAATACATAATTCACTTTACGGGTTAACGAAAAGAAGAAGATCTTCTTTGAAGTGGGACCTCGTTAAGGTAACGCTGGAGTTTTTTAACGTTCCGTAGAGCGCACTGAGCGCCTCTGAGCTCCGTCTCTAGGGAAGAATGCCACGGACACACTTTTGCTGTCTTCGATGGCGGAACATCGAGTGATGGACAATCGGCGCGTTCGCTCAAGTTTATGAATTTGCGTCCTGTGGCCTGTTCTAAGATTTGTACAGTCGGCTCACCTACCGCGTACAGTCGAGATTGTTCGCCAACACTTTTCGCAATTTCGCGTAATTCTTGATACAGTTCAGCGAGCGTGATGCCGTCCCCATACAGCCAGCCACTCAGCCAGTGTATACCGTGGATGTACTTAGTCCGCCAATTATTTCTTCTTCGTATCCGGGGCGGCAATTCCTCGATGATATAAGGTGGAGAGACCATCCACAACATTCGACGCTGTGGTTTATCCACCGAACCCACACACACCTCTTTCGGCAATAATTCACCATTCTTATCTTTTAAATACAGAATATCAAATACCAGATCTGTACCGGCTACATCAAACACCCGATGTGGACAGTGCATATTGTCGTTGAAATCCACGAACACGTTTTACGCTCTCAACAGACGGCAGAAGACTGAGCTGCGCTGAAGCTGTTATCACACGACAGCAATCGTCAGCAATATTGCACGTGCAGATTGAAATTGGATACGATGGGGCACCTCTGTGCGCAAGACGTAGGCGACTGTGCTACGAACACACAGGGTTTATCCCACGACAGCAATCGTCAGCAATATTGCACGTGCAGATTGAAATTGGATACGATGGGGAGCGCCGCTTCATTTTTTTATTCTAGTTCGAACTGGACAGCCTCCAAATAATCCAGCATCCCGCTCATTCCCTGATAATACTGTGTCGAGGGATCCATAAATTCCAGATAGAATTTTATTAACGAAACGACTGCTGTGCACCGTTGCGACCAACGTTCTAGATCTGCCTCGTTTTGCATCTCCTCCAATTCCTGATGTAATTTTTCAACAAGGCAAACCGTAATTATTTGTGTCACCTTCTGTACCGTCTCGCGCGAGTAACCGTTCATTTCGCAACAACGTGAACGACGATAATAACTAATGTGCACTGTGGCAGCTCTGTGCACAAGACGTAGGCGACTGGGCTACGAACACACTTCTGCTGCCTCCGGTGGCAAAAGCCGGAATGAGGACTAACGGATAGGGTGAGGGGGAATGGGTATATCACCAGAGGGCTTGTCCTCGAGAATATTAGTCACACATGAGAGTTAGACGCAGCGAATTTTTTGCTGATTCGGACGGTTGGAGCGATGGCAGCAATAACAACGAACGACGAGTCTGCTCAATACCAGATTGTAACCCTAGAAGAAACCATCGAGGAGACAGGGGCCGTAAAGAGTGAAGAATATTTGATACCCGTCAAGTTTGGCAAGATTCTCGAGCGTGTGAATCGGTTGATCAATTACGACAATTACAGAACAATTTATGGTGTGCAATTCACTATACCAGACGAACACACACGACAATGGTGGGGAGAACGCTATTTCGAAGTCGAAACGGAGGATGAGGTGCCGAATAATATATACCTCACGAACTACATCGTTGATTCTATCACGGAGACGAAGAGCGAGGAATTTAAGGAGTTGAAGAAACGAATTGAGCACGAGAGACCCAAAAGTCTCTCGTTTTTCACCAGCGATGAAATTGACATTATTGTGGAAAGTCAAATTATTGGCGATGTCATTATATGCATACAGGGTATATTTTGCTACTAGAAAAAATAAATGATTTTTTATCGTTAACCTGTTTTTTTATTTCTTTGTACATGATGTAACTCCCCTACATAATTAAAATCTCCCGTGTGGCCCCGGTGACGTCACACCGGGAGAGCCCGGGAGACGCGGTCAGCCCAGCGAGATGCCAAGCAGCCGTCGGACAAGCCCGCGGAGAGCCAAGTGGCGCCATCCGACGGGATCGAGCGGCGGCTCGATCGATGCCGAGGCGACGCGCACGCGAGATATGATGAATTCGGAAGCACAGCGGCGCTGCCGAGCGAAAAACAAGCTCAAGGTCGGAGAAAGGCGAAAGCGAGGGAAAACCAGCCTCACTGATTGGATGGAGATGACGACACTCCCTTTGCACACGGCACCGACCGAGCACACGATTAGCTCGACGGATAACACCGGAAGATCGTCACTATTGTACCGACCCGGGATTGGAGGGCAGAGAGGGAACAATGCTTTTAGCCAATGAGAAAATTAATAATCGGGCGACCGCACGCAGACGCGAGTCCGCCAGAAATCTGCCAAACCGACGGAGAGGGAGACCAAAATCGGTGTATAAAAGAGCCTGTAATCGACGGAGGATTATTAGTGAACGATCTACCTTATCATCGGCCAACGCTCAAGGACTAAAAGTGAAATTAAAAGTGCAAAGTGGAAAGTAAAAGTGAGTTAAAAGTGACAAAAGTGAAACAGTGCCAAAAAGGACTTATAAATTCTGTGCCGAATTGGACTTATAAAATTCGTGCAAAAATCGGACTTATAAAATTTTGTGTCACGCTGGACTTATAAAATTCGTGCCAACAACGGACTTATAAAAATTTGGTCACTGAGGACTTATAAATTTTCGTGCCGATTTGGACTTATAAAAATCGGGCTGTTCTGAACTTATAAATTTTGTGGAGTTGTGACCTATATAAACTGTGCCGAGAAAGAGCGGGTAAAGCCTGCCGAACGGAACTTAGAAAGGCGGAATAACTGGCTGAAGTGTGTGCCGAACTGGACTTAAAAACTCAGAGTGCCTATCCGAAGTGACATAAGACTGTGGGTGAATCGAGGGATTCACCTCGGTGCAACTGGTGCAACGATTGGAGTGAGCGGTAAAGTGACCAAAGTGACCGGTCAAAACGCCGCAAGGTCGGATCAGACACATTTTCCGACTCCAAGGATCCGAAAAAGGCACATCCAGGGTTCAGTTCACTTCCCCTAAAGGCTCCTATACCATCAAAATAAGGTAAAAACGTCCGATTGTCGAATTAACACCAATTGCAGATCGCGAGGTGAGCGAGCTGTCACCGTCGATCGCCGCGCAGTGACGTCACAACGAGACAGCCGAGTATAGCGGCCAGCTGGACTGCACGACGACCGAGAAGCTGCCCGCGCATGCGTAGTGCGGTCCACACGCGAATAGATCCTTTCGACCGAATATTCCGACTTCAAGAAATTAAATTATTATAGATAAAGAGAGATAAGATTGAAGCCTCCGAATAATCGTTTCTCACGAATGTTGTTATGAATTAACGTAATATTTTGAACGGTAATAAATCAAACAAGTTGCTTCAAGGAATAGAAAGACTTATAATTACATGCGAGCTTGTCATTTTATGAATAAAGATTATTCTCGTTCCATATAAAAAACGTCTCTGACACGCCATCCCAGAATTCCTAGACGCTCGAGTCCACGAATCCTCCCGTTTGAGTGCCCGTTTCTCTTAAGGAGGTGCGCAAATACGGGAATTATTGTACGAGGAATCTGCTCCTGTTACATTTGGCGCCCAACGTGGGGCTCGAGAAAAAGGAATTGGCTGTGTCAGAGCAGAATAAAATAAAATAGACATCACAAATTAAATTAAATTAAATTAAAACTAAATAAATATATTTACAACTTGCGAAATGTCGGAAAAATTGTTCGCCCAGGAGAGACGCGAGCTCGAGCTCATGGAAAGCGAAGAGGCGGTCCATAGGCGGGAGCGAGAGCGCCTCGAGATGCTGAGAGCACCGCAGGCCGCCGACCACGAGCAAGAGCGGGTCTCAGAGGTCGTTCTGGATGTAGAGACTCCAGACAACATAGAGGACTCACAAAGAGACAGCACGATCGATATGGACCACACCAATCGCTCTCTCGACTGGGAATCCACGACAGCGGATGAGCTGATCGGTAGGGGAAATATCCGGGAACAAGGGGAAATGAATCCGTTGTCCATCATTCCCCCAGCGAACGAGAGGAATACCAGTACGACCGATCGCGAACAAGAAAAAAGGCGCGAGGAGTCCCAGAACCCCGGAGAAGTCTGTGATGACAGCAACCGAGCGATTCTGCAGGCGATTTTGCAGATGAAGACCGAACACCAAAAAGGGTTCTAAAAAATACACAGCACTCAGGTAAACCTGGAGTCGGCGTGTATTAAGCGAACTAGGGAATCGCAGCAAATGATGCTGACGGCGCTCTCGAGAGCGGTAAGCGAGAGTGAGGCGGAAATGGATCACAAAATTGCGTCGATGCGAGAAGCGATCCGCGAAGAACAACAGCCTATAAATATTCACACTCGAGAGCAATTGGCGGCACATGACGTAACCGTCGTTAAATTAATAGATCGACTCGAGGGCGTCACGAAAGTCTCGAAAAGGGCCCTACAGACTGCAGAGGAGAACGCGAAGAGAATCCGGGAGTACGAGGCAATGTCGAACCGAATCGCATCTCAATCGGCGCTCAGTACGACGATGCTCGGAGGGTTAAACGCTAGTAAAGCCTACGTGGCCTCGAAAAGGTTACCGACGTTCAAGGGCGATGGCGTGGAACGGCCGATGCAGTACTTAAAAACACTCACGGACCATTTCAGCGCCATAGAGCCAGAGGGCGCGGAATTCCGATGTATGATGGGCGAAGCCATGGTGGAAACGGCCCGTGATTGGTGGCACCTGGTCGCACCTGAGGTCGAAAACATCGCGCAGTTCGAGGAAGCCTTTCGAGCGCGATACTGGGGTCGCGAACTCCAAGACAAGGTGAAGCGTCACCTCGAGTATGGCACCTACTTTGTCGAGGGACAACGCCTCACAAAGGCAGAATACGCGACCCGAGTTATCGGAAATGTTCGAGATCTGAGCGAACCGATAAGCGACCAGGAGACGATCCGCCGACTTGCAAAGCATTTCGACGAAAATATAAGAACAGCGATCCTCGTCCGAAACGTCAGTCGGGTAAGCGAACTGATCGAACTACTCGAAAGCAGCGACCTCGCCGGTACGGTCAACGCGAGCCGAAACAATGAGAGACAAAACGGGCATGGAAACAGCCCGAACCGGGGAAATGGTAGAGGAAATGGTGGAGGACTGCGTCCTTGGCCGTTCAAGGGAACTCCACCCGCATAGGCAAACCCGCATGGCCAATTTCAAGGGCAACAACAGCAAAAAAATCAGTGGCAAGGACCACCGATGGCTGCATCAATGCCAAATTTTGCGATTCCGCCACCATTTTACCCCGTGACACCACCACAAGCACCGGCACCGACGATGCAACAGGGACCCGGAATAAATACGAACTTCCCAGGCACGAGCCAGGGAAACGCGTAAACGTTGCGTCCGTAAGGAACAGCGTGAATCCACGAGGCGCAACGGTGACGAAAAAGAATGAAGAAGAGAAAAAGAGAGAAGAACGGAAAGAAGAAAAGAAGAGAAAAGAAGCAGAGAAGAAGAAAGAAGAAGAAAAGAAGAAAGAAGAAGAAAAGAAGAAAGAAGAAGAAAAGAAGAAAGAAGAAGAAAAGAAGAAAGAAGAAGAAAAGAAGAAAGAAGAAGAAAAGAAGAAGAAAAGAAGAAAGAAGAAGAAAAGAAGAAAGAAGAAGAAAAGAAGAAAGAAGAAGAAAAGAAGAAAGAAGAAGAAAAGAAGAAAGAAGAAGAAAAGAAGAAAGAAGAAGAAAAGAAGAAAGAAGAAGAAAAGAAGAAAGAAGAAGAAAAGAAGAAAGAAGAAGAAAAGAAGAAAGAAGAAGAAAACAAGAAAGAAGAAGAAAAGAAGAAAGAAGAAGAAAAGAAGAAAGAAGAAAAGAAATAGGAGGACAAGAAATTAATGGAAGAAAAAGACAGGAGAGCAGAAGAAAGAAAGAGGAGAAAGGACGAACTCTGGCGAAAGCGACAGGAGAAAAGAGAGAGAGAGAGAGAGAGAGAGAGGCGGCGAGAAACTCGAGGGAAGAAGCAACGAACTCCGAGGCAATGACAGCCCGAAATGTCGAATGGTCGGAAGAACGAGAAGGGCTACCGAAGGACGGGGGAGAGACGAATCCGAAGAAAGGAGAGAAGGAGCACGGACTAGATCAGGAGAAGATCAGTGCCGTGGAGGGAAGCAGGGCGGAGGGTCAACCCCAATTCAAGCCCACATCGGTTTCGATGCCGACCACGACGAAGGACAAAATCGTCAGCGCCACCGAACAAGGAGCAATTCCCAAGAGAATCGAAAAAAAGGTCCGAACGATTTTCGAAAATCCGCAAGATTACCTCCTCGATATGCCACAGCCAGGAGAGGGCGTAATTTACGACGAAACACGACCAATGTGCCCGGAGGTACCGATTGGCCTCGAAGGGGCATTGGCCAGTGAGTTAGTCGATAGCGGAAGCGAGGTCTCCTGCATTTCTGAAGAATTTTACTCACCGAATTTGGAGGCCTTTCGAAATTGTCCAGCTCTACCGGTAACGTCGATCAATGTCGTAGGAGCGTTCGGGGGAGGTTCAGGGAGGATCAAGCAGCAAGTGATGGCTACAGCGAAAGTGTACGACTCAGAGGGAGACGTTACGCTATTGGTGGTTCCGAAGCTGCAGAGGTCCGTGCTCCTCGGTATCGATGGGATGGACAGACTCGGAGTTTATGTCGACACATATAGAAAGGTGATAAAGGTACGAGAGAAAATCGTCGGACGCCTCGTGGGAGGATACTGGCAGATGGAGGAGAGCCCATGCAGTATACCCGAAGAGGACAAGAAAATGGGGGAGAGTAGAGCGATGCTCGCTCGAGCCGAAGGCACCTGTGAAGAAGAAGAACCGGAAGTCGAAGTCACGAGACACGTTATGAGCGGAGAAATACGAGACCCCGCCTCAGAGTGTCTCCGTGAAGCCGAAGTCGATGAAAAGCTGCGAGAATGCGCCGACGTCGACCTCGAGACTCAGAAAGACTTCAAAGAATTGGTCTATGAGTATCGAGACATATTTCGAAAACGACTTGGGCGGATGCAAGCATACGAACATCGGCTTGTCCTGAAGGATGAAAAACCATTCGTATCTCGCTCATACCCGGTTCCAATGGCATACCGAGGAAAGGTCACGGACGAAATAAATAAAATGCTCGCCCAAGGTGTTATTCAAAGGTCAACAAGTACCTATATTAACCCTTTGGTGACCGTTATCAAGACTAACGGGGACGTCAGGTTGTGTCTCGATGCACGACTACTGAATGAGCATCTCGAAGGAGATTACGACTCGGCACTACCGACGGAAGAGATTTTTCAGAAATGCGGAGGCGCGAAGGTCATGTCGACTTTGGATCTGACCAGCAGCTTCTGGCAGATTCCGTTACATCCGGATTCACGTAAATACACGGCATTTCGACACGAAAATAAATGCTATGAATTCACGGTTACGCCGTTCGGTCTAAAAACCAGTACCGCGGCGCTTGTTCGGGGATTGGACATCGTCCTTCGAAACACCGGAGATTTTATAGTAAATTTCGTGGACGATCTGCTAGTGGTGTCGGCAGATACTGGACAACACCTGCAACATCTCCGACAATTATTTGCGAGAATCCGTGAACATGGAATGACTCTAAAAATGGAAAAATCTCATTTCTTCAGAAATGAAGTGAACTTTCTCGGACACGTAGTAACGACGAAGGGGATACTGCCGCAGCCAGACAAGGTGAAATCGATTAAAGAATTTCTCCGTCCCCGAAACATAAAACAGCTGAGGGGCTTTCTCGGACTAGTAAATTTCTATACGAAATTTACGAGTAAACACGCTGAAGAAACTGTCCCCTTATTAGAGCTGTTAAAAAAGGGAACGAGCTGGAAATGGACAGATATCCACGAAACGGCATTCGGAAAGGTGAAACAGCTGTTTTGCGAGTCGGTGGTACTCGAGCATCCCGATGTCACAAAGCCATATACCTTGACGACGGACGCAAGTGACTATGCGCTTGGCGCGACATTGTCACAAACCGACGAAGATGGTGAAGTCGGAGTGATTTCATTTGCCAGTCGGACACTCAAAGGGGCGGAAGTTGGGTACACCACGTCGGAAAAGGAATTACTCGCTAACGTGTGGGCTCTCCAAAAATTCCAAAGTTATCTTAAGGGAGCAAAGATAACGATAATCACCGACCATAAAGCGCTGGTGTTTCTGAAAACGTGCCGATTTACGAGTGACAGGCTGTTGAGATGGGCGCTCTTGTTGCAAGGTTATGATCTAACGGTGGAACATCGGCCGGGAAAATCTAATCAAGTCGCCGATACGCTCAGCAGGCTTCGAAATCACACGTACGAGCCTGACGGGACAACACCTGGAAAAATTGTAATCGCAGCTCTCGCGCAAAAACCTTTGAAGTCCTTATCACAAAAAATGAGGACGATCGGCAATCTACAGAGAAATCAAGAGGATTTGAACGCCATTATTACGCTGTTAGAGGATGAAAAAGACGTGGAGGACCATCCGAGAAACTACCGGCTTAGCGAAGGGGTTCTGCAGCGAGCTGCGAAGACTGGACAATGGAAGGTGGCGTTACCGGAGGAAATAAAAGAAATCCTTGTCGAGGAATGTCACGCCATGTACGGTCATGTCGGTGCAACCAAGGTGTTTCAAATGTTAAACGAGGATTTTGCATATCCTCGGTTTGCTAAAAGCATCAGGCCCCAGCTCGCCATGTGTGACACGTGCCAGCGAACAAAATGCGCGGTGCAAAATAGTTATGCGAATATGCAAACTATAGTACCCGAAGGGCCGGGAGATATACTCTCCATCAATTTTTATGGCCCATTACCGATGTCAACCGGGGGAGTGCGCCACATTTTAGTAACGCTGGACGCGTTTACGAAGTTCGTCACTTTGTATCCGATGCGAAAAGCGAACACCAAAACGGTAATTAAGAAGCTCAGCACGGACTATATTCCGAAGTACGGCAAACCGAAGAGGATCCAATTCGATCACGAAACGCAGTTCACGGCCAAGGCGTGGAAAAAATGGTTGGAGGACGAAGAGATACAAGGAGTATTTTCGTCGATTCGGCACCCGCAAGGAAATATCGTTGAACGAGTAAATCGAGAGCTCGGACGATTTTTCCGCACCTTGCTAACCGACCGCCATACGGTATGGGCAAGATGGGTGCCGATTATACAAGATTGTATCAATGACTCGCCACATGATACAACTGAATACACGCCGAGGGAACTGCAGACGAAGAAACCACCGCATCGTCCGTGGAAAAATTGGATACCTGCGCTGAGGGAAAAAGCCGAGGAAATGGTCGACTACGCAAGAAAACTCGAACTCGTACAGCAGCGAATATTACGTAAGGGCAGGAGAAGAGCCGAAAAATTCGATGAGTGCCACCGTATGACCACCTACGAGGAAGGCGATTTGGTTCTCGTTAAGGCATTGAACGTGTCGAATCAAAACGACCAAGTTGCCGCGAAGTTCATGCCTCTCTACGAAGGACCATATCGAATCGGAAGGTGCGTGGGACTCGCGACATATGTTATCGAGGACCCGGAGATCAAGAAACTGCGCGGAAGATTCCACTCGAGCCTGATGAAACGCTACCATCAAAAGGCGAGTGCGAAAAGTATCGAGAACGAAGAGGACAACGACTAGTCCTAAGAATTAAGAAAAGAAACAAAAAGAAGAGTTAAGAATAGGAACAATATAGAGTGAAGATAGTATTCAAAAGAATTAAAACCATTAAGAGTAGCAGAAGAAACAACTAAGAGTAACAATAGAATAAGAAAACATTAAGAATCGGATAGGGAACTCATTAGGAGTAGGATAAGATAGAAATAAGAAAGATAGAATAAGAAAGAATTAAGGATAGACTAAGACATCATTAAGGACCGTATATGATAGAAAATCGGAAAATAGACCGAAAAAGAATTAAGACTAGAATCGGAAAATTTCTAAGAGTAGAATAGGAATTAAGAATGGAATTAAGATAGAATTAAGATAGAATTCAGAATAGACTAAGAAATAAAAGAAGAAAAAGAAAAGAGTACGAATAGAAAATCCAAATAAAAATAAAGATAAAAGAAAAATAAAAGAAAAATTAAACCAATAAGAATAAAATAAGGAACACTAAGAACAGAATAGGAAAACAAGAAAAATCAGAGTAATAATTAAGAAAGAAATAAGAATAGATTAAGATAGAATAAGAGAGAATTAAAAGATAGATTAAGACATAACTAAGAGTAGAGGAGAGAGATAATTCAGGATAGAATTAAGAATAGGATAAGATCGAATTAAGAAGAAACAAAATAAATAAAATAAACAAAATAAATAAAATAAACAAAATAAATAAAATAAACAAAATAAACAAAATAAATAAAATAAACAAAATAAATAAAATAAACAAAAGAAAATTAAGCATCGGGAAGAGTGTCGGGAATCCGTCACGCTGTTAAGAAGATTAAGACATCGATTCCGGAATAGATCGTGAGAGCGATAAGAGTAGCACACCGGCCCACTACACACGCCAAGACAGCGCGGCGCCGGGCCAAGCATCGGGCCGGCTAACAACTGTACTCTCCCCGAGCGGGACTACGGACGGCGAAGGAGTCGAGCGCGGCGAAGTCCCAGAATCAAAACAAAGGATTAATTCTGGGAACAGAGAAGCTCGCCGTTATCGACTCCCGAATAGAGATGACTAGCCGAATTGCCAGAAATCGAAGCATTATACGAGGAAACGGCAATGATCTCGCCGAAGGAATAATAATCACCGTGCGGGATACCCCAGAACAATCACCTATGTCTGATGTATCAAGACCCGGGTCGACAATGGGGAGAGGTGGGGACAGAAATTTCAAATGTTATGGGCTATCGAGCAAAATTAATCGCGATCGCGGACAGTACGAAAGCGAAAGGCGAAAGATAAAGTGATAGATAAACGACAAGGAAAGGGCGAAAGCGAAAGGCGATAGACAGGCGAGAAAGTGAAAGGAGACGGAGAAACGGAAAAAGGAGTAACGAAGAGAAGAGGTGAGGAAGGGAAAATTAAATAGAATAAAATAAAAGCGAATAAAATTAAAATAGGATAAAACAGAATCGAATAAAATAAGTTAGAATAAAATAAAACTAGAATAAGACAAAATAAAATAAAATAAAATAAAATAAAATAAGGTAAAATAAAATAAGAGAAACGCAAAGAAATAAAACATTGAAAACCTCCCAACAGAAAAAAACGAAAGAAAAGGAAAAAGAATGGCAACATTCCGAAATTTTCCGGCACGAAATCTGGAGGGAAGCTACCGAGGAGTGGAAGTCCTCACCGTTTCGACCCCAAGCAGGATCTACATCCACTTGCCGGACCCTGAGGGCAAGAGGGCGCGACTCCTCGCGTACTACGCAAGTACGACTCCTGACCACCCGGAAGTGCGGCCCGTACGAGAGGACGAAATATACCCCGGCGCTCCGGTCTACGTGAGCCACGTCCGGCGGTTCTACCGGGGGGTGGTAACCGGAGGACGGGACCGGGACGGTGACATCCCAGTCTGGCTGGGCGACTGGGCCCTGGAGCTAAATACCAGACCCGGGGAAATGTTCACCGTCCCCTGGGAACATCGGAGCGTCGGGTTCCAGGCAATCGCCTGCGGCCTCCACGCCACCCGCCCCATGGGAAACGAGCCATGGTCACCCGGAGCTTGTCAGTACGTTCGGGACCACATGGAGGACCAGTATTGGGACCTCCACATCATGGACAGGGAGACGGGAACCGACGCGGTCTGGGTGGCGTTGGAGGTACCCGGGAATGACGAGGAGCCAATCCGGGACCGCCTCATCAGAAACGGACTCGGGCAATGGGGTCCGAACCCCAGGCCATTCGACTGGGGAGAGGACGGCGGCCGACTATGCGTGCGAGCAGGGATAGCCGAGGAGGAGGACGAAAACGAGGACGAGAACATGGCAGAGGACGAAAACGGCGACGAAGAGCAGATCGAAGACTGGGACGAAGAGGAGAACAATAACATGGACGAGGGAGAAGAGAGTGACGACGACAAATGGGAAAACTGGGAGAACGAACGCCGACGAAGACGAAGATATGGGAATTAAATTAAAAAAAAAAAAAAAAAAAAACACAAAACACACAAAAACACAAAAATAAAAACAAAACAAATGTACTTCGAAAATAAAGCCAAAGTACACCAAAGCGGCATTGGTTATTTTAATGAAATATGTATAGACAAGAAGGAATAAAAGGCAAGAAAACAACAAAAACAGAAAATAAAATGAAAATAAAGATAAGATAAAAAGAATAAAATAAAAAGAAACATGACTGGAGAAGCTCGGGACGAGCTTCGCCAGTAATGTGGGGGAGAATGTAACTCCCCTACATAATTAAAATCTCCCGTGTGGCCCCGGTGACGTCACACCGCGAGGCCCGGGAGACGCGGTCAGCCCAGCGAGATGCCAAGCAGCCGTCGGACAAGCCCGCGGAGAGCCAAGTGGCGCCATCCGACGGGATCGAACGGCGGCTCGATCGATGCCGAGGCGACGCGCACGCGAGATATGATGGATTCGGAAGCACAGCGGCGCTGCCGAGCGAAAAACAAGCTCAAGGTCGGAGAAAGGCGAAAGCGAGGGAAAACCAGCCTCGCTGATTGGATGGAGATGACGACACTCCCTTTGCACACGGTACTGACCGAGCACACGATTAGCTCGACGGATAACACCGGAAGATCGTCACTATTGTACCGACCCGGGATTGGAGGGCAGAGAAGGAACAATGCTTTTAGCCAATGAGAAAATTAATAATCGGGCGACCGCACGCAGACGCGAGTCCGCCAGAAATCTGCCAAACCGACGGAGAGGGAGACCAAAATCGGTGTATAAAAGAGCCTGTAATCGACGGAGGATTATTAGTGAACGATCTACCTTATCATCGGCCAACGCTTAAGGACCAAAAGTGAAATTAAAAGTGCAAAGTGGAAAGTAAAAGTGAGTTAAAAGTGACAAAAGTGAAACAGTGCCAAAAAGGACTTATAAATTCTGTGCCGAATTGGACTTATAAAATTCGTGCAAAAATCGGACTTATAAAATTTTGTGTCACGCTGGACTTATGAAATTCTGTGCCGAATTGGACTTATAAAATTCGTGCAAAAATCGGACTTATAATATTTTGTGTCACGCTGGACTTATAAAATTCGTGCAAAAAATCGGACTTATAAAATTTTGTGTCACGCTGGACTTATAAAATTCGTGCCAACAACGGACTTATAAAAATTTGGTCACTGAGGACTTATAAATTTTCGTGCCGATTTGGACTTATAAAAATCGGGCTGTTCTGAACTTATAAATTTTGTGGAGTTGTGACCTATATAAACTGTGCCGAGAAAGAGCGGGTAAAGCCTGCCGAACGGAACTTAGAAAGGCGGAATAACTGGCTGAAGTGTGTGCCGAACTGGACTTAAAAACTCAGAGTGCCTATCCGAAGTGACATAAGACTGTGGGTGAATCGAGGGATTCACCTCGGTGCAACTGGTGCAACGATTGGAGTGAGCGGTAAAGTGACCAAAGTGACCGGTCAAAACGCCGCAAGGTCGGATCAGACACATTTTCCGACTCCAAGGATCCGAAAAAGGCACATCCAGGGTTCAGTTCACTTCCCCTAAAGGCTCCTATACCATCGAAATAAGGTAAAAACGTCCGATTGTCGAATTAACACCAATTGCAAATCGCGAGGTGAGCGAGCTGTCACCGTCGATCGCCGCGCAGTGACGTCACAACGAGACAGCCGAGTACAGCGGTCAGCTGGACTGCACGACGACCGAGAAGCTGCCCGCGCATGCGTAGTGCGGTCCACACGCGAATAGATCCTTTCGACCGAATATTCCGACTTCAAGAAATTAAATTATTATAGATAAAGAGAGATAAGATTGAAGCCTCCGAATAATCGTTTCTCACGAATGTTGTTATGAATTAACGTAATATTTTGAACGGTAATAAATCAAACAAATTGCTTCAAGGAATAGAAAGACTTATAATTACATGCGAGCTTGTCATTTTATGAATAAAGATTATTCTCGTTCCATATAAAAAACGTCTCTGACACGCCATCCCAGAATTCCTAGACGCTCGAGTCCACGAATCCTTCCGTTTGAGTGCCCGTTTCTCTTAAGGAGGTGCGCAAATACGGGAATTATTGCACGAGGAATCTGCTCCTGTTACAATGAACCGTATGATAAAATTTTTAACTATTATAGTGCGTTCCGTAGTACCGTATGAGCAGATTCTCTTGTCAAACGGTGTCTTCTTCTTCTTCTCCCACTGCTGATGAATTATCCATGTAGAGTGAGCGAGACAGGGCGCGCACCAGCGCAATGACTATCAACCCTCAGTTCGGCGGACGGGCTTGAACTCCAGATTATTATATCTTGTTCCGTGGTATTGCATGAGCAGATTTTTCTCATGCGCAGAAGCTGTCATCTGTTGCAAGAGATTGGCGTCGTCCTCGGAGACCTTGACGAATCTCGCCGGGAGGTAGCAAGTAAACGATACCTCAATGGCGATGGTAATCCTTGGGCCGAATGACGTTTTTACACACCATATGTCAGTGACACCGCAGTTTCTTTCGAGTGCCAGCTCGGATAGTTTTTTAACCGGCAAAAACGATGCAAGCATGCCCACCTTGTTGATTTGAGTGAGATCCATTGTGGAGATTGAGTTCTTCTAGCTTTCGTATCACACGTCGAAACTCTGATCTTGCGCGTATCAAGGATTTTAATTTTGCAATGTCGTGTAAGTGTCTTTCTATGCGCACTTTTAACTCGACCCGTTTCCTCTGCATTAACTTCAATGGAGCCGACTAGTTTGCACGTGAACTTCTTTTTGATTTCGTACCTCTTTCACGGCTCGATCACGATTGATGTCTGCTCACAGGAGGACGGACTGTTCGAATATGAATATTCATGAGAGAGTTTGCGCAGTTATGTTGGGCCTTCTGCTGACGCTGCAGACCGTTCGTGACTCATGGCTCCCCAACACCTTTACTTACCCTGTTTATTTCTTGCATTCTTTCACGTCCGCCGAGAAACATAATATCTGCTGTCATCAGCTCAAAAGGCTACTATCCGCACGAGACTTTGGGATGTATGCGATACAGAGTAGGTAGAAGACGGAAAAAATATTTTTTAATCTTTATTTTTTAAGCATATTTAGAATACACGGCTACGAGGCCAGCAGCTCTGTATACATTGCAAACACTTATAACTACCGCCTATGGTCGCACCAGTGCTAAACGTTTTACCCTGTGACTTAAATCTGTCACGATTATTGATAAAGGCACTATAATAATCATACACTATTTTATCGTTTCTCGACAAGTCATCTGAAAATATACTTCTAAACTTATTAATGCCGAGGCCAGTACACATATAATGAAGAAACATAACGCAATACTGTCCGCAACACTGCGAATCCGGACCCTGAAGTTGAATAGCGTTGCATCGGAAAAGTTTGCAGTTTCTTCGGAGACGTGTGAGATGTTCTGGGATGATAGGGGGGAGTCCGTAGCTGTCGAAGAACCATCCATGTCCATTTCGATCGACGTACATGGCGACCCAGTGGGCCCCTGGTAATTTGTGTCCATCGGTATTAACGACGATGGCTGTCGGTTTCGTCCACACCCTCGGTATGCGATCTGCAGGGTACACACCTACTGTATTATCCTTTATGTTCTGGAGAGACTGCAGAATTTGAAGACTGTTCATAACAGCTAGTAGTGGTTCTATATTCCCACAAAGAATCAAAGCGGTCACTATGACAGAGCCACGCTTTGATCTTTGTCACGTTGTCTAGTGCACACTTGTATGTGTGCTTTTTGCGCAGCAGTCCGTGATAAATACACCGTGTATTGCCCCCTGGTAGGTTATGGAATGACGGTACTTCGTCGTCTTCTTCCAAATTTATGATAAAGCACCCTGTCAGATTTGTCAGGTACCGTGCTTTGTCGGAGCCTCTGGTGAATATTCGGTCAGACTCTACTGCAATTTTCTTCAGAATCTGCTCGACCGTTTGCAGGGACGTATCGCCTTCAGACCATTCAATACCGTGATGATTTTCCCGCAGCCACATATTTTGCCTCTTTATACTAGGTGGTAGGTCGTCATGCGTATAGGTCGGTTTTACTATCCCGTGACCAAAATAGGTTGAATGTACCGAGGTAACAGCCACTTTTTTCGGTGTAAAATGATTGAATTTATCCTTTAGACCCTGTATATCAATTACAACAGTCATGATTTCGACCTGTCGTCTCAAGTTCTCGGTGAATACTGAAGACCCTGCCGACAGAGCCTCGCGCGCTAGCCACCGAAATCTACAATTACTTGTCGAGACGAGTCAATCTCCAACACATTATCATATTCCGCATACACAATACAGTTAACCGTTGAAGATATAGCTTCTTCGAAACGGACTTCTATTCTGACGCTGCCATGTTTCACCAAATTCCAATGAGTATTACTATTAGCCGAAAGATCGGGTGTTAGATCAAATGCAAATAGACAATAACCGTTAGGGTAAGCCGTGCGTGAAATATAATTACCCTGATTGAGAAAGTGAATACCTGTACCGGAGAATAACGTGTGATATGCATTCACGTATCGTTCGCCCGCTCCAAAGTCGGGCTGCAGAGGTTTTGACGGTATCTGCACACCGTCAGCGTACAAAGAAAGATAATTGATTTATAATTTTGAAAGTTAAAGGGATTCAGTTTGCGATCACCATTGAAGGCTTTAATATCGACAAATCCAATAATTATACGCTTAGGCAGCTGCCCTAGTATGACATTATCGAGAGTATCACCATGAACACCTGCATGCAATGACACAGCTTTAACCTCCACGCGAGTCATCGGATACTTAGCCGTAGATTTGGAGAGAGCCCTTGCGTGGGCTAGGAGTACACTTGGCGCTATTGTAGCGCGGCGTACAAGGAGCGATGCTTCGACAATCTTTATGCTGCAGTCTTTTGAAGAGCTCATAAAACAGAAAGCATCATTGGTGCGTACGAGGCGTATGCGCATCTCAACGCCATTTATCAGAAATCTCTCCTGATTAAAGATGTCGCAATGGAGGTGTCCGAGGAGATCAGTCTGATTGTTGCTATTATTCATGAGATTTCTTCGGATGGTCAGTCCGCTGTTACCCTCACCCACATCATCCATTCCCGCAGATGCATCGTTATACCACAGAACACTTGTGAGATGAGAAGACTTCGCGTCGTCTCCATAATTTAAGAGTGTTTCAATGTATGCTCTGTATGCGTAAGCGTTATTAGGCGGCGATACAAGTTTCTGATTCAAGAATACGTCGATCTGATTGAACATTGAATGCAGCAAATTATTAACGGGACCGGCTTTAGGCGCATCGCCGTCTTTGGGCTTCCGAGGTGGTATTATTTCAACTCGCATACTTAGCATAGTATGGGCAAGATCGATGTACTCATCGCCCTGGCCTGGTATCACAAATTCGATAGGAGCGTTATCCGTCAGCGATGAGATTGGTTTATAGTACACTCATTGTGTCCCTTCAATTGTAGTTGGCGTCGGCGGTAGTGTGAATAGTTCAAGCTCCGACTTTAGGCACTCACACGAGTGAGCGTGTAAGAACGCCATTTTGTCCCTGATTCGACTGACTATGCAAAAATATCGGATACAGTCCTTGGCTTCTTCCTCCTCCTCCTTTTCCTCTTCTTACTGTCTGTCTTTGTCTCTCTTCTACGCACCGTCTTTTTCTTTCCTTTTCTCTTCTTCTTAATGCGCCCAGAGCGTTTTCTCGACGTCGACGATTTCTTTCTTTTTTTCACGTCGATGCGTCGCACACCACCACTACCAAGCGAATGCAGCAATTTGTTTATTATAGCTGCTTTATAACCTGAGCCCTGCATAAGATTATTAATTTTTTCCTCGGCCTTTCGCTTTAGATTTGTACCCGATTCACGCAGGCGCGTTTGAAAGGCCTCTCGTGGGTGCATGCCCTTATCCAGTATGTCATTGGCTACATTAACACCGGAACGTAGCGCTTCTTTGCCGATGGTTCGAGCTCCCTGTTTCAAGAGCGGTATGATACGACGAAAGAGACCGCCGAGGAAGCTACCAATCCCGTGACCTCGCTGGCTCGGTGAACCGATGTATACGTGGCTTATGCCTCCATATCCGCTCCTCCCCAGCCCACCACCACCCGTCTGAGCGTCAAAATATGCGTCATAATATTCCATTTTAACAATGATGCTGTCAATCTATACGGTGGAAGTGTAATGTCACCGTCAGCGTTCCGTACTCGAATGGTATTGGCTCACCAAATTCATCTCTTATATCGATAGTTATCGTTTGAAAACTGGTGCGCAATAGTGGTATGAAGCGTGGCGGCGAAAAGTGCCTAATTTTTACAGACCCGTAATTGTAATTATCAGCGGCGACTGAGGGAACGACACGGAGCAGAGGTATATGCACATCTCCCGTGATGTAGGGTTCACATATATCAGTATAAACGAAGAACATATTTGGAGTACCATTGGTTAGGCCGGCGGGTCTCTGATCGATGTACTTAGTATCGCTTTGAACCACTATTCCGTGATCATGAGAAAATCCTAAAATCTTATTCAACACATCAGAAAAATAAAAGGCATGTTCCGAATTCGTACAGGTGTTGCAGATGCGCGACACTGTCACGTATCCGTTGTGTCCACATTGAAACCTCAAGTGTCCAGCTACGTATTTTATTTCATTAATTGTTTCAAGTAATTTGTCGATACTACGGTATACACCGGGCGGTACACAAATACGATCTTCTCTAATAAAGTCTAGTCCCGCACCAGGTGTCATAACTCTCGTTACAATGTTAATAAAATTCTGTTCGCCCTCGGGTGGTACATGTAGAGTCGTCATGGGTATGTGTATTTCGGCTAAAGAAACAGACCAACTACCGTGCAAAGTCACACACTACGGTAAATGAGTAGTGAATCGTGTTGTCGTATTATCAGGGTAATATTCAATGCTACTATTGCTAGGTAAAACCATATAAAATTCGTCTTTCATTTTGATTGGCCTTTCTTCCTCTGTGGTTGCACTCTCGATAATTCGGGTTCGTAAAAGATACCGTCGATATCTTCGTCGTGAAGGTCACGTAAGATGTATACCACTGGCCATCGAGTGTCTGATACACGCTGTATTTTAAATAGCTCGCTGGTCCAGCCGCTCTCGTAACCTTTTGCAAAGGCCGCCTTTGCACTACTGATGCGTACAACATCGCCTACCCTGTATTTAGGAGGCCTGTGTTGATGCTCAGGAGGTCTGTAGCGCTGCATCAGATTAGCCCGAGCACTAGCGGCTGTGGCTAATGTCACAGAGGCAGGGGTCATTTTTATGCTGCTATGCCGCGTATGATTGTACGCCGAGACAATATCCTGCAGAACGTCGACGTAACGGTTCTCTCTAGAGTATGTGAAATAACGCCACATTCTTTCATTTAGTGTTCTATTAAACCGCTCCACAATAGAGGCTTTTATATCGGGGTTTCTTGCAGCTCGGAACCGAATGTTCTTCTTCTCCAAGAAAGTCTGGAATGCAGTACCTATAAACTCTTTACCTCTATCCGATTGTAAACAAATCGGTGCTCTACCGTTACTGATTTTTTGTGATAATATATGCGTAAACGCTTTAGTGACAGATGTCACTGGCTTATCGTATAGAGGCACAACCCATGCGTATTTTCTAAGAACATCTATAACTACGAGGAGATAAACATAGCCGTCGTTGTAATCTTTGATAGAGCGAAGATCTACAAGATCAGCCTTCCAAACATCGTCAATGTTTCGCACATTGTAAAAACGTCGCGGAAATCGACGCCTCACAGGTCTATGCTTTGTGTAAGCATCCTGAGACTCAAACTACTGTAGGGTCTTCTTGCCGGACATTTTTTTCTTCCGAGCCTCTCGCAGCAACCGAGTTGCGCCCGAATACGATGCTTCATGGGAGGGGTTGAAGTACACTTTTTCTAATATTTTCATCTTTATAATTTAAGGCTAGCCCAAGTTGCACGTCTTTTCTTGCTGTAACAACCAGAACCACTCTGCACAGCACGTGCAGCTCCTGTGCTCTTATCACTGTAGTACGACGATGACTGACCGCCGACATCGCTGATATCGCCAGCGTCACTGCTAGTTGTTTGATCCTGTTGTAGTGTTGAGTTCGCCCTTGATTCCAGCCACAGTTCCTCATTCCCAACAAATTCTCGAGGTGTTTGTATCGCTTTTAAAAAAGCGGCAAAGGCTTTGCGTCCCGCAGGTTTGGAGACTTTTCTCGCACGCATAGCATCGTTCATGAGGTCAACAATATTCGAGTCTTTGATGGGTTTTCCCTCGATAGAAACGGTTCCCGCGGCGTTCCAAGAAAAATTTGGCGAACGCGCATCGTGCAAACGACGCAGCAGAAGCTTCGCTTTGGGTCGAAATTTTTGCGGTACACTTTCAATTATAATGGAGTCGTTCATACGTGTAGAGATTTCGCTTTTTTATCAGCACCCTCCAATGGGGCTGCGCCTTCTTTTTTCAGGATTTCAAGTTGCTGATGGGTTCGTTCACTATCGACAAAATGAAGATAGCGCTGAAGCACAGCCAAATATGCGGCCCACTTTTCTCTCTCATCCTTGTATTTATTAGAATTCAAAATTTCATTCATTTCGGTGTCCAATCTGCTCAAGGTAGCACTAATAGCCTGCGCCTCCTGCGATGGTGGCGTACCCGCAGCAAAAGCTTGCTGCCTATGACTCGAGGTGTTCATCTGTAATAGATTCTCCTCGGGTACTAGCACCATTTTCCTTGCATGTTCCATTATCAGCCGCCAATCAAATTTGACAGGACGGTGCCTAGTATTGGTGCGAGCAAAAGGGGCAAGAATCCGCCGCTCTGTATAACAAACCGTTTCTTACTCTTCCAACTGCCTTTTCTCGCTGCTAAGCGCCGAAGAACAGGTGCGTGCCTACGTAGTTTTTTCTTCTGAGTAGGCTTCAGAGGCACGTTACCATGAAGAATGTTCAGAGCACACTCGCAAATACAGCGGATTATACGGGGATCTGCTTTACGCAAAAAGGCTTCCCTCTGCTCTTTACTGAAATGCTGAAGAGCTTGCAATATTGCAGCGTACTTATTGCAGAGCGGTGATCCGCTGCGTGCCATTACAAGAAATTGACTGATAATTATTTGGGCGAATCACTCCTTTTCACCTTTTTTCCACGACAAGTATCCCTGAGTCTTCAGAGGTGCGTTGTTACGTAGAATGTACAATGCACAATCGACAAGACACCGAATGACACTTGAAGTCTGTTTGCGCTGCTCTTTGTCGGAATACCGAAGGGCTTGCGTTATCGCAACGTTCTTTTTGTAGCGAGCCGATCCGTTGTCCGTCATTATAAACGCAGAACTGGTAATTCTCCGGACGTGCAGTTGCTTTTTAATTTCTTTCGTGTTACGTACACAAAATGATGGGGGTCATCGGGAAAGATGCAGGTGCGAAATCTACAATTATCCGGTGTCGCTTGTTTCAAATCTAGTAACAAATATGCGTGTGGTTTAGACGTTGCATCGTGATAAACCTCTTGCAAAAAGCGCGGATTTTCAGGATATATCTGATGCGCTAAATGCTGTATTTGAGCGCGATCACGAGGATTTTTGAAAACAACTATATAATTAGCATTCAACGAGATATCCCGTTGCCCGTTACCCTGATGAAATAAGTTTTGCGTTATAAAAATCACACTTAAATTTTTATGATGACTGCCTTTCGTAAATAGATCGACGACACTGTTATTCGAAGCCTCCCTCATTAAGTCGTCGATAATTATGAGTTCAGCGCGTGCATCGCTCGCATAATCTGCACTTTGCGGTAATCCCTCATGAAATTCTATCGATGTTCCATACTCCGTGTATGCAGATTGCCATTCGGAATAATAGAAAATAATTCTTTCGAACGGTTCACTGTTCATTTGCGAAATAAACTTTAGAAACTTTTTCACAAAATATGTTTTATCGCAGCCTGTTGGACCACAAATCATTGAGGTCCAAGGATGATTCCATCGCGTATCCATCTTAGGGAGTGAGTAAAATACTCTTGTTACGGCCGGTGATAAAGGAATTGGTCAGGCACCCATTTCATAGTATATTTTTTTACAGGTTGCTTGCGATTTACGGTATATTTTACAGTACATGGCGGTTTACAGTATATGGCGGTAATTTATCGCTAATCTTTATACCCATAAGGCAACGACCCGTATACACCAGCGGGTCTTCGCTTGATACTAGACGGTTTACGTGACTTCGTTTCGGGCTTCGTGACAACGTGATGAAACGCCGTGCGTCTAATTGCCTTGTAGTGTAACACAATCGGCTCCTCTCTTTCGCCAAGTATAAATGATCGTATTGATTGGTAATTGATTAACGAGCTGTTTGCAAAATTGAGCGATATTCCCTTTACCTTGCAGACTTCGCTTTCCGATCCGTCGGGAGCACGCACTATAAACGAATAAAATTTTGGCCCGTCCGAAACAAAAGTTCTAATATAGCTACCCTCGCTCAGCTCGTTAGTAAGATCTCCTAATAGCTGACCTATTGATGGCTCATACTCACGCGGATCGTTCTTGGTCACGTAAATAACAGAGTCCGTATCGCAGTACAGAGCGCGGGTATTTAGCGGTTCGAGATAGCTATACAATTCCAAGCGTGCCTGAGTTGTGGTATAGGCCGCAATGACGGCGCTTGCTATGCCTGATGGTGTTACAGAGTCATCGGTGCTTATATAATTGACATACAGTATTTTATGATTTACAGGCAAAATACCGGTGATCTCGTGCTCGGGACTACTCAGCAACTCCATGAGCGGTTTGCGCGTCGAAACTATCGCGGTTTGTGGCAGGTTTTCACGCTGACCAAGTTTACCCCAGAATGAATGAACCCAGAAGGCATAGTTTAGCTACGGAACGTAAACCAGGGTTTTTTTCTATTGCTGTGCGATTTAGTTTAATGCCCTCAGACTGCTCGAAGGCTGTGATATATTGATCTAGCGCGGCCTCGTCTCCCAAACATTTTTCAGGCCAGCCGCTGGCCTCCTGCTTGATTTTCAAAAAAGTATTAATGTATTCGGTATAATGACCACCCTGCTGTGTATCCCGATTAAGCTGTGTTATCTCATATTGCCAAATTTCGTTTACGCGTATCACCCTGTATCCGCACGAGACAGCTTTTCGCACCTCATCCACTACCCACGTACCGTCGAACACGCGCTCGCTAGGATCGTCGAGCGTGCATATTTCATGATTCATAATTTCACAACAGCTACGACACAGAGCAAAGAGCAGTCGTTGGTGCATGCGTACAGACAGCACAGGGCGATAAAGATCACGCGGCGGTAATACCGAACATTTAACGAGGCCCTCAATCCGTGAAAGATCGGTATTGTCAGGGCCTGTCAATTGCATACACTCGTCGCCGACATACACTCTCGGGTGGCCTATAGGATACTTTTCAAACTTACAGATGTATGGATACAGAGAGCAAACATCGACGTATCGTATTTGCTCTGTATCCTTTACATCGTAGAGTGTAACCATGTTTTCTGTACGACCACCGAAGAAAGCGTCGCGCGGATTGAGAGGCTCTCATGTGACTGACGAATGGTTTTCAATGACTGCGCGCATTTTTGTGTTGGCTTTTAACATACGGTCATACTCGCACTCCCATATTTCTGTTAACTCATAGCCGCTGTTTCTGATTCTATTAGCTATAGCGATGGTTCTCTCGAGACGCTCGTTCATCGGTATACGGCCGCACTCTCCAGCTCTGTTCATGAGAAAGCAGCGCGAACACCCGTGCCAGTAACAGCCGTGAAATTGTAATACGTGTGTAGCGTCAGGCGTTTCATAGTAACCGTCAACCAGTAGGTTTTGAGGTAATTTAAACTCGCGCGATCGGCCTGCATGAATAATGCGCTGACCGAGAGAATGCTCCATCCACACGAGCCACGAGACGGCTTTTTTCGACTGATTATGCGCCCATCTATATCCACCCGCTGGTATAATGCCAATCGCCTCGGGTTTCAGAAAATTTTTACGAAAAACCTGAAAGCACGCTGATGCTATTGTCGTGCTCTCGTCAAAGGGGCAAACTTTGCCAATGGTCATGAACATTTTGCGGAAAACCACGCATGCTTGTCTCAATATCGTGACATCGGTCGTGCAGTACTCTACAATCTCTTTTGCAAAATCGAATACATAATTGGTGGCTGTCGTCTCGCTGTACCAGGCATATAATTTTTCTCGCTCGGCCGTTCGCATCGTTTCAAGACTATAATATTCTATAGGGGGCAGAGGGCCTACATAATTTTGATTTTCGGGTTTGTTGAACAAATGTGGGAAAGTCCCTTTAGCAGTGGCACCCTGCAGGCCGAAGGCCTTTGGTAGAGCGCTTAGAGGCATATGAAAGTAGTGTAGGCTATCGAGAAACACGATCTTCACGATACGCATGGTGATAATCTTTGTGCCGTTCATTATTAGCGTCGGTAACTGTGTTTTTTTCTCGTTAATCAGGTATCGTAAGACGATCTGGGCATCAAAACCTCCTGCTTTATGTGCAATTAAGATTGTTTTCGCATATTTCTCGGTATTTTGCATCGCTAATTCCACGAGCTGACTTACGGGATTATGTCTGAATACAAACTCGTGGGGGCCGCAATTTTCACAGGGTTCAGCGATAGAATCGTTGTCGCAGCAAAGAGTGCAAACTCGCTGAGCTACGCAAAGATTCGGCTCATGTACGAATGTAGTCGCGTCTCCGTTTAGAGGCGTACGCTGTTGCGTTTCGAAGTCATAAAAAATAAAGAGATTTGTTTTTTTTTTTAGATCTTTTATGTGTATCGGTGTCATGAAGCACAATGATTGAACGGCTGAACAGATTTACATATTTTACAGAATCCTACGCCGCATTTGTGTTTCTTTTTCTCTTCCAAAGGTCGTACCGCTTGAAAACAGTTACGACATCGTCTCAGAACTTTACAAACGTTGACTGTCTTACGATAATACTTTCTATCGATCGTATGATTTCGAAAACACTCTGCTCCAAAAAAATCGCGATTACATGCCGTGCAATTGAGAGCGTTGTTTAAGGTCTGGTTGCACGGAGGCGATACCCAGCATCGCGGACATTTTTTTTTCGAACATCTGTGCTCTGCTCGCCGATATAGAGCGTTACAACTCGTGCAAAAATTTGAACTGCCTACAGCGCCCATGAGATTTAAAATCGGCTCAAAATGGTGCGAACGTTCGCTATACAGAATATACAGAGTGTGTCGAATCGTGCCTACTGTATCCAAAACTTGTTGTGTGCCATCGAAAAGCGCTTTTTTCCTACGAGTCCCTAAGCTCAAGAACTCGAAAACCACGATCGCAATACCGTCTCGAGCCAAATAATCCTGATAGCTCGCAACCTGACGCACACCGCAGCCTACCCTCGGTACACACACGTTTGCGGCTCTCGTAAGCTCAAGCGCTGCATTTTTTTGTAATAATCCTCTGGTCTGTCTTATACGTTGCCAATTAGTATGGAGCTCGCCTGTTCGTATTTCTCCTCGTTCAGCGTACGCCCGGGCTGTGACCAATGAGCGCGGTAAACATAAATTATCGTCGTTTCGAATCCATAGAATGGATCGTTTTGCTATACCCTCATACGTAAGATTTTTCCGTCCCTTACCCTCTACACCCTTGACGATACATTGACGATACATTTCCCTTACCCTCTACACCCTTGACGATACACGTACTACACTCGTCGACAATATTTAAGGGAGCGGCGCTTTGAGCAACACTGCTTATCAACTGCCATATATCTTGAAAAGTGAGATCGCGTACCGGTCGAAAAGAAATCCATACGGGACCGTTCGCTAGACCGCTCGCGGTAAACGAGATACCCGCATAATCACTACCCTCGCAGGAGCTGGTGATATGCGTCAGAAGATCGCGGAACGCCCCTTCTAACCACTCTATAACACTATTAAAATTGGCCGGTGGCTGACGAACGCGCATCGTCGTCTCGCGTCCGCGGAGCTTGAAGCGTTTAAAATAACGCACGGCATCTTGAATTATTTCGAATCGATCTCCTGGTGGTCTGATGTCTCCGAATGACTCATTCCTAGCAGCGTTACGCTGCTGGCCCGAATCCGTTTGTACTTCTGCAAACGAAATTATATACTATGATTTAGAATGCATTGATACAGTAGAATAAATGTAAATTATCAGTACCTTATAATCCTAGAAACCCCCAGACCTGCACGTTATAGACGATCTACATGATAAAAATGTAATGAATACAAATCGTTCCATAATTTATTATTTCTACAAGTGGACGCAAATATTTACCTGCGAGACCCAAGAGCTCTTGAACCCAGCGGTAGTCTTTTTCCGGCTTCTCTGCTTCATAACCGTCAGAAAATTCGCATGGTTGGTGTTCCTGGAGGTCGAATGTCTCAGGGCTGCACAAACCGTGTGGTCCTGGTATAAGCTCCTTGACTTTAGATGGTCCTGCTTCAGGTTCTTGTTCATTGGGCCCGATGTTAAAAATGTGATCTGATATTATAAGCGGCTCTTCTTCCACAGCTCCTTGAGAAGCTGAAAAATGTCGCTGATGAAACAATTTGCTTTCTTTTTTTACTTTAGAATACTTACAATTTCTGGAATGTTGAGCCTGATTCTCTTCTTCCACAATCCGTGTTTGCTCTATGAGGTCTGCTTCTTCATCACTCGTTGCATCCAAGAGGCGATAACCTATACAATAAATGAAAAGGGTCAGCTTCATGGCACGCTCAAACGATATTATTGAATTTTTTTCTCGTGGATTAGCTTAAGTTACCCCTTACAACGCTAACATTTTTGTCAGTTTTCGCTCTCACCGTTCTCGAGATATTTAATAATTTCGCTTTAAGGGGGTGGTTTCAAGATTGTTATTGGTGGATCGGTTAGGCTATCCCCTGCTATGTACCCCCAACGGGGGTGACCAAAATTTTGTCCGTTTTCGCCTATCTCTCAGCGTTCTCGAGATATTTAACAATTTCACTTTAAGGGTAACTTCAATCATCATTATGGGGGTGATTTTATTGGTGCATTGGGTTCGACCGTCTGACCACGCACCCCCCTGTGCTACACTCCAAAATTTTGGCCGTTTTCGCCTATCTCGCACCGTTCTCGAGATATTTGACAATTTCGCCTTAAGCGACAGCTTTACCATACGCCGCTAATACGGCTGTCGTATATTGCTAACTGGCTCCCAAACCGCATGGCCGCACGGTGAAGCTGCCTCTTAAGGATAAATTGTCAAATATCTCGAGAATCAGTCAGCTTCACCGTGCTCTCTAATGAGGTTGTCGTAGGTTGCTAAGAGGCGAATTTTGGGAAGTTGCACAGGGGGGTGTGCAGTCGGGCAATCGATCGCGATCCACCAATAAAAACACCCCAATAACGATGCTTGAAGCAACCCCTTAAAGTGAAATTGTCAAATATCGCGGAAACGGTGAGAGATAGGCGAAAACGGACAAAGTTTTGGGTACCCCCTGCGGGGGTGTCAAGCGGGGGTGGCTTAACCATATCCACTAATAAAAGTCGTGAAACAGCCCCCCTTAAAGCGAAATTGCTAAATATCTCGAGAACGTCGAGAGATACGCGATTTTTTTTTTTTTTTTAAGCGTCTAAGGGAACTCTTGAATAATTGGAGAGACCGGTCCTATAAATGATAAGGGCAAAATAATAATTAATAAATATTACTTACTTCTGATTTCTTTGCCTATGCCGCGGACGCATGCGACTTCTTCAAGGCCTCTTCGTTGTAATTCTTCGAACACGCACGTTAACGCCCTCTGGCCGTTTAGCAACCCTCTGTTGTATGCGGTTGCAATAGCCCTTAAGGGCGCCCACCATACAACATATTTTAAGCACTTTTCGAGTTTTTGACCTGTTAAGTGTTTCAATTTTGCACACCATTTTTCAGTACAGTGACGACGAATCTGTGCACTGCACGGCTTTGTAAATTTCAAAAAAGTTAGGATACTTTCGCGAAGGGTGCGGTCTGACATTCTCGGACAATGAGGAGATAATGCCTCGACGCCTGGTTAAATCACGACTGAGTGATTATTACGTTATTAGTCACATATAACACCCGATATTTCTAAGGCCATAAAACATCCGATGCTTTGCTGTGCCTCTACCTCGGCACGTGCATAGTCAGCAAAACATTCGTTAGCCCAGAACACCGTTGTGTTAGTAAGCGATGATTCGTTTGATCATGTGAAAAAATATTGAGACGCGACGCGCTCAGTATTTCATCAGCTATCGTGTCGCTAAGTTTTGTGATGTTATTATTTTCCCCCGTGGGGAGGGAAAAAATCACTTGTAAATTTCAACTAAAAATGATACTAAAATCGTGCAACGGGTGGGGAGGGGGAGGGTCAAGCAAAATAATGGTACTCGTCGGGGACAATAATAACAGTCGTTTAATAATGTGGAAGGATAACAAAAGTCGAAGATAACAGTCGCTTCAACGCCGGTACGGGTACGTTGAAGAAATAAAAACAAAAGAAAATAACAGTCGCTTCAACGCCGGTACGGGTACGTTGAAGAAATAAAAACAAAAGAAAATAACAGTCGCTTCAACGCCGTTACGGGTACACTGCCCGTCATTGATGCCTGGACCTGCTAATTGAGCTTGATCTTGTAGCCAGTAGTATGTTTCCTATCTAGCTCAATAGTTCATAGTTAATGCCCCATGGCGCTGGAGGGCACAGGGTACGGCGGAATTGAACCAGGAATATCGCGACAGCTGTCAAATCATTGAGTTTTTCGGTTTATTAACAAAAATGTTATAGTGGTTAAAAAGTAAAAAAGTGATAAAAATAAGTAAATTTTTATACCGTGCGGGTAATTACGAGTAATTAAAGTTCCGGGTTGCGCGATATTTTTTAAACAGAACCATAATTTGTGCTACGGTGAGTGTGTAAAATATATTCCGCGTTCTTTAAAAACTCTTAAAAGATTGAACATTTTTTTAAAAGTTATCTAATAAAGTCGCGATTTATTTAATTCTCGCAAATACTTATATGAATATTTGTCTAGTATTTTTACCATGAAATTTGTCGATCGTGTTTCGTGGTCTTCATAACCTCTAAGTTAATTACAATCTTTTTAAAGTCCGGTAAAATTTCTATTCCATTTAAAATTTCCAGTCCATTTAAAATATTAAGCTTAAAGCTACATTTAAAAAAAAGTGACAGATAAAACAGTATTTTTTTAAAATGGAATGCGAGGTGTGACGGCTTCAGTAGTTGTTTTAAAATGTGTTTTGTCTGCATCGCAAGAGCTGCCTCGCCGGCTAGGAGCACAGTCGATTATCATCTCGTCCAGGTAATCGTCTGCTGTCAAGCATTTTATTTATTTATTTATTTATTTATTTATTTATTTATTTATTTATTTAGATTAATTTAACAGGGACAAGCCCCCGGCTCGACGATGTATTTCTTTCCTTTCCGATAGTATCTTCCTCCGGATAGGCAAGCGTTCGTCTTTCCGCGAGCGAAAGACACCGTGGAAGACACCGTGGAAGACACCGTGGAAGACACCGTGGAAGACACCGTGGAAGACACCGTGGAAGACACCGTGGAAGACACCGTGGAAGACACCGTGGAAGACACCGAGGAAGACACCGTGGAAGACACCGAGAAAGACACCGAGGAAGACACCGAGAAAGACACCGAGGAAGACACCATGGAAGACATTGTGGAAAAAACCGAGGAAGACACCGTGGGAGACACCGAGGAAGATGTCGATCGTGCCTCGTGTGAGACTCGATTGCAGCACTCGCCTTCTTCATATACATCCATCCGAAGGTGCCGGAAACGCCGGAAACGAATATGTTTGTTTGCTGAATCAACACCGGAATCAAATTTGTTTCTGGCACTTTCAAACAAATACATTTTCCGGTACTTTTAAACAAATTCATTTTCCGGCACTTTTGAACAAATTTGTTTCCGGCACTTTTTAAACAAATTTATTTTCCGGCACTTTTAAACAAATTTGTTTTCGGCAATTTTAATGAAATTTAATTCCGGTACTTTTAACGAAATTTAATTCCGGCACTTTTAAACGAACTAATTTAAAAGTGCCGGAAGCGAATTTGTTCATTTGTTGAATTATTTCCGGCACTTTAAAAAAAATTTGTTTCTCGCACTTTCGAACAAATTCGTTTGCGGCATTTTTAAATAAATTTGTTTGCGGCATTTTTAAATAAATTTGTTTCCGGCATTTTTTAACAAATTCTTTTTCCGGCACTATTAAACTAATTTATATTCCAGTACTTTTAATGAAATTTAATTCCGACACTTTTAAACAAACTAATGTAAAAGTGCCGGAAGCGAATTTGTTTGTGTGTTGAATCATTTCCGGCACTTTAAAAAAAATTTGTTTCCGGCACTTTGGAACGAATTCGTTTCCGGCACTTTTAAACAAATTTGTTTGCTGCACTTGTAAACAAATTTATTTTCGGCACTTTGAAACAAATTAATTTTGCGGCACTTTTAAACAAATTAGCTTCCGGCGCTTTTAAATAAATTAGTTTCCGGCACTTTTAAATACATTTGTTTCCGGCATTTTTAGAGAAATTTGTTTCCGGCACTATTAAACTAATTTATATTCCGATACTTTAATGAAATTTAATTGCGGCACTTTTAAACAAACTAATTTAAAAGTGCCGGAAGCGAATTTGTTGTTGAATCATTTCCGGCACTGTTAAAAAAATTTGTTTCCGGCACTTTGGAACAAATTCGTTTTCGGCACTTCTAAACGTATTTGTTTGCGGCACTTGTAAACAAATTTATTTTCCGGCACTTTGAAACGAATTTATTTTCCGGCACTTTGAAACAAATTTATTTTCCGGCACTTTGAAACAAATTTATTTTCCGGCACTTTGAAACAAATTTATTTTCCGGCACTTTGAAACAAATTTATTTTCCGGCACTTTTAAACAAATTACTTTCCGGCACTTTGAAACAAATTTTTTTATTTCCGGCACTTTGAAAGAAATTTTTTTATTTCCGGCACTTTTAAACAAATTACTTTCCGACACTTTGAAAGAAATTTTTTTATTTCCGGCACTTTTAAACAAATTACTTTCCGGCACTTTGAAACAAATTTTTTTATTTTCGGCACTTTTAAACAAATTACTTTCCGACACTTTGAAACAAATTCGTTTATAATATTCGTGGATTATGAAATTCAGCTTGGTAACGCAGGTTGTTTTTTTTATTATAAAATAGTGCGATTCGGGAGACGGAGCAATTGTTTTCGAACGTCTGTCGAAATTTCGTAGACAAATCGGAGAAACAGTAGCGAAGGGTTAAATATAAAAATATGATAACTCTACTCTTATGATTCCAATTGCATCCTATTGATACTATTGTATCAATATTTTTTCAGATTTTTAAGTAATCGTTGATTTTTTAATTTTTTTATAGAACAAAAATTAACGATTACTTAAAAATCTGAAAAAATGCATACGTATTCAGAAAAATAAACGAATCATTTTCATAAAAAAAAAGTTTTGTTGCCGGGTAATTTTTTAACCAATTAATTTTTTGATGAATTTGTTAATAACATTTTGCAATTATTATTATGCAAAATTAATCTTCTCAGTACCTTTAGTATACATGATTTTTTTCAGATTTTTACACCATCAAGAAGTACTTGCAATTTTCTCTTATTGTTGTCGAACTTATGCGAAGTCAGCGCGCAGCGAGACTCCCTCCTTAAGGGCTTACGCCACAGTAAATGGGTAAAAAAGCATGCATATTTCGTGGTCTTTTTATTCTCGGTAAATATACGCTTTATTGATTTATTTTTTTAGGGTGGAAGAAGGATATATTAAAGAATATTCAGACATTTTTTTCATTGAATTTCATTGTTATCTATTTATGTTTTTTTTGTCGGTAGCCGTCAACTATTTTTTTTTTTTAGTTTCTTTGCGGTGTCTCTGATTTCAACTTGTCATTTCGTCAGAAACAGATTTTTTTTTCTTATGAAATTATGTATAACGGGGTCCTTGACGAGGAGAAAAAAAATCGCAAAATGCCGGCCACTGGAAAAAAGTCGATTTTTACCTATTTTTCAACACTTTGAACCATGAAAAAAATGAAATTAAATGGAGGATACTCATTGATTCAACAGGTTTCAAAAATCTATTGCGGCATTAGTCATCTTGGAGCTGTCACTAACATGGGTGACTTGTACATGTGGGGTCGAAACAAATTTGGTTCGCTCGAACTTGGGCATCGGGACGATCAATTTTTTCCATTGAAGGTAAATAATAAAATAATTTTTATTTTATCGTTAAATATTTTATATAAAAATAATTAAGAATTTACATTAAGACTTAAATAGACCTTAAATTGGGAGGTAAAATATTAATTAGACCTCAACTTCGATGTCATTAAGGTTGCTATTGGCGCGCAGGTAAAAAAGTAGCGTGTGGAGTGGACCATACTGTGACGATCTGTAAGCCCTTTATATGACAGCATTACGGAAACAAACTCAATGATTTATACGACACCTCTCTTACTCGACACGTGTGAATCGTGAATACCGTTTCTATTGTACATATGAAAAACGTAATATTGTGCTAATGATAATAAAATTCCAATTACTCCGATTATTTCAATTACTTCGCAATTTATTATTTACCTGTACTTTCGTCCAGTGAAAACCATGCATGCTTGTAAAGCAAAGTGTCGGGGTACCGCAGTTACACTGAATTAAATATTGTGGTGCGAGGGGCCACAAATTTTTTATCGGTGGGAAGGTAGGTAAATAGGTAAGTACTGTAGAACAGACTTATCCGATCATCCGAACAAGGACTCCGTTTATGCAATCGTTAGCGCAAATCATTACACTAGGTTTTGTGAAATTTTACATGTTTTCAAAAAATATCATCCGCACCCTAGCTCTTATAATTTTTTAGATGTTTCCCTAAAAAATTCAACACAAATAAATTATTGTTGATCCATATTCCCAATTAAATTGGGCAAGAATTAATCCACTCGTTTAAATTTTATATAATTTCGAAAAAAAAAATCCTACCTCACAACAGACGTTTGCGTTTGACATATTGAGGTAGAAGCTAGATAAGTCGTAGATTTGGGATCGGTGTGAAAAATAGATTAACCATAGACCTTGAGCAACGATTAAAGAAAACAACTTTTTAGGGAATTTTTATAACCAATATTGCAAAAATTTGTGATCTTGCGTATTTTTAAATAACGATTCAAAAAATATCATCTGCACCGTAGCTCTTATAATTTTTTAGATGTTTCCCTAAAAAATTTAACACAAATAAATGATTGTCGATCCATATTCCCTATTAAATTGGGCAAGAATTAATCCACTCGTTTAAATTTTATAGAATTTCGAAAAAAAAAATCCTACCTCACAACAGACGTTTGCGTTTGACATGTTGAGGTAGAAGCTAGATAAGTCGTAGATTCAGAATCGGTGTGAAAAATAGATTAACCATAGACCTTGAGCAACGATTAAAGAAAAAAACTTTTTCGGGAATTTTTAACCAATATTGCAAAAATTTGTGATCTTGCGTATTTTTAAACAACAACTTCTTTGCTTCTCCACGGCATTGCTGAGAAACTCAGGTGTCTATCATGTTGTTTGCAGACAGCCGGAATACATGAAATGGCATAATATGAATCGAAAATCTATACTGCTCAAAGATTCCCCAGATAGACAACTGACGGCACGGGATCGACTCGGTGATAGCACGGGACCGGACGTCGTGCTGGCACAATATCGTCACATGCACGTCCGCACGTGACGATATTGTGACGGCACAGCATTTTTATACCGAAAGCTGCTTGCACTGTTCCAGCTTGCTGTGGAGCTCCACAATCTTGACGTGAAGCTTCACAGTGAGCTGTAACTGTGCAAGTAGAGTCTGTTATCAAAACGCCGTGCCGTCACAATACCGTCACGTGCGGACGCACATGACGATATTGTGACGATACAGCGTGGCAAATGCACGGCACGTTTTTCTATCTGGGTCATGTCTATTCTCCAAACATCGCCTACTCGCTTCTAGTACTGAGTCTTTACTTCTAACGGTATTAATATTTTGTACAATTGTTCCATGAAACAGAATGCTTTTTATTACAAAACTTACAAAAGCTCTTTAATTAATTTTTTTAATTTCACGTTCTTGAATTAACCATATTGCTACACGCATACGCGGTTAGCATACTCGTACACTAACTTTATAAGAAATTGAAAATTACTGGAAGCAGCAAGACTTCCGAGTTCCGGTTCCGAAAGAAGCATCTCCATGGGTGGCAGGAAATCTTCAATTTGAGATCCTAAAATCCTAAAAATAAAAAGTTTCTATAGTCATCTGTCAATTAAAATGAGATGTGAAAAAAACTAATGTTCTAATTTTTTGTATTTCGTTTTTACGGACTCCACTTCTGTCCATCTCTCACATCCTCCTCATCTCTTCTTCGTTTATCGCCAGTTCGATTCTCGGAGCCGGAGCTTCGTCGCTGCTCGTTTGGTGTCAGCACTGAACGAACAGCTATGATAGCGGTTCGCAGGTCTTATATCATAACTGAGCTGCTTTCGATTTGGCGTTTTTTTGTTATTACAATGTGACTGCCCATGCGCATAGTCGTTTTCTGGTACGAATTTTCACCAAAAAATGACCATGTGCATGCGCTCGGCCGGTTTTTGGTGGAAATTCGTACCAATTGTGCGCATGCTCACCATCATTATAACGGCAAATCGAAAGCACCTATGATCCTCACTTTTCACTAGCAAGACTTCGACACCGGGAATCGAACGCGAAAAATTCCCCTGTATGCTGTACAGCCCTAATCTATACAAAGGATTATTATCCAATAAAAATGTTGGTTGCGTCGCTGTATAACTATTAACTTTGACTGTAACGTAAATTTTTACGAATGAAACGGTGAAATAATTATTTGCTATTTTCTGTTTAATATTATGTTGCTTATTCCCAGTTGTTCCACTCACCCAAGGAATGGGTAAGATCCATCAACTTGAAGAACATCGTTTCTTTGACTTGTTGCTCGGGATTTTTTGTGACCGTGTCCCATCGGTCGCGACGCGCAGCTCGCGCCCAGATCCTCAGCTTGAGAATCTGCCTGTCGTCTCGGGGCTCGACGTATTCGATCAAGTCCAAAGCTTTCTTGAAATCGTACACGTTCGCTAACACATTTTCCTCGCACGTATACAACTGTGCAAGCCAAAGCATACAAATGCCGTCAGATGGATGAATAGACTTGGAGGGGAATAAAAAAAAAAAAAAAAAAACTCTCACCGTGATGAGTTCAGTCGGGGACAAAACTCTCAGCTTATTTACGTCGTAACCATAAGTTTCTAGTACATTGTCCGAAACGTCTTCTTGGTGAGCAATCAAAGTGAGTTCGTTGTTTATTCCTTTAACACAATCGGCGATTTCATCCTCGGGCTCATCGGACGCAAGAATTGCCAGCTTCGACAGTGATAACATCGTCTAAAAAAAATTAAAAAAATCAATAATATTATTATCCTGAAAAGCAAAAAGTTTCACGAAACTATCTCTCTTTTTATTTTTTTTTAAGCCTTCTTCTACGAGAACGCATCTTCTACATTTTTCGGGTTTTCTCATGGATCCAGTAAAGGATAACGATGAGTATTTGACTTTAAAGAGTTACGACACAGTACAATTACGATTTTTTTGCCTTTTTTTTGTTTATATTGTCAAGAATATTCTGTTAAATTTTTATGTCGGAATTGAACAAATTACGAAAGTTCCAGACTGTTACGTAGATAGTCGCAGAGCGCTCGAGCAGCGGCGCTGTCGAACCTCGAACGCGCTTTTCTCAAAACGTGATTTTCAAGATCGGTGTCCCTGATATCTCAAAAAAGGCTTGAACGATCTTTATGAAAATTTTTATCGATATACTTCAACAGATTCATTAGTCCTTGACGGTCTCATATTTTTAAAAATGATTAAAAAAACGATTCAAATTATCGAAAAATGGGTGAAAATAGATTTTTTTCAAATGGTCGCCATTTTTTAGTTTTTTCCCCTCGTCAGGGATCGCGTTGTATATGATTTGTTAAGGAACAATTAAACATTTTTTATTCAGGTTAAATGACAAGCCGAAATCAGGGACACTGCAAACGAACTTTCGAAAAAAATTGCTTACGCGGACCGATAAAAAACATACATAATAACAATAAAATTGAATGAAAAAATCCGTAAATATTCTTTAATATATCCTCCTTCCATCCTAAGAAATCAAATCAATAAAGCATAAATTTACCGAGAACAAAATCACGAAATATGCGTGCATGTTTACCCATTTGCTGTTGCATAAGCCCTTAAAGCTCGAAATAAGCTCACCGATACAGAACTTTCGTTGTGGAAAAAAAGTAAAACCTGTATTGTAACCTTTTTTTAGCTCGAAAAAGTCTCTCTCTGATACAAAAAGTTGACGCTTTAAAAATGAATTCTTACTTTTTTCCTAGTGACGAGTTCGACTTCTTGACTCGCCAATGAGTGAAGCGTATTCGCGGCCGACCGCAAGTCCCCCGTCAGTCCCGCTTGGACCCAGGACAAAGCTGGCTGTTCCGACAATTTTTCGGTCAACTCTGCGGCACCAGCGCGTCTGCATCGTTCGACCAATTGACCTTGTCTTCCGTCTTTCACATACCTGGCAAAACAAAATAATTAACATTGGAAATAAATGGAAAAAATAAATAAAAAATAAGACATTAAACAAAATTAAGGATGCTTTACACGTAATTCCCAGTCATAAGTGAGATTCAGTGAGAATTTTAACACTTCCTAATGGTTATAAAAATCTGCAAAAATCGACTGTATTAAAGGTGACAAGAATATTAATTTTGCATAATAATAATAATGTAAAAAAGTTATTAACAAATATTTAAAAAATTGTTCAAAAAATAATCGGTAAACCTTTTTTTCTCTTCTCAAATGAATTCATTGACTTTCTAAAAGCCACATTAACTTTTTCAGAATTTTCTTAAGTTTTGAATTTTCCGTTTTTGAAATTTTATAAGGCCATAACTACGGAACTGCTGGCGCAATCGCCTCGAAACTTTGTTTGTGTATTGTGGAATCGTGACCGATTTTACAAGATTTCGAAAAAAAAAAAATTTAACGTAAGAAAATTCTGAAAAAATGTATATGAATTCTAAAAAAAAAATTAAGGAATTCATTTAAAATGAGAAAATGAAAGATTTGCTGATTTTTTAAAGAATTAATTTCTTAAATAATTTGTTAATAACTTTTTGGCATTACTATTATGCAAAATCAAAGATCAAAGGTCACATAATTAATACGGCTGATTTATTGCTGATTTTTGCCATATCCCGAAGTACTGAAATTTTTATCGCATTAGATTTTTGTTTGGGAATGTATGTGTGACACATCTTTAAGTGACGCGTTAGAATATGAAAGTAATCACCAGGAAAATAAAAAGCCTACGAAGTCCTGGGATGCAAATCTCTCCATGTAATTGTCGAGGTGGCTCTTGTTGTCCGTCAATTCGCATATTTGCACCAACGACGCGAAATCACAGTATTTCTCTGCGAGCATTGCGGCGTTTTCGTATTGTTCGTCTTTAACTGAAAATATAATTACATAATTAAATAAAAATAAAAAATTGGTTGGCTAACAGTTATTAATATTAAAATAGTTGGTCGCCACTGTAAGAAAAATGGAGGGAGCTTACTCAGCGGTTCAATGAGAATCGTGCGTTCGGCCTCGTACTGTTTCAAAAGAATTTCAAACTTTTCCGTGCCCCGAATACTTTCCAAGTGACACTTTCTGCCATCCAAGATTAGATCGGTAAGCCCAACGACTTGTTCGTAAAGCTCGTTTTTTGTTGTGGCGTCATTCGTTCCCGTCACACCGTGTTTCAACGTCAAAGTTTGCTGCGAATCAAAGGCGATTAAACGTTTATTACTCGTAATCAATGCAAATTAATTTTGTAATTCATTTCCATTGGCCATCAGTAAACGTCTTTCGATAGGAAGAATAAGTAGATAAGTATTCGTTTAGGTAATTATATTAATAGAGAAAAAAGTATCATTCGTTCCTGACATACGCAGTAAAAAAAATTTGTATGAAATTTAACGTACGGTCTGGAAGTTTTTATGCAAAAACTTGTATACTAAATTTCATGTACTGTTGTGATGAAAAATTAATGTGCACTATGTTAAAGACTTAAAAAATACGTTTAATAATTTACTCGAATTTTTACTATAAAAGTACTTTAATTTCACTGTAAAAACATGGTGGCCGCGGTCAGGGAAAACCGGGAAAACCTGGAAAAGTCAGGGAAAAAAACCTTGGTCAGGGAATCAGGGAATTTCAAAATTGGTCAGGGAAAAGTAAATTGTCGCCGAACCTTTTATAAATAAATAAGATGTAAATAGAAAGGAGCCTTAAAAAAAAAAAATTGGGAACATTTTGAAGAAAAAAATATATATAATTAAATGTTAATATAATTATTAGGAATTTTCAATTGCGTCATTAATTTTTTTGATTAGAAGTCGTTAGAAGTTTGGTCAGGGAAAATTTTTAATTGGTCAGTGGAAAGTCAGAGAAAAGTCAGGGAATTTTTTTTCGGGGAAAAAACGGCCACCATGGAAAAGTTTCGCAGAGTATTTTTCTCAATCAGAAAAATCTTTCTAGCCGCAAACGATGAAATTAAAAAGAACTATACGTGAGCAACAATGAAAAAAGCATAATAAAAATTTTTCTGTCGATCGCAGCGAAGAGTTATAAGCATTTTCTTTTTTACCCAAGTTTGTTTCTAATTTCCCGGACTTGTCGCTCGAGACGGATTTACCTCTTAAGAGCAGTTTTCTCGGATGCCGCGAAGAACTCGTAGAACATAAGTTTCAGGCTCAGGTACAAAAGTGGCAAGTTGACCGACGGTCAACATTTGGGATATCGTTGAGTGATATTTTCGCTGAGCCGCGTCCTCCATCATGTTCTTCATCGTCGATTTGCAGATCGCAGTCCATGCCGAGCTCGACGATCGTACGTCATCGTGTATCAAATAATTTTGTATTAAAAAACAATTATTTGAATTAAAATGTTTACGAAAGAAAAATTATTGATCGCCGCCCTCCCACGCTACTTATTTATCCTTACCAATTTTAAATATTGTCAAACATATTTTATCTTTAACAGATTTTTTACGTCTTTATTTTTCCTAAGTCCGTCTATCAGTGTACAACAATTCTCACCAGTGATAACAATTTATCGACAAAATGTTTAGTTTTATTTTTTCAATTTGACAGATGCCATCTTATCGAGACGCAATCGACGAAATAAAAAATGAGTACGCAAGCAACGATGAAAAAAGTGTAATTAAGTATTTTCTATCTACGACGTTCAGAGTGTGCGAAAAGAATTGCTTCGGTGGAAAATAGTATAATCGGTTATGTATAAATTACTGTTAAATTTAGTCGATTCGTCGGTAGAGTCAAAGTTTACCACGCAAACAATTCTCTTAAGTCTTTCGTTGATAAGGTTTAGGATTTCTGCGACCGTTGCACATCTCCGTAACTATCCTCCTGAATTTCTTGTGCTCCAACTTCTTTGGAGACCCTACTTTTTCATTTACGAATTCTGTAAAAAAAAATGAACCGTTATCGTAGATTTTATACATAAACTCTCTGAATAGGTCCAATGAACTTGGTAATATTCCGTCTGATCATGAGATATTAGCTACGAAATTATTTATTTCTGAACGACAAACACTGGAGACAACGAAAACAGCAAAATCGGGGGCCTCAGTGAAACGCATAACTCCCGTGTTTTTGGCCTAGCGGGCAGTCGGGAGTTAAAAAACGATCAGTGGGGCGCACAGCGTTAATCAAATACGTAGTGAGCCCCGCTGTTCGTTTATCATTTTATAGATGCATTTTCGAGAAAAATCGTTTAAAAATTTGCTCTTTGTCTCTCTCGCACTCATACATGGTTAGCGTCGCCTTAAGAGCGAAAGAAAACTCATTCGTGTGCGTAAATCGATCAACACATACGTTCGACAGCGTCAAGAATTTTTTTCGGAACCGGAGGGAAGCCACCTCGACCAGTTGCAGTCATTCCTGCCAAGTTGTCTAAGCCAACAATTTCGCGAAGAAGTCGTCGGCACAGCTGTCTCGGAATATTCGACCACTTCGAAAGAATCTTCGCCAACTGGTCACGCTTAATAAAAACGTCTGAGCCCGGGATAAGTTCAACCTGAGAATGCATTTTAGGTTCCTTTGAAATTCTTAAAATTATTATTAGGGCATTTCGTGTAGGCACTATCGCGAATCTATACTTGTGAATCGGGTCCAGAAGTTTGGTGATCAACCACATCATTGCTGAAGGGGGGACTTTCCAGGGGCGGCTCAGCTTGCACTGGTAACAGCACTCCAAAATCGGTCGAACGTGAATCGGAATCAGGAATTTCGTCGGGGAGTGTGACGTCACCGTCTATCGAAACCTCACATGACTCCAGGTATTCGCGGTTATCTGTGGAGTTTTATTTAAGCGGAGTTGTTTAAAAACGGATGACGTTATATTTTTAACCACTATACCCATATAGTAAAATGCTTCGCATATTTATTAAGTGTTACTAGTTATGATATTACAGATTGACGAGTATGTATCGAGAAAGCTGTCTTAAGGTAGTATGAGTGGTACAGTCCGGGCAAACGTGAGTTTCAGAGAGAATTTCAAACACTTCTCGATGAGGTAAAGATCTGAAAAAATCAAGCACGTAGAAGGTGCGGAAAATATTGATTTTGCATAAAATTTATTCCGAAATGTTATTAACAAATTGATGAAAAAAAGATTTGCTCAACAAATTACCTGTTAACATAACTTTTCTTCAAATAAAAATAATTTGTTACATTTTTCTGAATACGTATGAATTTTTTGACAATTTTGTGTAGTCTTTGAAAATTGCATTTTTTCATCAATAAAAAACCGCAATTTTCAAAGACTACACAAAATTCTGAAAAAATTCATCCGTATTCAGAAAAATTAACAAATTATTTTCATTTTAGAGAAACGTTAGGTTGGCGGGTAATTGTTGATAAAATATTTTCTTTGTCAATTTGTTAATAACATTATCTCATCGAGAAGTGTTTGAATTTCTTTCTGAAACTCACGTTTGCGCAGACTGTACCGCTCATACTACCTTAAGGTAGCCCTTGCGGTATAGTTCGGCCAAGCGTAAGATTCAAAGGGAATTCCGAATACTTCTCGATGGGATGACAGTCTGAAAAAATCAAGCATATAGAAGCATATTCTTATAAATTAGAAGGTGTTCAAAAGATTGATTTTGCATAATAATATTTCCAAAATGTTACTTAGAAATTAATAAAACAAAAAAATGTCAACAAATCACCCAGCAACTTATCTTTTTGTGCACATGGAAACGTTTTGTTCCTTTTTCTGAATACGTATGAGTTTTTTTCAGAACTTTGAGTACTTTTTGAAAATTGCGTTTTCTAATTTTTTTTCAATTTTGAAAAATGTGTAAAAGGTCACCAATTTTGGATATGCGTTTGTGATAATACGATTGCGCCCAAGGAGTTTCCAGACGATTGATAAAGTAGATTCACAAGTAGATCTCAAACATAAAAAAATGCAATTTTCAAAAAGTGCGAAATATTTTGGAAAAATGCATACGTATTCTGAAAAATTACCAAATCGTTTTCCGTAAAAAAAGGTAAATTGACGGGTGATTTGTTGAAAAATTTTTTTTCATTAATTGTTAACGTTTTGGAATTACAATCATGTAAAATCAATCTTTGGCACCTATATTAAGCTAGATTTTTTTGTTGTCAGATTTTTATCTCTTCGAGAAGTGTTTAAAATGTTCTCTAAATTTCACCTTTGGCTGGACTATACCGTATTTTTTATATTTTTTATCAACGCTCCCTCTATGAGAACGTTTGTTGACAAATTTCGGTTCTTTCATAAGCGAATCTTTGTAACAAGTTCTAAAATATGAAAAAGCAATGTGTAAATTTAATGTATACCGATATTCGGTAATAATTTGGTTATGAACCAGTTTGATACCTGGATAGCTGGAAAATAAAAAATTTCAACGTCTCATAAATTTTTGAACTAAACAGTGTTTAGTGTCAGTCAATGGACGTGCCAAATTTAAAGTCAATAGCTCCACGTCTTCTCCTGTTAGAGCTTTTTACAACAGAATTTTTTTTTTATTTTACACAAAAAAAACTCACAAACCGTTTTACGATTTTTGCTTTTTGTTGTACAAAATAACCTTTCCTGATGGACCAACAAACCGTAAAATGTAGTATCGAATTTGGGTTGTTTTCTAACAATCTACTCCAAATCAATCAGTTTATTGGTGCGCCAAACAGTATCTAATTCTAAACTTCTGGACATTGCTTTTCGGTTGATTTTTAAAAAACCCGATTTCCGACTCTACATCGAGAGAACCGATTGCTCATGGCTTACGGTTTGAAATCGGACCGCTTTGGGAAAATCCAACCGTAAACCAACCTCCTATCCGACACACATAACGGTTGGTAGTACGGCTGATTTTTTAATATCGACGAAAAATCAACCTGTCGTAGATCAAAATTACAGTTGATTGATGCACCGATCGACCCGTTAGTTTTCAGGTTGGTCGGAACGCGAAGGATTTTATGGTGCAAGGAAAATCTTATATCCAAATTAAACTAGCTCACACTTGAAAGACATAATAATAGCGGATTAAAGATTACGCACCACTCCTTTTCAATACTCGAACGCGATATAATCGAGAACCCCACCGTGCAAACGCCGGGCGTCCATCATGTTTTTTGATACGACTTGCTCGAACAACGCTGCTAGTTCGTGGCTCATCCGTCATCCACAGTACGAGGGCAAACATATTGACGAGAGACTTTAAAACACGCGTCAATTAATTAAACTTACTGAGCCAATGCAGCTTTCAGCTTGAATTGACATATGCCAATACGATGTGAAGTCGGGAGTCACAGAACAGTATTTTGTTTCAAGAGCGCTTCAGTTCATAGTATAGGTAAAATTGCTGCCAAATTGGACTGCCGGTAAAGGCGGATTCTATTTTCTTCGCTAAACTGAGATTTAAGGTAGCTCCTGCGAGTGATATTCGTTTCGCCTAAATTCGAGAAATTCGGCCAAGAATTACAAACACTTCCCGATGTTATAAAAATCTGAAAAAATTCATACTTATTATAGGCACTGAAAAGACTAGTTTTGTATAATAATAATTTCAAAATGTTATTGACAAATTGTTGAAAAAAAAATTGTTCATCAAAATATGCGGTAACTGAACTTTTTAAAAATGAAAATCATACGTTAATTTTTCGGAATACGTATGAATTTTTTCAGATTTTTATCTTTATTTTGGTTTTTACACATTTTTCCATGTAAAAAACGAAAAAAATCAAAATAAAGATGAAAATCTGAAAAAATTCACACGTACTCCGAAAAATGAACAAATCATCTTTATTTTAAAAAAAAGTTGAGTTGCCGCATATTTTGATGAACAATTTTTTTTCAACATTTTGTTAATAACATTTTGAATCTTTTAGTATGAAAAATTAGTATTTTCAGTGCCTATACTAAGTATGCATTTTTTCAGATTTTTATAACATCGGAAAGTGTTTGCAATTCTTGCGCGAATTTCTCGAATTTAGGCGAAATGAACACCACTCGCAAAAGCTACCTTAAAGGCCGTACATTTTTTACTAAAAAAAAATTAAACGAAAACTGGCTGGCTTCTGCCAGTTGAAACTGGCAGAGAAGAACTAATCGTTACACGAACGGCAGGCATAGATCTGAATGGCATAGTGCAATCGTCAGTACAACTTGCAAGACGTTTATTCGATGGTTTTTTGCTTCGAGACCACATTACTTGCTTGGAAAGTTTGGGGTGCCTGGTTTTCGTCGACCACGATCGTCACACAGAAACAAACAATCGATTGTTACGAGTCGGTGAATCGCCAGATTAATCGTCGGATTTATAGCCGAATTACTGTACTTGACCGTCGATTGACATTCGAACTAGCAGATCGCCCCAAACTCTCGGTCACGAAGGTTTCCAAATCTGCGAACAGGGACTCACCGCCGAAATTTCCTGATGCTTCCTCTTCGAGCGCTCTTAGCTGCCCGCTTTTTCGGACTGCTGTACGCTGTAACAACATGCGCCCTTTTGCCGCCGCTTCGTCTATCGAATGCTGCCGTATCTCTTCGCCAAGCCGTTCACCTCGACGACGACGTTGCTTCCGCGGCCTGACGAGTTCTCCGTGCCGTTCTCGTTCGTGTGATTCGTCGTGTCCGTGCCATTCGGCATCCTCTCGAAATTTTTCGCCTCGAGACCGTTCTGCACCGATTCTCGCTCGGCGCGCTGTTTCCTCGGCGACTGGTCCGTCGTCGGATCTGCGAGAGCACCTGAAATAGCGTAATCTGCACAGTTCAAGCAAGCTTGGCTGGTTCGCGAACTATCGGCATGGGAAAATACATCGTCGTCGAAATACAAAAATTAAAATTACAGCTTTCGAGGATCGCGAAATAGTTTTTTTTTTTTAATTGTAAGTCTATAAAATCGAATTTCAAATCTATACATTTATTAAAATATAACTAATGAAATTGCAATTGAAATAAAAATCGAAATTGTAATAGAAATTGAAATTGATATTGCATCATTCGCACAGTCCAAATAAGCTTGGGTGGTTGCAAACTATCCATAGGAAAAATACATTATCGTCGAAATACGAAAACCAAAATTAGAGCTTTCAAAATCCGCGGAATGGATTTTTTTTATTTTTCAAGATCTATAAAATCGAATTTAAAATCTATCAATTCGAAAAAGTTTTAATTATTATTATCAATATTGACATTGATATTGATATCGATATTAGTTTGTTCAATTTGGCAAAAAAATGAGAAGTTAATAGATAAAAAAAATAAAAAGTGTCAAACGAATTCGTTACAAGATTTGTAATTTTTTTAAAAATCCCCTGATGATTTAAAAAAATGTTTTTTTCTTCAAAAATGAATATTGGAAAAAGAAATAAATAAAATAGCCGATCGTCGCCGTGTGTTTCCGAATTTTTGTCCACCCACCGTGTAAATTGTGGCAATACTTGTTGGTGGAGTTCTACTCCTCTCGGAAACTGAGATTGAACATGCTGTAGTTCGGATTGCCAGTCACTACCTGCTCGATGGTGAGAAAGTTTGGCAGGATGTTAACGAGATCGTCGCCCGAGAGCGCGGTGTAAGTCTTGAACAGCATCAATCCTCGGCATCTACGAAACAAATTTGAATAAATAAATAAATAAAAATTGCGAGAGTCGCTTGACCAATTTTTTTTTGGATATTAATATTGGATTATAAAGTGAATATATAATTTCCACACGCGAATAAACGTATTCGCGCGTGGAATACGTTTTACCCCGCGAGGAATATTATTCACTCGACGGAGTGAAACTCTTATTTACTCTACGGTCGTAACAAACTTTTCCAGATTTATCGGTGGAAAGTGTTACGAGTCGACGGTAAAAAAAAATAATGATGTTTGTACATTGAACAAACGTTTCTTGTCAACAAACGCTCACGATATATCTTCTTGGTAGTTTCGCAATTTTTCTTTTAGCTACAAACACGGTCCGTTGTAAAAAAAAAATAAAAAAAAATAGGAAAATTGACGTATTTGAAATTGCACACTTATGTTGAATCCCTGAATACGAATCTGAACTCAAAATTCAGAAATTCAAAATGGTAGATACAAAATTTCAAGTGAATCATATGTAAGGAAAAATCTACACTTCAAAGGGTTAATGCCTGAAGTACTATGTCATTCGGTGAGAAACAGCCATTAAAAAAAAATCTCGTCGTTAAAACTGAATCTACAAAAGTCAGGACATTTTTTTTAACCAAACAATATCTACGCGTAAACACTTTTTAGGTAAATTTCCTCAATTGCGACATTGTTGTGAAAATTCTTCAGATTCATAAAAGTAATCTCGCTTGAGAAAAATGGATATTCTTCAACCGCTAAACAAGCTTGTAGACTCGTATGGACAAGCCTTTCCTTTTACCGTGTACAAATCCGTAGGTAAATAATTTTTAAAAATAATAGAATAAACTTACCGGTATTCGAGGAAGATCCAGCTTCCTTGACGGTCGCGATGACGCCGTTTATAATAAAATTTTCCTTGACCGTTATTAAGTATCGAGGTCTCTCGCAGCTCGGTAGCCGTTGATTCGTCGTGTGGATTATAATATGGACCCATTTTTTGGATGTTAATTACCTTGGATGCCCGGGTTCTCGGTAACTGCCCAGTTGAAGGTACTGGTTGTTGATGAGAAAGCAGCGTCGCCTGTTGAATATCGGGAAATGGGAATCGTCACGCTGAGCCACCATATTGAGATAATCTCTGTGTGTCAGTAGCGTCTTAACTTCAACGACCTGACCGCACATCTTCGGACGTCTGATGGTATGTATGTAGGACCAATGACCTGCAATACAAAAAAAAAATTAAATAAAGGTGACATTTCGTCCAGGTGGAAATTAATTGACACCAGGCTTCCTCACTTATAAAAATTTCGCATTTAGTCTCCTCCACGAGGAAGCCAAAATCAACGATTTTAATTGATCAACGAATTTTATCATAGACAAAGCTATCCGCAAAACTTTAACAAATTCGAAAGCCATGTGTAAATAACTTTTTAACACATTTCTTGCGCACTTGTGCGAGAAAGTTAACTTTTAGCGCGCTCGTGCGAAAAACTATCCTTTTGTGAACTTGTGCGAACAAGTTCACTTTTTCGCACAACGTGGCGTAAAACGTGTAAACTAGGGCGTGAAACGTGTATCAAAAACATCGGGTTCGATAGAAGTGCGAGAAAAATCGGTCTCTCTCACACTCATGTGTAGCGCTCAATTCACACTCGTCGAGGTCGACCCTTTTTTCGCACTTGTATTGAAATCGTAGTTTTTGATACAAGTGCAAGAAAAAAAAATCGATCTCGTCGAGTGTGAAGTGAGCGTTTCAGATTAGTGCGAGAGAGACCGATTTTTCTCGCACATCTATCGAACCCTGTTTTATGTCACTCGGTGCGAAAATGGACGTTTTACGCACGCTTTGCGTGCGTATAACTTCTTTTTCACGCCTTGTAAAATAAAATTTCGTACGATAAGCACGTGCGACAAAACGATTCGTGTGATTGCAGCAACCGCCTTCGGCTCGTGCAGCAACCTCACATTCGTCAGAAAAAAGTTTTATCGCACTTGTATCGTAATGTACTATTTTTACAGTCTTTTCACACTAGTGTGAAAACAATATGTCCAAAATACAGTTTTTCGTACTAGTGCAGAAAAGTGTCAAAAAATACAGTTTTTCGCGCTTGTTCGAAGCTCGAGCTCGACGCCCTCCGAACGGCAGGCGTGATCCTCAGTCGAATAAAACTCCTCGGCCCCGCACGCTGCCGATACCATGAAATTAAAAGAAATGAAATTAAAAGGGTCCCTTCCCGTCTATTCTCGTTTTTTAAAAACATAAAAATAAATAAAAAGCACGAAAAAGGGTGGTTGTCTGCCCTTTCTCGTTTTTTTATGGGCGTTTTTGAACTACATTTTTAAAAGGAAATTCTCTTTGAAATTTTACTTATTAAAAAGTTTCAAACAGTACTTGTACTTGTGTACTTGACATGCTGAAAAGTATTTGTGTACCAAACAAGTACCCGGTACTTCAAGTACTGCCCAGCTCTGATAGAAACACATATTTCGGGACTATGAATATACAAAATAAGATGACCCTGAAGATATCTGCACGACATCAAATTTCATCTTTGAAAAAACGAAATTGTTCGCTTGTAGAATTTTATTCTCCAAGTGAACTTCCCCGAACAAAGTTTGTGCTATGCAAAACACAACCGTTGTAACTTGTTGAAATTCAGTCCTCATGCTATATCATAGATATATTCAGGGTCACGAAACATTTTCTCTGTACCATAATCGTCATCGTCCTCGATGGCCTGAATCTTGACCAAGTTAGTCAGCAACTTGTCGCCGTAGGTGCTCTGACTGAATCGCTCGAGAAGAGCGAAATCTTCGCTCGTGAATTCTTCGCCGACATCCAAGGGACCGATAACGCGTCCGTTGCAAACGATCGCTCGGCCATCGGTCTCCAATTCTAGAACACTCTTCGCGTACTGCCGATGAACGCTCAGCGTGAAATCTTGCTGCTTCGCGCTAGTTCTGACGTCTTCCTCTTCGATATCGAAGTTTCCGTTCTTAATTAATTTAACAGTTTCCTCTTTGACGATGCGACTGATGTAGCTCGTGGCTGCTTCGCCGGTCAAAGTTTCGAGCGCCGCCAATACTATTTTGTTGACGGTGTTGGCCTCGGGACTCGCGTCGGCCTCGCTGTTCACTATTATCGTCAGCCTGACGTCCGCGTTCGATTCCTAAAATCGGATAAATCGGAGGTCAACGACATTTTCGGTGGAGTTGCGACAATTAAGATTTTAAGATCAAGTGCGATGTCTTACCAAGTAGTCCAGCGCGTCTCGCAACAATTGCCTACCGGATTTTCTCTCGAGATCGACCACGATCCAGAAGGAGTAGAGATGTTGAACACTCGTTCTTCGCGGGACCGACAGACACTTGGTGTGAGACATCAGCCACGCCGCGGTGTCCTCAGGACTCCAGGTGACGATGTCCTCATTGTCAGGCCCGGCACCGATAAGGTTCAACCATTTATTTTTCTCGAGTTGGAGCACACTTTCGTTTAATCTGCAATTTGAGAAATTCGTGTCATTTCGATTGCTTATACAGGAAGCTTTGTTTTCATGAAAAAAAATGTATGTGTTTGTATGTGTCTCAGACCCCAAAAATTTAAACTCCTATAAATTGCTATGGTAGGGACTGGGATCAATTCACAATGTTTGATTAAATTTTAGGCAAAATGCTTTCAGCCATAAAATATTTACGTGTTTATGAACTTTGCTATAAAAAGTTGCTTTGCGCACGCGATTTCTTACAATTTCCAAGCTATCGGGGTAAAAAGTTGTACGCGAAGAGATTATTGTCGACCGATGAGCCCTATTTAATTTGGCGAGGATCGATCGAACCGTTTAAATTTTATGAGATTTTGAATTTTTTGGAATTTCACGAAAAATTTGTGAATTTTTCTATTTTCAACCAGGCATCTCTTTCATTGCCATTAAAATAAAATAGAATCGATGAACCGATTTGTAAATTCTCTACCTTGGCATAACATTCGGCTGGTTCATGATAAAGTCTACAACGTCGTCGCTCTCGGTGACTTCCCCTCTGTAAACGGCCTTCTGCAACAGGTGTGTTTGCGTCATGATTGTCGCGAAAACGGCTTCCTTGAAGGACTCCGCGTCCAGGTCGTTCGACAGCAGCGGTACGCCGTTCAGCAGAGCCTGCGGGAAATTCTTGAATCCCGTCCGTCGTACGAAACCGCTCGCCAAGTGGCGACCCACGTCGTATACTCCGATTCCTCGCCGAGAATATAATTTATGTTCGCCGAAGGATCCCGAGCGCTCTCTTGCAACGGTTTGCAAAAATATTAATGGATTTGTGCTAATCTTCCAAAAGGTACATACAGATTCGTTCAGTTTTTTCAAAGAATGATCCATATTTTTTTGCTCGATTTTGATGTATCATGGCTCATTCTCTTTCTTGAAAGATTATCTACGAATACATAATCTAGATATGCGATAGTATTTTTCGGTAAAAAATGACAACTGTTTGTTGAAGGAATTTCGGCAATAGATAAACAAAAGGGTATCATTTTTTAACGGAAAATACTATCGAATATCTAGATGGTGAATTCGTAGAGCATCTTTCAAAGAAAAAGATTAGCCGTAATACATCAAAATCGAAAAAAAATTACGAATAATTGTTTGAAAAAACTGAATGAATATGTACTTTTTCGAAAATTAGCACAAACCAGTTAATACTTTTGTAAATCCAACTGAATGCTGCATCTAGCACTTGTTTTAAATTTGAAGCTAGACACAAAAACTTCGTGAACAGATTTGACAAGAGATATATTATTTTAAACGTAAAACGAAAATATATTCGCTCGGCATAATTCGACAGTAAAAATTGACGATAGGGAGAATATTTCGGAGCAACACGAAGAAGACCAAGTTGTCCCGGCCGCACCGAGTGTGGTAAATTAAACTTGATTATAAATTTTCTGTATGTAACCCTAAACTCGTTTCAAGATAATAAATTATTTGCAGAATCGAAAGAAGGAGGCTCAACGCCTACAGGAACTTCGCAAGCGCATCTCAATCTTTTTGGCTAAATTACAGGATGATCTCTTGGCCATTACACTCACGTTGGAGGACATACCCGTGCTTAATGCTGTTGTCTCCGATATATCCGATGTCGTTGAAGATATTCAATCTTTCAGAGTGTAGAGGTGGAGAGAGAGAGAGAGAGAACGAGGATTTTTTGTTGTCAAATTAATTTGTGGCCTCACTGGGCTCCCGCTTGAGTAAACTGTTTGTCCAGCTCTGCGCCAACTCGTCGGTACTTGGCGTGCCAATCAACAACTCGGTGATCAGGAGCTTCAGGTTTCTATTTTACTCGGCGGTATAATATTTTTTCTTCTATTTCTTAAATTGCTTCGAAGCTTCATTCATTTTATCGTTGTCGCAGGTAATGTGGGAAAAATTCTCACCGACGATACCGGTGACGCATCCGGAGGATAGTGGAACAGCTCCGATGCTTCTCACGATGGCAGCTGCCGCGGAATCCAGTTTACTCACTGGAAATCTCGAGGTCTCGATCAAAGTTGGCCTCGGCAAACGGGCCAGGAACTCTGGACACCACGCCGTTAAATGCATCGCGACGACATGTCGTGACTCCGGCTAGTGCCAGGCAAACTCTACGAATTAAGGAGGTAGGCCGAGATTAATCGACAAATAAAATATTATACAAATAAAATATTCATGAAACAACGAATATTAATATGAATATGAACTGAATTAAAATTTCATAAGACATGCATTACAATCGAATATGAAATGCATAAAAATTGCATATGATATACATTAAAATTGCATATGAATTGCATTAAAATTGCATATAAAATGCATTAGAATTGCAATATCGACTTTATTGACCGATAATTCAATGTTGCTTGCAGACTTACAGCGGATATTACAAGCAGGAGGTGGAGGGTGGAGGCTTATCTCAGGAGCGGAATTGATGTTCGAACTTATGGGCTATAAACACACCGGACACGGCGTTCTCACTCTCGAAGGGCCTATAGATCCTGACACAGTTTCCAGCGTGAGCAGAGACCCGGTTGTTGCTTTTGTCGAGTGTCAGGTAATCGATACGTCTGTTTAAAAAAAATATTTTCTTCTTAAGTACTCACTATCCAGAGCTGGCTCATTCAGCTGTTGTATTGCAGAGCATTCTGTACACTTTCATCGAGTTGATCATTCCGATCGATACTCAATGCTCGTACTCTGTTTATTTGAGTATTTAATTGATATTTTATACGATGATATTTTATATTTTAATTGATATATTAACGAATCTCTCTGTTAAAAAAATACATATATTTCTTATAGTTATATGGTTCTTGGTATTGGTTTAATTTGATGTCGCTGGTATCAGCAAACGTTAATCCGACGATTACTATCAAATAAATTCTCCGTCGGACCGGTTACGAATGAATCGGTTTCTTATACGATTCTTATACGTCTGTTAAAAAGGAATAATTTTTTTTTAAGTACTCGGTGTCGAGAGGCTCCCGCGTCAATCGATAGTATTGCTCTGTGCATTTTCTACACTCCAATTCGCGGAACGATGGAATCAAGCTTCACGACTTTCTTCGCCGAGTCAATCATCCGTTCGATATCCAATTCTCGTACCGTATATAGTCCACTCTTTAATTAACATCTATTAAAGGAGTTCTGTAAAATAAAATCTTGCTGTACTATGTTTCTTGGTATTGGTTTAATTTCATATCGTTAATATCTGCAAAAATTAATCCAAGGGTTGCGAACAAAGAAATTCTCAGAAGGACCGACTATGAATTAATCGTTTTCTTATCTTTCCAGATACTGAAAGAGATATGGGAAACCGTGTCAAAGGATTTCACGATTTCTCAAGTTTCATTGGAACTCCGCGGAGCAGGCCATACGCGCCCTTAATTTTCGTTTTCTCGAACGCATGCATCAGATTCGGGAGAAAAATTCTACGAGCTCGTGCCGCAACTATCGTTACGTTCAGCCTATAGGTATAGATCCGTCGTTGACGGCATTGACGCCATCGACGATGACCTATCATCACCCGATGACGAATAACTACAACTCTACTATTGTATCGGCGATGTGCAAGCCCGACAGAATTTATTCGACCGACGGAAATTTTTTTTTTTACCCCGGTGGATACCGGTACTCTCTCGAATCGTTTCGTAAGTCCGTACAACCGCCGATCAATCGTTACTATCCGATGAGTCAGACGGGTCAAGAAAACTCGACGATCTCGGCTTCGGTGCCCGGTCACGCGGCAAGGGTGCCAACGAGTCGCCTCATCGAGTTGAACACACCATTGCCCGTTGCCAATTACGAAAAAAATTGAGCATCCCCAACGAGCCAACGGTCAAGTCGTCGAAATCACGAATTCACGAGGGTGAGATGGACGAAGTGGATTTTCGTCGTTGTCTCGGTGACGACAGTGATCGGGCCGATTACGCGAGGATCGAAAAGAAGCCAACCGGTAAACTGTCCCACGGCAACGACGATGGAAAAATCAACGATTGGGAATTCGTCTACAAGAGTCTCGAGAGCGTGGGATACTCGGAGGATCTCGGCGAGAGGGAGGACGTCTTCAAAAAGAAAGAATTGATGCTCGAAGCGAGAAATTCATCGAGAACGCAACAGAAGACCTCCAGGACGCTCGCTAACGTCGAACCGGAGGAATACGCAATTAGATTTACAAAGGACGAAAAGCGAAAGGTCAAGACTGGAAACGGCGGTAAAGGAACGATATTCAACGAGGACGATTCGTCACCGGTCAATGGGCAGGATAGTCGCTGCTCGGCAAGCAGGAAAATGGTTACCTCGGGGTGCTAGGACTCAACGGCGTCGGCCGGTGACTCGACTGGCGAATGAGCGTACAAAAAATGCAGCAACACTCTGCCGAGCTCGAGGTCTCTCTACAGTGGAACCGATCATCAGGCGGTAATAAAAAATATCGATTCGACGAGAGACAATATACAGTGCGGACTTAGGGATACAGGCGGCAGATGGAATCGCGCTACTTGCACATTTTTGAATACGTGAGGACGGGAAATTTGCGAAATGTGCGGCAAATCGAAACGAAAGGGTATTGGAGGACAAGCCTCTGGCGAGCAGTGGGATGGAGTGCCCACAGTGCACACTCGTCAACGAAAAGAATGCGGCCACGTGCTAGGATTGCGGTACTAGCTTGAAGGACTCGCCTACTTATATCTGAGAGGACAATTCTTTTTTCGACGAAAACATTTTATTCGACACAGATGACGAGAAAATATATATTTGGCAGAATACGAGTCATCGACGGTTTAGAGTGAAAAACTCACCGATTCAAAGAAAATTCTGTCTACCGCACTGTAGGACTGTTCCATTCTTCTCCCGTAAAATTGTAATTCCTCATGCTTCACGACGCACTAGAATTATATCTTTACTAAACTCGACGGAAGCTGCTTTTGGATGACACGCAGAGAAATCGCGCAAAAGAAAAAAAAAGACACTGTGGTATGTGTTTGTTTCAGCGAAACAGTAAGCACGCAGGCCTCAAATGTAAAAAATGTTCCTTTCTCTTCCATCTCATCATTTTCGTATTCCAGTATTTTCGTTGCTTTCAGCCGTGATAAAAACCAAAAATTGCCTGTCAAAAGGAGCAATAAATTCGGATTGGAAGGTTTCTTTACTTTATACTTATTTATATTATTTTACCGATAGTACTAGTTTGTTTTCGCAACCATTGTGTCCTTTGTGATGCTTATTATGTTTTCTCTCGTTTTACGAGAATGTGCTAAACTATAAAGAGATGCATGGTGAATTTATACGAATCCGAAATCATGAGTCTGAGTATCTCTGAACAGAGGAGGCGTATTGAAAAATAGCTCGTACATTACTTACCTAAGTTTTTTATTTCCCAATGTTATCATTGCTTCTGAGCTTTTTTCTGCTTTTTGTATTTATTGTTATTATATTATTCTACGTGAAAACGGCGACTGTTATTTTGTTATGACGAAAGTTAATACGGAATGTATGTATAGTATAGACACTATCGTTACGAATATTATGCATATATTTTTTTTTTTCGTTTCCGAACTTAGCATCGACGACTCCGATTACCGGACGGTATCGTTAAATCTCACAAACTAAAAAAAGTGTAAGAAATTTATTTTTTAATTTAACTCTCTGCAGCCAAGGACAAATAGATAAATCTACACGTGGTCACGAACGAATTTATCTTCGCTGTGCGCGTTAGAAGAAAACAAATGTAATTTTATAGCGAAAAAGTTTGTGAAAGGCGATCAGTCTACCGTAGCGTATCCGATAGGACAGTATAAAATTTTTATGGCAGCAATGGAATTTGAAATTGCTCGCTTTCAGAGTCTGTTGTAAAGAGAAACGATTAAATAAAGAGAAACGATTAAATAAAGAGAGACGATTATTCTGAATATGTTTTTTTTTTCAAATGTATTTCCACTCACAATACTTTCCTTGGTGCCAAATCCCGGTATTATTTTTTTTATTTGATTTTAATACATAGATGATAAAATTATAATTCTTTTAATCGTATATAGGAATTTATGCCAAAGAAGAATTATCCGCACTTGGCTAATTACGTTGACACTGTCAGATATAATTTTTCACAGTTTTCGAAATGACGCAGCCAAAAAAGGTGTAAGTTAATGCTGTTTAAATTTTATTTTCGTTACCATCGAAACAAACGAGTATCAACGCAATCGTAAACGCATCGTATCCCCGGAACAGCGATGTAAAACCTTTTGTGGTCAACCCATAAGCGAGTTCACCCGAGGGCGTGCGATACGCGAAACATTGTTTCATCTGCTTCAGCGCTTGCCTAATATTGATGTTGCGCGGATTTTCAGCAATGTCTCCAACGATTTCAACGTAGCTTGGTGAATCTTCTTATCCAATTTGTCTGTAAATAAAATCATAGCATATTTTTTGGTTTAGTTCATGTTTTATTTATAAATGTCGGTCGTGCCTAGAAGCTAAAAAATTGCACAGTGATTTCTCAAAGCGACAAGCTGTATTTGTAAAACGTTGTTTTCATTAAATAAATAAAAAAGCTGTCCTTACATATCTTGTGCTGTCCTTGCATGGGAAACTTCAGGCGTATTTCGTGAAAATCTTGGCAGATGAAAACGTTACGGCTTTCGCTGTCTCCTTTCGGACAAATATGACGACACTCTTCCTGCGGTAGAACATCGGTCACTGTCACGCAACCCAACAGGCACCCGGTTACATAACTGTCCGGAAATGTTGTGTTCTCTAAATCAACATAAATTGTCCGTAAGTATGGTAAAACTTCACAGCAACATTTCACAAAAAAAAGAGTAAAAAAAAGAAATGAGTGAAGAAAATACAAACCGTTGAGCAAAACTCTAGCGATTTTCCATTATGGAAATATCCTCGGCCGGAGGAATTTTCGATGTGGCGGCGATCCAGTCGCCCGTGATGGGACGAATTCCAATCTCTTCCCTTGAGACTTGACAATGAAAATTTATTTATTTTTTAATAGAATTTTTTTGTTTGCTCGCTTCTTTTACTCGATACTCACGTTTTAATCCCGGCAACCAGAAGCGACACATACGGCTGATGCATACTGGGGCAGACACGTTCGTCCACCAGTTCCTTGTATACTCTTTATCTTGGATTCGATTGCTGTAAATTGTTTGATTTGCAAACTACGATTCCACTTCTTTTATTCGTGTTCAGCAAATTCATCTCGACGTACTGGAAAAAGAAAATCATTAGCACGTTTCGTTTGTGGATAAGAAAAAAAAGTTCGATTTCCCAGTGTTATATGTAATAGAACAAATTTTACACAATCGGATAGAAAAACAAAATAAATTTTCCACCGTTGGCCGATCGACTTCTATCGTAGGGCAAACATTCACGCCGTTCGATACTTTGGCCATCATCTTCCTCGCTGTCTTTCCCCACTTTCTTCCTCGCTGTCTTTCCCTCGCTGTCTTTGCCACTGTCTTCCTCGCTGTCTTTCCCATTGTCTTCCTCGCTGTCTTTCCCACTGTCTTCCTCGCTGTCTTTCCCACTGTCTTTGCCACTGTCTTCCTCGCTGTCTTTCCCACTGTCGTCCTCGCTGTCTTTCCCACTGTCTTCCTCGCTGTCTTTCCCACTGTCTTCCTCGCTGTCTTTCCCACTGTCTTCCTCGCTGTCTTTCCCACTGTCTTTCTCGCTGTCTTTACCACTGTCTACCCTGCTATCACTTATTACAGCTCGGATTTAATAGGCACGACACAGCAGTAAAGGTTAGGTTGCCGATAAGTAATTTGTAACGTTTAGCACAATTTACAACAATTCGCGATAAATGCGATAACTTGAAATTAATCAACGGAATTGATTAAAATAAACCAAAACAATTTATCGTTGAATAAGTTATAAAAAGATCGCGAAATATATTATTCCGTTTCCACGCGGCATAAATTTAGATTTAACATTAATTTCACATCGCACGAATTAATCACTATCACTCTCATTAACCTCCACGTTACGGGAAATTAATTTAGTTTTAAACGCTGTTCGATATTATAGCCGTATGGAGTTTTTAACAATTAACAGATGTTCAGTATTTTAACAGCTCCGCCCGTAATCGTGGTTCAGTTCCAGCGTTCCTTATATCGTAGCGCCACATCACATATCGACTGAAACTCATCGAGTTACATAGACGGGAAAAATCACTTCCAAACCGTGAGTCCAGGCATCAATGACGGGCAGTGTACGTTGAAGAAAGAAAACCAAAAATGAAAATATTACTGGGGAGAGATTACCAATAATATGGGACTAGCGATAATAATGACTTAGAGGGCGAAGAAATAATAACAAGGTCGCGGGAAAGTTAAATAATAATAATAATAATAAATCGGGGGTTAAATAATACTAAAAAGAACGGTAAGGGACAAACTGAATATAATCGCAAAAGGGGGGGTCGGATCACAAGTACTTAATTCTGAACAATAATCTCGGAGAAAAACGAAAATGCAATTGGTTCAAATTATTCAAGAAAGACTACTAAAGGGGGATGCAAGAGGGAAAAATATTCGGAATAAATTTGGCGGAGTTATGGGAATTTTAAGGGGGCTTAACGGGAGAGCTGGTCAGACAAATGTTGCACAAAATCCAATTAATACACTAAATATGACTCGAATGGGCGCCAGCTACTTTCACGGTGTAGCACCGTAACAGATCGTGCAAACGGCACGGATCTCTTCTCAAAAAACTTTACTCAAAACAAAAAACTCAAAACTTGAAAGAATATCTCTGTCACAATGGACAGTCCAGCTAGCTCGGGAGAGGAGAGAGGGCTCAGGGGGAGGGTACACGAATCGACGGCTTCTTACGATATTACCTCGGTCTTAATATTTCACTCACAAAAATGTCTCAAGGTCTTAATGGGATTGATGGGAAAAAACTGTAACTAACTAAACTATCACTTATAGCGAATTTTACGCCGCTCCCACGCGCGCGATAACTTTCTGCTCGTGTGCAAAAATGCCGACCACGTGTCGACCACGAGGCAAAAATCTTTCAATAATAATTTCTACAAAAAATAACGGGTATTCGGGGAAGGAAAACGGGTCGAACGGGTTGGGAAAAATGTGGGCAAAAACTTACGAACAATTTTGGGGCTCACTCAATCAACACACTTGGATCTCGGTTACAAAATTTCCTCAAATCAGCGGACAGCCTCAGTCGTTATAAATTCCGTATATCGGTCCAAAATCGTATCCCTGGGCTATCGCTGATTCGTCGTAGGGGCGGGTTCACTCTCCGTAAGGAGTCTAATCGATTTACAATGAATAGCCGAGTCGTCTTAATGTTTAGTACTTTTCTCACACTCGCTATACAATCTTTCTTTACAACTTAAAATTAATGACTCCCGGTCTCACACACACGTCCGTACGTCACGCGCTCGGCTCGGAGAGTAAGGGTCTTCTTCGTCGGCGTTGGCGCTGATGGTGGTGGGGGACGAGAGCACCTGTGCGTCAGCGTCGGTCGGTAATCGGAGTCATGGACGGGCGGCGAGAGGTGGCGACAGGGGCCCCGCTGGATCGTCAATCGATGCCGTGCGTCGGCGATCCCAGCGGGCGGCAGGCGGGCGGGCAACGGCGGCTTTTCGGCGGGCTTTTCGACGGGCTTTTCGGGCGGACTTTTTGGACGGTGTTGTTGGCGGCTTTTTCCCCTCGTCCACGATCCTCCTACCTTCCTCGGCCTCAGCACGTCGGCTCTCGTTCCTTTGCTGTTCCTTGATCGTGGGCCGTCGAGGGGGGGGGGGGGGGGGGCGATATTGTCCTCGAGTCGCGCACATTCAAACAAAAGGGTAACGGGAGGGAAAAAACGGGAATTTACATGCTATCTTACACAAAATAAATAGAAGAAAAAAAGCGTAAAAATATCCGGGTCTAGCGTTGGGTGAGCGGCGGACTCGAGCCGATTTTGGGGAGAGGCTTGTGACGTACCACGTCACAGTTTAAATCCGAAAATTATTTTTAAAAAATGTCTCATGAAATTCCCGAGTGCCGTGATTACACGCGCTACGAAGAAGACAGCCGTGAAAAAAGGACTTACGAAATTTTTGAGCGCATTGAATACGAGAACGGCGAATATAATAGTGGTGATGGTGATCGTGCAGAATGTTCGTGGCGTTTTAATAGTGTGACAATAGAGTACGGCATACGGGCAAAAGATCTTAATGTAAGTCCACGAATGTCACCGCGTGTTTCATGGACACTGCGTGTGGCGGCCGACGGTACCGAGGAAATTCGATGGACAGCAGGCTCGTTACAGTGTTTAGCCCTTGTCTCGGTGCTAAATAATATGGCTCGTTACAATAGGGAGGATTGGGAAATTTTGCGTCATCTGTTGAGCAAAATTAATGCGCATAATAAAAAAATTTCGCTCGATGCTGTCGATATGACTTACGCAGAGCACCCCCTTTGTATGTTTGTGCATTGGGCTTGTCCGTCGGATAACGGACAAGACCCTTGTAATGTAAATATATGGCTACGTGAGCGTCTCGACTACACAGCCAACTCTTTGGCGGCGTATCATTCCCGTCATCGCGATTTGCGTGTGTATGACACACGCACAGGAATATCGCGCATACCCGACATTTGGCGCTGCTGGAACACAACGACCTTTTCGCCGAATTATTACCACTACACGTGTAAAAAGTCACGCTGGTGGTGTGATACGCGTATGTATTATGTGGACGTAGACCAGCCGTGTAAAAGACGAAGACAAGGCGATCCGAGTCTATGCTATGACTCGGAGGAACCAGTAGACTCGTCAGAAGAAGAAGAAGAAGCGCGCGATTATCGATACTGTAACGTGGCAAAATGTGCCCGTTACGAAAATGTTTCCGACCAGTTCGCTCGCCGGCTCACGAGGCGATTTCGCAGGGCCTAGAGTAGAAACGGGAGTTATTTCTAATTATTCTTTATATTTATTTCATGTGACGCTCGGGTGTGAGTGCGGCCGGAGAGAGAGGCGGAGTGAAGACGGGAGATAGTGACGCTCATCTCCGGGAGACTCGACCCTACCCCTCGGCTGTTGGAGTCGCCGGGGAAAAATCATCGATGCAGGGGCTGTCGGCCCTGTCTGAACATCGACGCCGAAGGAGATTTCGATGCTGCAGTCGCTGGTGTCCGGGCTGCAGAAAAGAGGAAGATCGGCGAGGGAATCCGCAAGCGAGATGGCAGGGGGGACTGAGTACCCCTGCTGTCGCTATCGATGTAGCCATCGAACGTCGTGCGAGATCCTTCGAGCGCGGATCAGCGTAACGCGAGCTCGGAGGCCTCCGAATCCCGGAAAGGGCCGATGGCGGGCGAAAATAGGCGATTAGGCAGGGGGGTAGGGAGGGAAGGTGCCAACGGGAGCGATCGAGCGAGGATCCTCGGGGCACTTCCCGTTGAGTCGCGAAGCAAGCTGGACGGGAGCAGAGAGAGAGCGAGCGTGAATCGGGTATCAGCCAGAGTACGAGCGAGCATCCTTTGTCGCCGTGGGAATACTGTCCTCGAACCGGTGAGCTCTCAGCCCAGGCGTCGAATCCTGTATCAATTCTGGTAGCGCGAAATTGTAACGTTGTAGAATTGTTCCGTGCACCGTCTGCGAGCGGTGCCGGGACCTTGGCGTCTTGTCGGCGTGTCTTGCCTCGCCCGTGCCGGGAGTTAATGTAACCGTCGTGCCCGGGTTTCGCGTACGGTGAGCGACACGCGCGGGAGTCCCGGTCGCGGGAAGGAAGCGAGTCCGTGCATCGAGCCGTGTTCGAATTGTAATCGTCCTCATAAAACTCCCGGGAATTCAGTGTTTCGTTTTCTATTTGGTTGCATTCGCCTTGGGGCAGGACGGCCCACGGGAAGTTGCCTTCGAGCCGAGTCGTCGGACGGAATAATCGGGACGTGTGTACCGGGGTGTGTGTCCCCGGCCGGAGATCGATACGCGATCTTCGAGTCGGGATTGAGTCTTGGAAATTGCAGTGTATTACGCGAATGTGTGAAAGGGAACGGGTGTCGTGTGACCCGTCCCGGTTAGTCCGGCCCGAGAGCGGCGTATGAGTGTGAGAGAGAGCGAGCGAGAGCGAGTCCCGAGCGTCGGGAGAGAGTTGAGCGAAGCGCACGGAATCGGCGTGCACAAATATAAGTGTTGTGAATCGGCCGTCGGCGAGTTGTGCCGCGGCGTCTTGATAATTTACGGGACGGAGGTTTTCCCCCGGGTTTACCCGGTTTTCCCTCCTTAGCATACCTTCTTTATTTCAATAAATATTCTTTTTATTTGGTTCCCGTAACTGTCGGAGTATTTAATTTCTGCTTTATTACCCAGCCCCTCTCCGGGATAGTCAGCTGCGGCTGGCCGGGAGCTTATACATCTGTAGCCGGAAGCCTTCTCGGCGCTGTATGCGCCTGACGCCCATACCGCAAGGGAAAAATCAAGGGAAGAGATCTCGCGAGGCTTACTGGGAGGAAAGCTCGAATTTCCTCCCCCAATGCATATAAAACGTAAATAAAATAAATAAAATAAATAAAATAAATAAAATAAATAAAATAAATAAAATAAATAAAATAAATAAAATAAATAAAATAAATAAAATAAATAAAATAAATAAAATAAATAAAATAAATAAAATAAATAAAATAAATAAAATAAATAAAATAAATAAAATAAATAAAATAAATAAAATAAATAAAATAAAAATAATTGTAGCGTCTGTACAGCAATGACAGATACGCTTGTGTGTGTGTGTGTACGTGCCCGCGATAAAATAAAAATAATTGTAGCGACTGTACAGCGGTGACAGATACACCCATGTGTGTGTGCACGTGCCTGCGACAGTTCTCGAGATTTTGCCGATTCTGCACGAGACTGGGCGGCGGCTGCGATCTCGCGCGTGCAGCCGTCAGTATGCTGCGAAACCTCGATCGCAAAACAGCCACGGGTTTTTTAAGTGGTAAATAATTAAGTGTTATAACTAAGTGATAAATAATTAAGTGACAAAAAAATGTGTTATATTTACACGACGAGCGGCGACGAAGTGACGGGCGTACCCCTTTCGGGACCACCTCCACAGGCTGAACCCGAGGAGGAACAACGGCCGCGTCCACCCCGGAACAATATCCGTGAGTTTAATTTATTTAATTTATTTAATTTATTTAATTTATTTAATTTATTTAATTTATTTAATTTATTTAATTTATTTAATTTATTTAATTTATTTAATTTATTTAATTTATTTAATTTATTTAATTTATTTAATTTATTTAATTTATTTAATTTATTTAATTTATTTAATTTATTTAATTTATTTAATTTATTTAATTTCAGAACGCGTGAGATACGTGGGAGAGGAGGAGGAGAGGAGGCGTCGGCATCCCCGGCGGCTGCGCTACGCTGATTATGTCAGCGTGCAGTAGCTGGCGGCCACCATTGAATACGTCATGTGGGAGCGGGACGGACAGGAGCAACTCCGCGTACCCGTATTCGACGACCGTCGCTGGGCGCATCGAGGCCCCCAAAATGAAGATCAGTCCGTAAGATAGATGGTAAGTTATATAATAATAATTTGTTTGTTATGATAATAATATAATAATAATTTTTTTGTTTTTTACAGGCAACTTCAACGCGCACGGGAGCACCGAAGAATATTAAAAATATAAATATAAAAATATAATAAAATATAATATAAAAATATTAAAATTAATAAAAATATTTTTTAAACAAAAATTTTATTTCTTCCGGGGTGCACTATGGAGACTTCCGCACACGCTCCCGTCCCCCCTCTCTATCACACGCACACCTCCGGGCGCGGTCCGACCGGGCCCGAGGAGTGGGGATAGGAGTGGGGATGGGAGTGGGGGGTCGCCATAGTGCACCCCTTACTACTTATAACAATGCTTATCAGGAACCTTCGATTGCGGTTCCCTTCTTTTGCCCGCACAGGGTCCAATCTACGTTCAACTCGACGTAGACTTATTTTTTGGTTAGAGCTCTCTCGGAGCTGCCTTATTTTATCTAACAATGCTCCATTAATTTACCTTTCAATGTTTCATTATTAATGTTTGATTATTCCGTCGTTTGGATATCGCTGTTTATATGTTATCCATTGTTACTTTCGTTTATTGGTTAAAGCTCTATTTATGCTTACGTATGTCCTTTGAATTACCAACCGCTGATACACTCTGTACGCTTGATACACTTTCTAAATTAATGACACTCCGGTGTTAATCTTTCACGATAGGGGTTTACAATTACACGACCCACTTATCGTGTTTGAGCTGTGCTCGAAGTGTATCCGTATAGTCAACCGTAAGAATCAGGAGTTCCGAAGAGACTGATGAGTGCCCGCTCTCGATCCCTTATATACGAGTAAGAGAGCAGGCACGTCAGCTTAATATTGTTTGAATGTTTATGGTTTACTTTATTTCTGTAAACCATTATCTTTCCAAATCCTCGCTTCTTCGAGGATGCGATTTGGAGCATGTTTTGATTTCGGCATATGTGACTCGGTAATTCTCGAGTCGATGTCCTAATTACCGAGTCGCCCGTGATTGCTTAACGGCTGACTCAGGTTTTTGGTGGACCTCGTTGTAACGACGCGCGCTCGTCACGTGCCGCTGCATACCTCGATATTGTGCAACCGGAGTTGCTCCACTTTTCGGACACCGCTGTCCGAACTGGAATGTATATCACAATACTATAATATACGACGGTATATTATTACGATTAATTATAATATTATACTATTATACGAATATAGTATAATATTATGTTGTTGCCCGAAAACGTATAATAATGTTTAATGTTAATATTTAATATTACTACATTATTACATTAATTACATTAAGAATATATTAATGACGTACTAATATATTACTTAATTTATGTTGTATTACTAATAGGGTGCTACTACCCTACCCGGGGTACAACAGAGTCCAAATGGTGAAAAAGCAAAATCGTTGCTTTTTTCCAACCAAAGAGCAAGCAATCCTCGTAGATGCCCTACAGGGTGCTCAACTCCAAGAATACGTAACAGCACTCGCTCGTGAAGTCACGGCTGCCCAAATTAGATTCGCGTCAAGAATCTCAAACAACAGGATTTGTATTTACCTAGCTAGCAAGGCCATAGCCGATGAGGCCGTTGATCGGCACAAGTCAATCATTGTACAAGGCAACACACTGAATATTCGTCCTCTTATCTCAAAGAGCAAGAGAATTATCTTCTCGAACGTGCCTCCCATTATACCCCACAGTGACATTGAGAATATTCTGACTACCCTAAAATTTCAAATGACCTCAGAAATCACCTTCCTACGTGCTGGACTGAACGATCCCAGTTTTGCTCACATTATGAGCTTTCGCCGCCAAGTATATATAAACCCGGAGGACGTCGCAAAGCTCCCAGACTCGCTACAAATAACCTTTGACAACACAGTCTACTGGATATACGTCTCCCAGGATACACCAAATTGCTTCACTTGCAAGGGCGATGGTCACATTGCTAAAAACTGCCCGATAAAACCCGCTGAAGACACCACGCAGCCACAGGAAAACAACGCAGACCAAAGACCCCTGCCTCAACCATCACCTAGAGAAGGAATGTCGGTCGAAGTGAACGACCCGGGCCAACGGTCCAGTAGCGCCAGTATGGATTCCTCGGTCTCCACTGCCTCGAAACGGCCACTATCGGTGTCACCTCCGGTTACGCCGAGTCACAGTCAACAAATCCAGAGCCAAGCAACTTCACTAACAGACTGCTTCCCGCCCTTAACACCAGTCGTGTCAAAGAAGAAAAAGGCGCGTATCGACGGATACACGGCCAATGGAAAAGGCTACGATCTCTCTACAGTTGAAGACGAACTAAAGAGACACCTAGAAAATTACCCGTTAAGTTTCCTCCGGCTGCAGAACTTTCTGGAAAAAGCTTACGGCAATCAAGATTAAAAGTCCGTAGCATTAGAGTTCTTGAATAACATCTCAAAATTGGCCGAGATGCTCCGAAAGCTGTACAATCTCCTCCCCATGAGGCTGAAGCTGGCGGCCGAGTTAGCGGCCGGCGTACGCGCACCGCTAGCGGGCCACCGCGCGCGCGGCACTCTAATAGTTGATAAAAAAAATCGTTTCTCATGAAACCCTTTGTCATAAAATTCTGAAAAAAATTACACATCTTATTTAAGATGTTTACTAGACAATAAGACAAGGCGGACCCTTTGGCTATGTTTTAAGGGTTCCGTAGGTATAAATAATTATAGAGACAACCTACTAGCGGTAGCAATCCGAGAAAATTCCGAAATAATTCATAGATACTCCTTAAGGTATGTACTATGTGTTACCGAAGAGTTTTCTCGGGAGCAGAACCATTAAGGGCATTTTTAAGGGGTCTATAGTCTCCAAACGTGCTTGGTCGCTCTCATATGTGCGCAGGCTGACCGGTAGCAATCCGAAAAAATTCCGAAATAATTCACAGATACTCCTTAAGGTATGTACTATGTACTACCGAAGAGTTTTCTCGGGAGCAGATCCATTCAGGGCAGTTTTAAGGGGTCTATAGTCTCCAAACGTGCTTGGTCGCTCTCATAAGTGCGCAGGCTGACCGGTAGCAATCCGGGAAAATTCCGAAATAATTCATAGATACTCCTTAAGGTATGTACTATGTGTTACCGAAGAGTTTTCTCGGGAGCAGAACCATTAAGGGCATTTTTAAGGGGCCTATAGTCTCCAAACGTGCTTGGTCGCTCTCATATGTGCGCAGGCTGACCGGTAGCAATCCGAAAAAATTCCGAAATAATTCACAGATACTCCTTAAGGTATGTACTATGTACTACCGAAGAGTTTTCTCGGGAGCAGATCCATTCAGGGCAGTTTTAAGGGGTCTATAGTCTCCAAACGTGCTTGGTCGCTCTCATAAGTGCGCAGGCTGACCGGTAGCAATCCGAGAAAATTCCGAAATAATTCATAGATACTCCTTAAGGTATGTACTATGTATTACCGAAGAGTTTTCTCGGGAGCAGCCCCTTTAAATGCTTTTTAAGGGGTCTAAAGTCTCAAAATGAGGGCGGTCGCTCTCATAGAGACGGCCGCTGGCGGTAGCAATCCGAGAAAATTCCAAAATAATTCATAGATACTCCTTAAGATATGTACTATGTACTACCGAAGAGTTTTCTCGGGAGCAGATCCATTAAGGGCATTTTAAGAGGTCTATAGTCTCCAAACGTGCTTGGTCGCTCTCATATGTGCGCAGGATGACCGGTAGCAATCCGAGAAAATTCCTAAATAATTCATAGATACTCCTTAAGGTATGTACTATGTATTACCGAAGAGTTTTCTCGGGAGCAGATCCATTAAGGGCATTTTTAAGGGGTCTATAGTCTCCAAACGTGCTTGGTCGCTCTCATAAGTGCGCAGGCTGACCGGTAGCAATCCGAGAAAATTCCGAAATAATTCATAGATACTCCTTAAGATATGTACTATGTATTACCGAAGAGTTTTCTCGGGAGCAGATCCATTAAGGGCATTTTTAAGGGGTCTATAGTCTCCAAACGTGCTTGGTCGCTCTCATAAGTGCGCAGGCTGACCGGTAGCAATCCGAGAAAATTCCGAAATAATTCATAGATACTCCTTAAGGTATGCACTATGTGTTGCCGAAGTTTTCTCGGGAGCAGACCCTTTAAGGGTATTTTTAAGGGGTCCAAACCCTCCAAAGGACGTCGGTGGCTCCTATAGAGACGGGCGCTGGTGGTAGCAATCCGTAAAAAATCCAAAATAATTCATACACACTATTTAAGGTATGCACTATGTATAACCGAAGAGTTTTTTTGGGAGCAGACCCTTTAAGGGTATTTTTAAGGGGTCTAAAGTCTCCAAACGAGTTCGGTCGGTCCCATACAGCCGGACGCTGGCGGTAGCAATTCGTAAAACATCCGAAATAATGCATACATACTATTTAAGGTATGCACTATGTATTACCGAAGAGTTTTCTCGGGAGCAGACCCTTTAAATGCTTTTTTAAGGGGTGTAAAGTCTCCAAACGAGGTCGGCCGCTCCCATAGAGACGGCCGCTGGCGGTAGCAATCCGAGAAAAATCCGAAAGAATTCATACATACTACTTAAAGTATGTACTATGTATTAACGGCGAGTTTTTTTGGGAGCAGACCCTTTAAGGGCATTTTTAAGGGGCCTAAAATCGAACCGAACTTTTTTGGAGGTTTTAGACGCCTTAAGAATGCCCTCAAAGGGTCTGCTCCCGAGAAAACTCTTCGGTAATACATAGTGCATACCTTAAATAGTATGTATGAATTATTTCGGATTTTTTACGGATTGCTACCGCCAGCGACCGTCTCTATAGGAGCGACCGACGTCGTTTGGAGGGTTTGGACCCCTTAAAAATACCCTTAAATGGTCTGCTCCCGAGGAAACTCTTCGGTAGTACATAGTACATACCTTAAGGAGTATCTATGAATTATTTTGGAATTTTCTCGGATTGCTACCGGTCAGCCTGCGTACTTATGAGAGCGACCAAGCACGTTTGGAGACTATAGACCCCTTAAAAATACCCTTAATGGATCTGCTCCCGAGAAAACTCTTCGGTAATACATAGTACATACCTTAAGGAGTATCTATGAATTATTTCGGAATTTTCTCGGATTGCTACCGCCAGCGGCCGTCTCTATGAGAGCGACCGCCCTCGTTTTGAGACTTTAGACCCCTTAAAAAAGCATTTAAAGGGTCTGCTCCCGAGAAAACTCTTCGGTAATACATAGTACATACCTTAAGGAGTATATATGAATTATTTCGGAATTTTCTCAGATTGCTACCGGTCAGCCTGCGCACTTATGAGAGCGACCAAGCACGTTTGGAGACTATAGACCCCTTAAAAATGCCCTTAATGGATCTGCTCCCGAGAAAACTCTTCGGTAATACATAGTTCATACCTTAAGGAGTATCTATGAATTATTTCGGAATTTTCTCGGATTGCTACCGCTAGTAGGTTGTCTCTATAATTATTTATACCTACGGACCCCTTAAAACATAGCCAAAGGGTCCGCCTTGTCTTATTGTCTAGTAAACATCTTAAATAAGATGTGTAATTTTTTTCAGAATTTTATAACAAAGGGTTTCATGAGAAACGATTTTTTTTATCAACTATTAGAGTACCGCGCGCGAGGTGGCCCGGTAGCGGTGCGCATACGCCGGCCGCTAACTCGGCCGCCAGCTTCAGCCTCATCTCCTCCCCGACCGAAGCCTCAAAACAAGGTTTACAAAGATCATAAAGAAACTTGAGATGCAATCGGAAAACCCGAAACCCATTGACGATGAAAGCGATCAATCTGATACATCCAGTATACTTTGAGTCTTGAATCCAACTCAGGCTCAGGAAAGATGCACTTGGTGCAATGGAACACCAATGGGTTTTACGCACGACTATCATATATACAGATCCTACAAAAAAGTCACTCGCCAGACATCATGTGCCTCCAAGAAACAAATTTCAACGGAACTCACTGCGCCAAATTAAGAGGCTACAAATGTTTCCATAAAAACCGCATCCAAGCCGCCCACGCGAGCGGAGGTGTTGTGATATTTGTGAAAAGCAACGTGCCTTGTGACGAACTATTTATAAACTCTCCGTTCGAAGTTATCGCAGTGACTGTGTCAATACCTCAAAAAATAACTATCTGTAACATTTATCTACCAAACTCGACAAATGTAAACCTATGCGATCTCCAAACTATCACATCTCAATTACCCAAACCTTATATTATTGTCGGGGATTTCAACTCTCATAACTCACTTTGGGGCTCGAATAATACTGACCGCTGGGGAAGACTAATTGAAGAATGGCTAGACGATCCGGAAACGGTTCTGCTTAATAGTACTGAACCCACTCACTACAATGTCGCGTCTGGTACCTTCAGTAACATTGACTTGAGTGTATCCTCGGCGTCTCTAGCCGATAAACTTGGCTGGTCTGTTGATAGTGATCTCCACGACAGCGATCACTTCCCGATTCATCTTCGACTACAACACACGCATAAGTCTGGAGCACTGACACCACCAAATATCAAGATCCCAAAATGGAAGTTTAGGGAAGCTGACTGGCAACTATTCACAGCAGAATTAGAAAACCGTCTTAATGTTCTCTCCATCCCTAAAGACTACGAGCAGCCTGATATCGACACGCTACTTGAATCTCTCGAATTTGAAATCCTAGCTTCCGCGAACCTTGCAATCCCAAAAACATCTAGGGCAACGCGTAAATCTGGGGTACCGTGGTGGGATGAAGAATGTGAACTAGCACTCAAAGCAGCGAAACACGCGTTCAACGTCCACAAGAAACACCCACAGTCCCTCGCACTCAAAATCGAATAAAAAAAATGCAGAGCAGCAGCCCGACTAACCCTCAACTCTCGCAAAAAGGACGCGTGGAAAAAATATATCAGCGCGATAAATCGACACACTCCATCCGACCAACTATGGAAACAAATAACGCGTATAGAAGGAGGAAAATCATTGAGTTTTGCACCATTCTTAACAAACTCGCAGGGCAAGCCTTCAAGTGATTCCCAAGACATGGCCGACCTACTTGTGGACACATTCTCATCAAACTCTAGCGATAGCAACTATAGTCTAAACTTTCTGGAACACAAAAGAAAGACCGAGAGCCTCTTTAGAAACGCGTCCTCAAATCCCAGAAACGATCCCCATGTAAACAATGACCCTAAAAACTCACCCTTTCTCTTTGAGGAACTCAAGTATGCACTAGCATCCTGCAAAAATTCGAGCCCAGGCCCCGATGGAATACCGGTGATACTTATCAAACACTTCTCAGATAAAGCCCTCGAAGTACTCCTCGCCTTCTACAACTTTATGTGGGCATCCGACTCTTTCCCCCGAAAATGGCGTCTCGCAACGATAATCCCAATTCCAAAACCAGGTAAAGATTAAACGCTTCCCACAAACTAACGGCCCATAGCGTTAACCTGCAACCTATGTAAATTGTTTGAAAAAATGGTAAACAGGCGTCTCAAATGGATCGTTGAAACTAATAATCTTCTCACACCCCAACAAAGTGGATTCCGTCAACTATGCTCGACAAACGACCACCTCGTACAACTCGAGTCAAACATCTGCAACGCATTTGCCAATAACCTCCACCTCATGGCAGTTTCATTGGATATTGAAAAAGCGTTTGAAATGGTATGGAAACACAGAACTATAGAAACGCTAAAAGAGTTCGCTCTAAAGGGCCACATTATTTCTTTCATCACGAACTTTCTCAGTGATCGGACCATACAGGTCAGACTTGGAAGCATCCTTTCCAAAAAGGCCCACACTCAAAATGGTGTTTCTCAAGGCTCCGTTATTGGAGTAACATTATTCCTGGTTGCCATAAACGATATCCTTGCTCCTCTGAAGAATCCAGGTAAAGGGTTACTCTTCGCCGACGAGCTTACTATTTTCTGTACAGGAAAAAACTTATTGACAAACCAGAAAATTCTACAGGATTCCTTAAACGGCCTCCTCATATGGTCCGAAAAAACTGGTTTCAAATTCTCCGAATCCAAAACAGAGTTCATCGTGTTTTCTAGATCTTCATCAATTTCACGTCCACCACCAAAGCTAGTCTTAGGGAAAACCGAGCTACGCAGAACATTCGCCATCAAAATTCTTGGCATGATCTTCACCCCAAAACTCTCGTGGAAATCCCATCTGAAATTCTTAAAAGCACAGTGTATAAAAAGATTAAATATAATCAAGCTGCTATCATCGAAAAGGTGGGGAGCAGACCGACTCACTCTGTATAACACTTATAAAGCGATAATACGGTCTAAACTTGATTACGGTTCGATAATCTACAGCTCAGCCAAAGACAACCTGTTAAAAACGCTAAACTCGATACAGACAACCGCTCTTCGAATGGCCATAGGGGCTTTCCGCTCTAGCCCTAATAAAAGTGTACTGGTGGAAGCGGGAGAACCTCCGTTCGAGCTTAGAAGAAACGCACTGGCCCTCGCGTACTTGCCGTCGTACCTGGGCTTGACATCGGCCACACCGTACAACACTCCTGACTCACACCCAACATTCCAAAAACACGAGCAATACTTCCTAAACCTTATCTTGTCCGCACTAAACAATATCTTAAAACCCTCAATCTTGAAAGTCAACTTGTCCAACCCAGATACATAAACCCACATCCACCCTGGAAACCACTGTCCATCAAAATCGATCTTGGCCTCACGAATTACACAAAGGGAAAATCCAACGCAACAACGAGGATGTTCCAGAATGCATACGATGAACTAATAAAAACGAAATACCCAGACCACTTGAAAATATTCACAGATGGGTCCATCATCGCTGGAAACGCAGGGTGTGCAATTATATATGAAGAACAAGAACTCCTGTTTCGTCTCCCCCCTGTCTGCTCGATTATGTCCTGCGAATCTTTCGCTATACACCAAGCTCTTTCTCTCACTGACGAATTCCACTTACATCCAGTAGCAATATTCACAGACTCAAAATCCACTCTCTTGGCGATACAAAACCCCACGTGTACAAATAAAAACATTCAGGACATTCAACGAACATTATGTAAAATTCTCGAAAGTCAAAGAGATGTCACGATCGTATGGGTTCCTTCCCACCAAGGTATTATGGGAAACGAAAAGGCAGACGCCGCAGCAAGGAAAGCGACTCTCCAAGCCATAAACTCCACCAGTCAAATCCCAATCGTCGGTCGAGAGCTCAAAACGTTAGCATTCACCGCCATACAAAAAAAAATGGAACGACGACTGGAACTCTGATCGAGACACGAAGCTTCACTCTATCAGAAGTGATATCTGGCAAAAAACACCAGATGTGAAGATGAGGAACAATCAGTGCGTCCTAACAAGACTAAGAATCGGCCATTCTAATATCACGCACCGTCATCTCTTTAATCGTACGCCAATCCCAAAATGTTCAGAGTGCAACGTTCCTATAACTATTGAGCACTTTCTCATCACCTGCCCCTTATACCGTACAATCCGTTCTAGATTGGGTATCCCGAGCTCAATCGATGAGTGCCTAAATAACATTAAAGTGCTCCCAAAAGTGTTTGAATACTGCAAGAAGATACAATTATATCGAAATCTGTAACACAAGTGGAAAACCTTACCATCAAATGTGACAAATATCGACGCCTCGCAACACCCTCGCTCATCTACACAATCTTCATTTTATATGTAAACAAATGATTACATTTGTTTACATATTGTAACGTTCCACTTTTTGGCCTAGCTTTATTTGCGAGGGGACTGGTGGACGTTGGGTTCGGGACGAGCGAGAAATATTTGTAGGCAATCGGTTACCAGAAGAATTGATTGTTTATTGAAATGGTTTTGTAAAAATTGTGATACATTCAGTTTCATCCTTTGTAGTTGGTCTTCTTCTTCTTTTGATGACTTGATGATTGATCCGATCGCGAAATTAAACAGAACTATTGCTTACGCTAACTCTTAATCTTTACTTGTATTATGGCATATTGCCGGATAAACAAGAAATTATTCTTATCCGTGATGATGAAGGAATTTCTGAGAATGCTTTCATATGATGGCGCATCTGCTAACAGTGGAAATTTTAATGAAATTACTAAACGAAAGAAATTTGATTTCACTAAATTAATTATACAACGCGGCTAATTATTCTCGGTCTATTTCACCTGACCTGTTGTTCGGTCGTCCTCCCGTTTCCCCTTTGTCTACCGGATCCTAGTGCCTGCATGTACGGTGAGTCGTAGGAAGAATCCTCTCCCTACTCCTCCATGCATTTCCAAGGTCGGGTCCTCGGCCAAGATTTCTGCTTCCACGAGAGCTGCGTGAGTCCGTGGCGTCACCACCACCCTCACCGGTACTCGCTTCCGGGTCCATCCCGTCGGGTTACCTCCCTACTCCTGAGCTACAGGGATGAGAAAACTAGGATGGCCGACGTCACCACCGGTTACTCCTAGTCTCTCGGATGGTACACTGTCTATGCTAATGTCACCAAAAGCTGACAGGACCGGTAGGAAAGGGGGTTCTGAATTACCTTCTCTTCGTCGCCGTCGAGAAATAATAATTGCTTTCTCGGTGCCGTGCACCGCCTTATATACCCGCTGCCGGCGTTGCGCATGGCACGCTCGCTCTCCCTACCGAGCGCGAGTCCCTACTGGCGGGTTCTCCCACCGGGGTGTACTCGCGGCGCGCGCCGCGCGGGCTAGCGTGGGGCGACGTTTTAGAACGTTCTCAAACGTTCCAGAACGATCTACCATCGGTGTATCAAGAGGGGGTCCTTCGGGTGCCCGATCGCGTCGTTCAGGGCCGGGTCGAGCGAGGGGCCTCGCCTAGGGTGAACGTCACAATATAAAATTTGTTTACATATACAAGTTTGTTTGTTTGTTAATGCGGACAGGTTACTGTCCGCATTGTACACCCATCGCTAATAACCTTGGTAGTTGATGCGACATTAAATAAAATAATTTTTTTAAAATATTACAGCTATCGTTTATCTTGTATAGGACATTTCACGCCTTGTTTACACGCGGGGAATTTAACCCAATAATACATAGTTGACGTTTCGAGTAAAATTGAAGGTGAAAGATTAAAATATATTAGACAAGAACAAAAGGCGCTCAGATCGGAAATGTAGAGTGTATTAATGGATTATTTACATGATCAAGAAATTATAGTAATAATAATAATCATAATAATAATCATAATAATATTATATATAATAAAATGAATAAGTTTTCGTGACCCCTATATTTTTTTGCATTTTCGTGTACCGTCCGACTGGGGAACAACGAATATGAGTGCCAGACCGTTGCCAAATGTACCAATCCGAAAATATTTGCCCTCAAAGTTGGAAAAAAAATTTGGTTTTTCGCCTTTCCAGACAAATTGCTCGCGATATATGTCAATTTTTGCACTAGTGTGTGTGCGAGTACACGCGAGCACACTATTGGATGCATTTTTTCCGCATGTGCTCCAAAATTTAGTTTTTTCGCCATTTATGTGTTTTTTTCAACCTCGGCGACACCCTGTATTTCGTGATTCCGAGCGAAATACGGGTCAAATCTGGCAATTTTTTGCACTCTCGCGTTGCGTCCGGCTGGGGAACGACGAATATGAGCGCTGAACCGCTGCTGAATGTCTTAATTCGAAAATATTCGCTCTCGAAGCTGAAAAAATTTCCGGCGACATTTTACTTTTTGGCGTGTCAGGGCGAATTACGTGTGAAATATGTCCATGTGTTCACCCGTATGTATGCGACTACACACGAGCAACCTATTGGATGTATTTTTTACCTTAATATGCATCGAAAATTGAATAATTACGGTTTTTATGTGGATTTTAAAATTTTGTATTTTTTTGTGTCCCATCTGTACGAGATTTTGGCACACCCCACTTCCCCAGGATTGTTGATGATTGCCACGTTATAATAAATTTTTATTCCAGGTTTAAATATATATTTTTAAAATTAATTTCACATTGCTTTCCCCTCTTTTTTTAAAGCGGGAGCCGGAATTTATCGACAAATTAATGTGTTTATTCGATTTATTTAATTTACAAAAATAAAGGCAATTTCGTTGTTTGTTCGCTCATAAAGCAAGGTCTGTTTTTATGTCAAAGCGTGTTTTCGAGATAAAAAGAGGAAGCAATGGGAAATTTTTAACTTCCACTTTTAAAAAATAATTTTTTAATAACGTCCTATAAAAAAAAATTGATTCAACAATAAATTTGATGTGATGTTGACACCCGGCAACCGCATTACAAGTTGTAATCGAAAAACGATAGATATAATGTATATCTCGAGGACAATACTTCGGACCGTTTCAAATTCACGCAGAGTAGTATATTCATCGTTTAAGGATGCATCACACATACGTTCCCAATCAAAAGTTTAATTCGATCAAAATTTTAGTACATCCCGACATGCCAAAAATCTGGAAAAAAAATCAGCCGTACTATGTCAAGACTTTTGATTTGTCATAATAATAATAATGCAAAAAGTTGTTAACAAATGATTAGAAAAATAAATTGTTTTAAAAAAATTTGACAACTTTCGATTTTTTCATTTTAAATGAATTCCTTGATTTTTTAGAATTTATATGAATGTTTTCAGAATATTCTAACATTTCAATTTTTGTTTTTTTTATTTTTTATTTTTGACAAATCGATGTAGAGTCACGAATTTCGGATATTATGTTTCCGTGTCTCGATTATACAGTACACACAAAAAGTTTCGAGGCCATTGCGCCAACCATACGGTAGTTATGGCCTTAAAAAAATTTCAAAAACTAAAAATTCAAAAATGTTAGAAATAGAAAAAAATCACGTGGTTTCTAGAAAATTAATGAATTCATTAGAAAAGCGAAAAAAAGGTTTACTGATTATTTTTTGGATGATTTTTTTAGCAATTTGTTAATAACTTTTTGACATTATTATTATGCAAAATAATTAATGTTGTTGGCACTATTAATATAGTTGATTTTTTTTTAGAATTTTATACCATTAGGAAGTGAGCAAATGTTCATTGGATCTCACTTTTGGCTGAAAATGTACGTGTGAAGCATCCTTACCCAGCTCTTATTCGTTTATTCTGCAGATCTTTCCGTGTTTTTGATTCTCTTCTCTCTTTTGCGAAGCAAAACTTATTGTTCAATAAGCTTGTAACATGAGCTAGGCTCCGTGCAATAATTTCCGGATTTGCGCACCTCCTTAAGAGGACCGGGCACTCAAACGGAAGGATTCGTGGACTCGAGTGTCTAGGAATTCTGGGTTGGTGTGTCAGAGACGTTTTTTATATGAAACGATAATAATTTTTATTTATAAAATGACAAGCTCTCATGTGATTACACGTCTTTCTATTCCTTGAATCAACTTGTTTGATTTATTACCGTTCAAAATATTATGTCAATTGATAACAACATTTGTGAAAAATGATTATTCTGATGCTCGGATCTTATTTCTCTTTATCTAGAATAATTTAATTTCTTGAAGTCGGAATATTAAGTCGCAAGGATTTATTCGCGTGTGTACCGCACTACGCATGCGCGGGCAGCTTCTCGGTCGTCGCGAAGTCCAGCTGGCCGCTGTGCTCGGCTGTCTCGTTGTGACGTCACGGCGCGGCGATCGACGGTGAAAGCTCGCTCACCTCGCGATTTGTAATTGGTGTTAATTCGACAATTGGACGTTTTTACCTTGAACTGTTGTTATAGTCGTCTTCAGGGGAAGTGAATTAAACCTTGGATGTGACTGTTTCGGGATCTAGGGGTTTTATTTTTCACCTTGACACCTATGACTTTTCTGTCCGGTCACTTCGGTCACTTTACCGATTCGTTCCGATCGTTGTACCGGTTGACACTTTGTAGATTATTGCTCGCACCAAGTTTTACCTGATGGCACTGATTTTTATAAGTTCACTTTGCACGAAATTTTATGAGTGCGAATCGGCATAATTTTTTATAAATCCAAATTGCCACAAAATTTCACAAGTCAAAGTGTCACAAATTTTATAAGTTCTCGGTACGAACATTTTCTAAGTCCACAGTATCACCAAATTTATAAGTCCGATTTTGGCACGAATTTTATAAGTCCAATTCGGCACAGAATTTTATAAGTCCACAGTAGCACAAAATTTATAAGTCCTTTTTGGCACTGTTTCCCTTTAGTCACTTTTAACTCACTTTTACTTTTCACTTTTCACATTTCACTGTGCACTTTTCACTATTAGTCCTGGAGGGTTGTCCGCTGATAAGGTAGATCCGATGAACTGATGATCGACTGCCGAAATCGCCGTCCTTTATACCCAGATTTTGGACTTCCACTCCGTCGGTTTGGCAGATTTCTGGCGGACTCGCGTCTGCGTGCGGTCGCCCGATTATTAATTTTCTGATTGGCTAAAAGCCTTGTTCCTTCTCTGCCCTCCAATCCCGGGTAGGTATGTTAGTGACGGTCTTCCGGTGTTATCCGTTGAGCTAATAGTGTGCTCGGTCGGTGCCGTGTGCAAAGGGAGTGGCGTCATCTCCGTCCAATCAACGAGGCCGATTTTCCCTCGCTTTCGCCTTTCTCCGACCTTGAGCGTGCTTTCGCCGCAAGCCCACTCGGCAGCGCCGCTGTGCTTCCGATCTCTCGTCTGCGCTTGCGCTCGGTTCGATATCGATCGAGCCGCCGCTCGATCCTGACAGATGGCGCCACTGACACATCGCGCTATCTCCCTTCAGTAGTGCCGATCATAGCTGGTTTGACTCGGCATCGGGTGTTCGCCGATAGTCAACCCGTCTCAAGCTTTGCTTTCAATATCTCGTACATCATCTTCTCTCGGAAGTAGGGCATGTCCCGTTGCGTGAAAATAATTTCTTTTCCGCTGGATATACATTCGGCGAACATGCATGTAAAAAATACCAGGATAGTGTAGTTAGATCGTAATTAATACTTGGATGTACCATGGGCAGTTGCATCCGAGGATAGTTAATATAAATATTTTGTCGAATCAATAAAAGAAGTAACATAATAAATGTTCCGAGTGGACATATGTAGGAGACGGAGGACATTCCGATGGAGATATAAACGTCTCCATTTGTTTCCTCAGTATGGAGGATTTAGATGGAACCAATAATTAAATTAAATTAAACTAAAGTAACCCAGCGTTCGGGCGCGAAGCGCCCGATCGCTAGTAATAATAATAATAATAATTGTTTGAGAATTGTCAGGATGAGATATAGCGGAACGGGGGGTTGAATGAATCCACTCACGATGTTAACAGTGAAAATAAACTCTTTTATTTGTAACAACAAACCGATGGTAAAACATGCGCGAAAAACACTGTACAATGAGTAGACCGTTGCGCTTGAGCTGTACCGAATAACAATAATAACGGTTGAGAAGTTCGAAGTGAACAATCACCGATGAGTCCGTAGAATATTAGTCGCACTGATAACATGAGGCTGTACCAAATTCTTTGAGCTACACCGTGAGCTAATTGAATTATATTAATCGCCTTAGCCGCCGGGTGAGAAAATCTACCCGCGGCGCTGTATCGCCGCGAGGTAGCCGGTGAGTACGTGAGCATCTCCGGTGTGATTACGCACGAAGAGCGAATCCGAAATAACACCCGCGAAAACCGATTGAAATGAGTATGCACAGCCGTCAGAGTACCGCGATGAGCTGTCAGTTCCCGATAGGAAATACTGCGCGACTAATGAGAGTTCCGTGAGCTGAGCCGTAATGAGAAAAACCGGTTGAAAACGGCGATCTACCTGATCGCATGGTGACCCGTGTCAGCCATTACGCGAAGATGAGCGCGAAACCTGTTGCACGCGGCACGTAAACCGTGCCGCGACGGATGAGAACCGGTGCGCGTGCGTCGACGGCGCGCGTCGTCCTCGCCGAACAGCGGCCGCTCGAGCTAGCGCACATCGCCGCGCTGATTCTGGAACAATAATAATAATAATAATAATAATAATAATAATAATAATAATAATAATAATAATAATAATAATAATAATAATAATAATAATAATAATAATAATAATAATAATAATAATAATAATAATAATAATGGTTATGGTTTGGTTGAGCGATGCGAGCACTCAGTCCTACTGGACCATTGTACTCGGGCCCTTTTGGGGCTCTCGCAATAATTTAGGGTTGGGGCGGAGGTTCGGCCCCTTCCGCAAAGCGGAGAAGCCCACCAATGCCCGTCACCTCCAACTGCAGTGTATCCAGAGCTGGGGCTCCGAGGGTTCTCAGTCGAGCCCCCTCTAGTCCCTCGCACACCGCTATTAAGTGGAGGGAGGTCTCCTTTTCTAGTCCGCAGAACCGGCATAGCGAGTCTACCTCCCACCCCATCCGCTTCAAATGCTGCCGGGTGAACCAGTGGCCTGTGATCAAGCCCACCAGCCACCTCAGCCTTTGCCTGTCGAGGGCTACCAATTCCGAGCCCAGTCTCTCAGAGGGGCCCGAGAAGAGAACCCTAGCTTGTCTTGACCCTGGCGCCGAGGTCCATCGGATTGTGAACTGCTTGGCAGTCCACCTCCTTATGATCTCTTTTATGACGCCCGGGGCAACCGGTACCGACATAGGGATGGCCGCTATGGATCCAGTGGAACCCATTCTTGCCAATCCGTCAGCTGCTAAGTTACCCTGTATGCCTGTGTGCCCAGGCACCCAGAGCAGTTTAACCCTATTAACGCCGGCAATGCGTGATAGGGCTTCAATGCAGCTGCGAGTCAGCTCGGACTTCACCTCGATGGAGTCGAAGACCCTGAGTGCTGCACAGCTGTCACAGCAGATGAAAATATGCCTGCCTTCGTAACCCCTTAGCAGAATCTCCTCCGCGCAGGTTCTGATGGCAAGCACCTCAGGCTGGAGTATAGTTGTGCGGGTCCCCAGTGCCAAGGATATCCTCGTCCTAGGCCCCGCGCACCATACTCCGGCGCCTGTCCCTGTCGGGGTTTTGGATCCGTCCGTATACCAGACGAGTCCCCCCGGTGACAGCAAACCGACACTGTTCTCTTCCCACTCTTGCCTACCCGGGAAGGTAACAACGTAATTTCGGCGGAAGTGGTAGCTACTAGGGCCGCAGTCTCCGCCTAGGGCTTGGACCTCCTCGAGATCCCTGTTGCCATTCAGCAGAGACGCGTGGCCCCTTCTAGCTCTCTTCCACTTTCCTCCAAACTTTAGCCGAACGGCTGCACCCATCGCTTTGGCCTTAGCCACGATGTCTAGAGGCGTTATGTCCAGGAGCGCCCCCAGTGCCAGGGTAGGAGTCGTCCGAAGCGCTCCTGTTATCCCAAGCAGTGCCAGCCTATAGACCTTATTAAGCGTCTTCCTGTTGGTTTCCCGCTGCAGCGCAGGCCACCATACTACCGACGCGTAAGTCACCTGAGGCTCTATGATGGCTGTGTGAATCCATTTCACCACAGCCGGTTTTAGTCCCCAAGTCGAGCTGAACATCCTGCGACAAGCCCAGAAAGTTGACGTAGCTTTCCGGGTCTGTCTATCGATGTGGCTTCTCCATAGGAGCTTGCTATCCAGGGTGACGCCAAGGTAGCGTACCTCTGTAGAGAAGCTGAGCTCCGTGCCAAAAATAGAAGGGGGGCTCACTTTGAGTTTCCTTCTATTTGTGAATAGCACCATCTCCGTTTTGCTTGGGTTGACCCTCAAGCTCTTCGATGTGCACCATGTTTGTACGTGGTCCAATGCTCGTTGCATCTTCCACGTCATCTCCCCTGGGTGGGTACCGGTGACCAGCCTCGCCACGTCATCCGCGTAGCCCACCACCGTCACCCCTAGCCTCTCGAGCCCCGCAAGAAGCCCGTCAATGACCATCACCCACAGGATAGGAGAGGTTACTCCTCCCTGCGGGCAGCCCTTCTTGACGAGCGCACTCGCGGATGACTCCCTAAGACCAGCGGTGACGGACCTGGTGCTAAGCATGCAGTGGATCCAGTCGGTGACGGAGTCCTTCACCCCGAATCCCCTGGCTGCTTCGCAAATAGAGACGAAGGAGGTACTATCAAACGCTCCCTCGATGTCAATGAACACGCCCAGGACAGACCTACCCATGTGTACGGCCCCCTCCAATACCTTGACGGTGTGGTGGAGCGCTGTTTCCACGGATTTGCCCACCTGGTAAGCGTGCTGGGAATGGTGCACCGGTCTTTCGATAAGCGCACCTTCCCTTAGGTACCTATCAACGAGTCTCTCCAGCGTTTTCAGGAGGAAAGACGTCAGACTGATGGGTCTAAAAGACTTGGCTCGGTCATAGGTGTCCTTTCCTGGTTTGGGAATAAAGACGACCCTGACCTCCCTCCAAGCGGATGAAACGTAGCACAGCGCAAGACATGAGCGATAGATACGTTGAAGATGTTTAATGAGGCCTTCCCCAGCCTCCTGCAAGAGGGCGGGGAAGATCCCATCCACCCCAGGGCTTTTGTACCGGTCGAAGGTATCTATGGCCCATCTGATTCTCGCGGATGTGACAACTTCCGCTGCCGTAGCCCTGTCCCGGCCGGCCGCCCCTAAAGGTGGGTCCGCCGTGCCTGTGGGTTCCCCCGGTTCAGTAAGAACCGACCCAGGGAAGTGAACCTCGAACAGGTGGGCCAGGGTCTCCTCCTGACTCGACGTAGTTCTCCCGTCGGGGAGGACAAGACCGTCGAGCCGAGTCGAAGGCCCCGATGCAAAGATTCTGCGCAGTCTGGCCACTAAGGGTAGGGCCTCGATCTCACTGCAGAACTCACGCCAGGAGGCCGCTTTGGATCTCCTGATTAGTTTCTTATAAGCTTGTTGGGCCTCCCGGTAGGAGTCCCAGTCAAAGCCCGTGTTCGTTTTTAAAGCTTTGTTCAGCAGCTTCCGGGAGCGAGCCCGTGCCCTGGTTAGGTCACGGTTCCACCACTTCACCTTCTTTCTGCTGGACCTGCTTTTAAGGGGGCATGCTGCCTCGTAGGAGTCGATCATAGCGTTCCGTAAGAAACTTATTTCCCGCTCGATGCCCCCTTTCGTCCCCGGCCTCTCCCGGCCCCCCGCAAGCTTCCCGTCCAGCTCTGCCTTGTAGGCAGTCCAGTCGGTGGCTTTGGGGTTCCTGTATGAGTCCGAAGGGCGTTGCGCTGCATTCCCCAGTAAACTGAACCTGATCAGACGGTGGTCGGAGAGAGTTACCTCCTCGCTCACCCGCCAGTCCAGGATGCCGCGTGCCACTTCCGGTGCAGCCAGGGTGAGGTCTAAGACCTCCTGTCTGCGGGAGGTGATAAAGGTTGGCCTGGATCCCCTGTTGAGAATCTCTAGCCTAGTAGTGGAGAGGTACTCCAGTAGTGCAGCGCCTTTCAGATTGATGTCGGAGCTTCCCCACACCGTGTGGTGTGAGTTCGCGTCGCAACCAACAATTAATTTTAGTCCGCTGGCCCTTGTGTAGTCAACTAAGGCCGCGAGCTCGTTCGTAGGCGGAGGTACCGCCGAGTCATAAGGTAGGTAGGCCGAGCAGATTACTAACTCGGTCCGCCTGCCCTCCACATTTAATGAAATCTTGGCCGCTGCTAGATCCCTGGTGCAGAACTGGTTCAGCTTGAGGGCGCTATGCGTCTTGTTGATGAAGATGCAGGCCCTCGGTCCCAGCTACACCTCCGCGTGGATAAGCGAGCCCAGATTCCTATCGATACCCCTAATCAGTCCCCCGTTAATCCAGGGTTCTTGTATAAGGGCTATGTCTGTCTGCTCCACTGCTAGGTCCCGACTTAAAACGGCCGTGGCCGCTTTGCAGTATTGCAGATTGATTTGGGAGAACCTGATACTACCCACAGCTATTGAGGCTGCAGGTTCGATCTGTCTCCTAGCAAAGTGGGGAAGGGAAGGGGGAAGGATGTGGGAACTGGGTGGGTTTGGGGTTGGCGGGTTAGGGGGTGGGGGATTCGAGGGGGGAAGAGTCCGATGTTCAGCCATCGCGCTTTTCCTCCCTCTCGGCCGAGTCCGCTGGCCCCACTACAGTCGTAGCCGGCGGCTCAGAGGTCCTTGGCGTGGTGAGGTCCAGCGTCCTCTGGACGCCTCGCCCCCTCCCCGCCAGTCACGCCTTCAGCGCCATGCTCGCCATAGTGGGCCTGCCCCTCGTTCCTTTCCTACTTACTGGTCGGAACGGAGTGCGCCCGACCGCCGGGGTCCCGTGGGTTGTGACCCCCGAGCCCCCTGCGGCCGGTCCCTGCTCCTTCCTCCAATAAGAAGGCGGATATTTCTCCGCGCTAGGCATAATAGCCTTCGCGGGAGCGATGGTGGTGGTGGGCAGCAGCACAGACGCCCTCAATAGAGGGGCACCCGTGCTGGTCACCCTGGTTGCTGGGGCCGTTGTACACGGTACTACGGTCCTCTCAGCATGTCCAGGCACAGGTTTCGGACCCAACCTGGGTTTCGAGACCTCTGAAGCTCCGACCCCGATGCTGGCAGTGTCTCTCCCTCCGGTCCTGTTCGGAGCATCGCCGAAGCGAGCCCGCCCCAGTCCACAGTGGGGAGCGTTGCCGACCCTGGCCAGAGCCTCCATTGATGGAGCGTCCACGCTCAGAGTGAAGTGAACGTTGCCGTTCACCTCCCGCCGGTCCCAAACCCTCCACACGTCGGTGTTTAGGGCCGGGTTCTGGCGCTTCAGCCTCCTAAAAAGCACCTCGGTGTCCTCCTTTGTACCGAAGAACACCGCTGAGGTCTTTTTAAGTTTGGGGAGGCCGTCTCTCTCCATAACCTGGAGTGAGGCGTCCTTCCAAGGATTAAGCGTCGGGACTACTGCCTTCAGCCACTCTTTCGCCGTGTCGTCCGAGCAGGTCACCCACATGGCTCCCTGTTCCCAGCGGTGTCCGTCGAAGCATGGTAGCGCCTGCCCAGAGGGTACGGCGTCCATGGCTTCGAGGAGCGCCCGTGTTAACAGTTCGCCCTCCTCCTGCTTGAGGACCGTCACAGGGTAGTCCGATGGTACGATGGCCATCTTCCTACCAGCTGCAACCGCGTCCACATAGCTCGTCGGTTTTGGGTGAGCTCTGATCTTCTTCACGGTTTTGCGAGCCTCCGGTGGGTTGGGGTCTTCCGGCCTAGTCCGCTTAGGGACCCGTACCGCTGCTCCCTCCCCGTCCGTACTCTCACCTTCAGTCAGGCTGCAGCCAGCTGTCCTGTAAGGTCCAGCTGGTGCAGCCCCGCCGTCGACCGCCGCCGGCTGGTCGCTGCGGCCCTGCTCGGAGAGGGCTAGAATAGCCTGACGGCTCTTCCAGGCCCTTCTCCTTGCCGCGCTACTGCGCCCGGCCCTGCGGCGCTTCTCTTGTGGGGGCTCGGAGTTCTCATCTGACGCTGAGCCCTCTGTCCCTCCCTCCTTACAAGCGCCCGTGTCCATCGGTTCCACGGGGGTCGGTTGAGCTTGCGCTCCCCCAACACCCTGGGTCCCGACAGGACGATCGTTCGCCAACTCGAGTGCCAGGCCCTCTTGCGAGGTCTTGGCACCAACAGAAATTGGGTTTTTGTTCGATGGTTCCGGCATTTGCGTCCCACGAGTAAACAGGAAGGGGTAGTCGACCTACGCAGAGCCTGTTACGTAGGCAAGGCGACTTAAGTATAAGTGGGTGGCGCCTGGTACCCACAGAGCATCGTTCGAGACACTACCACCCAAGTGGCATGCATTCCGTCGACACGATGGGCTTACACCTTGGGATTCGGGGAGTTGGTCCGCGGCAGGGCTATTGTTCCCCCGGTCAGCTTTCACCCCGACCCGGTTCCCTATAGCACCCGCAGGCCAGTTCCCTGGAGATTCCCTGCCTCGGTTACCGGTCGTCACGTGGCGCCCGGTCCTCAGACTACGGAGATCCCCGAGCCCTGGTCCCTCCTATCCGCCACCTGGAGACGCGCTCGGTTGGCACTCACCCGAGTTACCCGCTCCCCTTTACGGGTGTTAGGTAACCTCCGAAATAATAATAATAATAATAATTATTATTATTATTATTATTATACATAATAAAGTTAATAAGTTTTCGTGACCCCTATATTTTTTTGCATTTTCGTGTACCGTCCGACTGGGGAACAACGAATATGAGTGCCAGACCGTTGCCAAATGTACCAATCCGAAAATATTTGCCCTCAAAGTTGGAAAAAAAAATTGGTTCTTCGCCTCTCCAGACAAATTGCTCGCGATATATGTCAATTTTGGCACTCGTGTGTATGCGAGTAGACGCGAGCACACTATTGGATGTATTTTTTTCCCGCATGTGCTCCAAAATTTTGTTTTTTCGCCATTTATGTGCTTTTTCCAACTTCTGCGACACCCTGTATTTCGTGATTCCGAGCGAAATACGGGTCAAATCTGGCAATTTTTTGCACTCTCGAGTTGCGTCCGGCTGAAGAACGACGAATATGAGCGCTGAACCGCTGCCGAATGTCTTAATTCGAAAATATTCGCTCTCGAAGCTGAAAAAATGTCCGGCGACATTTTACTTTTTGGCGAGTCAGGGCGAATTACTCGCGAAATATGTCCATGTGTTCACGCGTGTGTATGCGTCTACACACGTGCAACCTATTGGATGTATTTTTTTATCTCGTATGCTGCAAAAAAATTTTTTTACGTTAATTATGTGTTTATTCCAACTTCGGCGAAACCCTGTTTTCGTGATTCCGAGCGAAATACGGGTCAAATCTGGCAATTTTTTGCACTCTCGAGTTGCGTCCGCGAGGGGAACGACGAATATAGGCGCTGAAGCGATGCCGAATGTCTTAATTCGAAAATATCCGCTCTCGAAGCTGAAAAAATGTCCGGCGACATTTTACTTTTTGGCGTCTCAAGGCGAATTACGCGTGAAATATGTCCGCGTGTTCATGCGTGTGTATGCGACTACACACGAGCACCCTATTGGATGTATTTTTTATCTCGTATGCTGCAAAAACATTTTTTTACGTTAATTATGTGTTTTTTCCAACTTCGGCGAAACCCTGTATTTCGTGATTCCGAGCGAAATACGGGTCAAATCTGGCAATTTTTTGCACTCTCGAGTTGCGTCCGCGAGGGGAACGACGAATATGGGCGCTGAACCGCTGCCGAATGTTTTAATTCGAAAATGTTCGCTCTCGAAGTTGAAAAAATGTCCGGTGACATTTCACTTTTTGCCGTCTCAAGGCGAATTACGTGTGAAATATGTCCATGTGTTCACCCGTGTGTATGCGACTACACACGAGCAACCTATTGGATGTATTTTTTTACCTTAATATGCATCGAAAATTGAATAATTACGGTTTTTGTGTGTATGTTAAAATTTTTTATTTTTTTTTTGTGTCCCATCTGTACGAGATTTTGGCACACCCCACTTCCCCGGGATTGTTGATGATTGCCACGTTATAATAAATTTTTAGTCCAGGTATAAATATATATTTTTTAAAATTAATTTCACATTGCTTTCCCCTCTTTTTTTAAAGCGGAAGCCGAAATTTATCGACAATTTAATGTGTTTATTCGATTTATTTAATTTACAAAAATAAAGGCAATTTCGTTGTTTGTTCGCTCATAAAGCAAGGTTTGTTTTTATGTCAAAGCGTGTTTTCGAGATAAAAAGAGGAAGCAATGGGAAATTTTTACTTCCACTTAAAAAAAATAATTTTTTAATAACGTCCAATAAAAAAAATTGATTCAATAATTAATTTGATGTGATGTTGACACCCAGCAACCGCATTACAAGTTGTAATCGAAAAACGATAGATATAATGTATATCTCGAGGACAATACTTCGGACCGTTTCAAATTCACGCGGAGTAGTATATTCATCGTTTAAGGATGCATCACACATACATTCCCAATCAAAAGTTTAATTCGATCAAAATTTTGTTGTCCGCCAGCGGACGTTTTTCCCCCATGCGAGACCCCCCCTCCCGCTCAATCCGCGAGCTCATCAACCCTTTGTCGCGTAGAAAAGGAAACGTTCTTTCGCCGCGATCGTACCAGCTGTGCGTTCTACCCGTGGCTCTATAACTATATATCGTCGCTCGCCTAGCCGCGCCGGTATACCTATAGCGCCTACGTCATCTCACCTGTTTACGCGACTTCGCGCGCCCCCCGGTATACCTATAGCTATGGGCCACGCGTTCGGCGAATCTCGGTACGCTGTGTCCGAGTGACGTCACCAGGCGATACGCGACAGCAACGCGTTATACGCTACGCGAAAATACCAATGTCTCCCGACAACGATATCTCCGTTAAAACTTCGATTTTTCTTCGCTTTTATGTTATCATTGGAAAGCTAACATTGTTAGCTTTCCAACGGTACCCCATGCGGGGGCAATTACTTACTGTACGGCGCCTTATTTTTAAGTAGAAATTATCGATAAACTAAACGGGTCGATAACCCGTGTTTCCCAATATCGGGAAATTATCTCGCTACCTTTCGATCAATAATTAATTAACTGCTTACTCCCCGGTGGGATAACTCCCGAAACTCGACATTGTTTTTAGTTCCGTTTTTTTTCCTCTGTCGCCCCCTATTTTTTGGGATTCACTCCGCCCAGAGGTTCGGGAGTTATTCCCGATTTTCTGCCACAGATTAGGTCACGCGTAATTCGCGATAGTATAAAATAATTATTTTTTGTTTATCGATGTATCGCAACCTTATCGATTCACATATCGAAAAAAATCGTATTTTTTGCGCTTTACGCTCATATGATTTTTGTATCGAGTCCATGAAGAGGGGAGGGGAGCTGGCCCAATAATTAGGCCACGCGAGACACAAAATTCGCGTGTTGAACACGCGCGCACTGATTTTGCGACGAGAGCCTCTCTCCAGGGTGCGCGCTCGCTAATATAGTTAGGCCAGCTCGCCTCACACTTTACCATATACATACCACGTATCTGTACTCCGAAAAGCCATTAAAACCAACTATACAAACGACCACGTGAACTTTACTCGGCATTACCCCGGATACCTCTCTTCTATTCTCAACCCGCACTTTTCAGTGCGACGACGGATTTCGACTTGCCTGTGGAATTTTTGGACTCTCGACATCGGCCTTCCTCGGACCAACTCTCGTCGCACGTTATCACTCGCACTTTTCAGTGCGGGTAACGTGTTCGGCTCGCGTCTCTACGGATCATCGACTTGGCTTTCCTCCGGACTTCTCTTCACATCGAATCGTTCTCGCTCTTTTCAGAGCGAGATACGACAATCAAATCCGCTCTTTTTAGAGCGACGATAACGTGGGACGGTACCCCCTTTGCCCCGAATCCTCCTCCCTCGCTACCAAGCTCGCGCAACCCCTCGTGCTCCCCTTCGGGCGCACGCCTGCCGAGTTTTGGGAATCGAGGTGCCTCTTCCTACCATCCGGCTCTCGCCCCTTTTTTTTCGTCCGACTCCTCTCGCTCTCGCTCCGTTAACGTGCTCCTGCTGCAGGAAGCACGCACGGCCGAGGCGTTGGGAGCCCCCTCGAATCCCCCGACACCTCCTACCGACTCATCGTGTTGATCGCCCATCACACGCAACCAACGAGTCTGTCCCTTTGCCAGGCACCCTAGCGTCAATCCGCCGGAATCGCCGTGCGACGGGAGATCAGCGCCTATGCCCACGCGCGCCGGGCGCAAGCGTTTCCTCGCCCACGCGAGGCTCATCGCAGACAAGAGTCGGGCTCCGCGGGGCCTCAGTTGGCTCTTGCAGCAAGAAGCCGACGAGGCCGCGAACTCCGAGGCTCGCGCTCGGGAGGCCCTGCCGGTGTTGCTGCGCGAACCTCCACGCGCCGTGCCCCCGTGGCTCCGCGACACCGCGACCCCATCGCCGCCGCGCGACGCCGCCAAACCACGTATCGTCTCCGAGACCGTTCTCGAAACACGGATCGCCTTCACCAGCGCTCGTCCCGTCGAGCCCTACGTCCCGCAGCGAGTCATCCCGGGTCCTCCGCCGCCGGAAGTTCCTTACGTCCCTTCCGGTCCGCCCACGATCCTACGGGATCCGACAGAGCCGGTAGCGACTCGCGTCCCCGCGTCCGCCGGCATCGACGCACGTTAGCTTTTTTTTCCTTCACTTTTTTTTCGCTCTTTTTTTTCCCCCTTTTCTCTCGTATTAAATATACGTGCGGTTTCCTTCTCTCGCTTCCCCCCTGTTTTATTACTTGCGCAGTCGACTCTCGGGAGTCGAGTGCAGCAATTTTAGTACTTCCCGACATGCCAAAAATCTGAAAAAAAATCAGCCGTACTATGTCAAGACTTTTGATTTGGCATAATAATAATAATGCCAAAAGTTGTTAACAAATTATTAGAAAAATAAATTGTTTTAAAAAATTTTACAACTTTCGATTTTTTCATTTTAAATGAATTCCTTGATTTTTTAGAATTTATATGAATGTTTTAAGAATTTTCTAACATTTCAATTTTTGTTTTTTTTTATTTTTTATTTTTGACAAATCGATGTAGAGTCACGAATTTCGGATATTATGTTTCCGTATCTCGATTATACAGTACACACAAAAAATGTCGAGGCCATTGCGCCAACCATTCGGTAGTTATGGCCTTAAAAAAATTTCAAAAACTAAAAATTCAAAAATGTTAGAAATAAAAAAAAATCACGTGGTTTCTAGAAAATTAATGAATTCATTAGAAAAGCGAAGAAAAGGTTTACTGATTATTTTTTGAATGATTTTTTTTAGCAATTTGTTGATAACTTTTTGACATTATAATTATGCAAAATAATTAATGTTGTTAGCACTATTAATACAGTTGATTTTTTTTTAGAATTTTATACCATTAGGAAGTGATCAAATGTTCATTGAATCTCACTTTTGGCTGAAAATGTACGTGTGAAGCATCCTTAACCAGCTCTTATTCGTTTATTCTGCAGATCTTTCCGTATTTTTGATTCTCTTCTATCTTTTGCGAAGCAAAACTTATTGTTCAATAAGCTTTGCTTTCAATATCTCGTACATTATCTTCTCTCGGAAGTAGGGCATGTCCTGTTGCGTGAAAATAATTTCTTTTCCGGTGGATATACATTCGGCGAACATGCATGTAAAAAATACCAGGATAGTGTAGTTAGGTCGTGATTAATACTTGGATGTACCATGGGCAGTTACATCCGAGGATAGTTAATATAAATATTTTGTCGAATCAATAAAAGAAGTAACATAATAATGTTCCGAGTGGACATATGTCGGAGACGGAGGACATTTCGATGGAGATATAAACGTCTCCATTCGTTCCATCAGTATGGAGGATTTAGATGAGTAGTAAGGGGTGCACTATGGAGACCCCCCACTCCCATCCCCACTCCTATCCCCACTCCTCGGGCCCGGTCGGACCGCGCCCGGTCGGACCGCGCCCGGAGGTGCGTGTGATAGAGAGGGGGGACGGGAGCGTGTGCGGAAGTCTCCATAGTGCACTCCGGAAGAAATAAAAATTTTATTTAAGAATATTTTTTATTTTATTTAAAAAATATTTTAATATTTTATAATATTTATATTTATATTTATATTTTTTTTAAATCTTCGCTGCTCCCGTTGAAGCCGCCTGTAAAAAACAAAAAATTATTATCATATTATCATAACAAAAATTATTATATAACTTACCATCTATCTAGCGGGCTGATCTTCTTCTTCATTTTGCCCTCGATGCGCCCAGCGACGGTCGTCAAACACGGGGACGCTGAGTGGCTCCTGGCCGTCCCGTTCCCACACGACGTATTCCGTGGTGGGCGCCGGCGACTGCACGCTGACGTAATCAGCGTAGCGCAGTCGCCGGCGACGTCGATGCCTCCTCTCCTCTTCCTCTCCCGCGTATCTCACGCGTTCTGAAAAATAAATAAAATAAAATAAATAAAATAAATAAAATAAATAAAATAAATAAAATAAATAAAATAAATAAAATAAATAAAATAAATAAAATAAATAAAATAAATAAAATAAATAAAATAAATAAAACAAATAAAATAAATAAAACAAATAAAACAAATAAAATAAATAAAATAAATAAAATAAATAAAATAAATAAAATAAATAAAACAAATAAAATAAATAAAATAAATAAAATAAATAAAATAAATAAAATAAATAAAATAAATAAAACAAATAAAATAAATAAAATAAATAAAATAAATAAAATAAATAAAATAAATAAAATAAATAAAATAAATAAAATAAATAAAATAAATAAAATAAATAAAATAAATAAAATAAATAAAATAAATAAAATAAATAAAATAAATAAAATAAATAAAATAAATAAAATAAATAAAATAAATAAAATAAATAAAATAAATAAAATAAATAAAATAAATAAAATAAATAAAATAAATAAAATAAATAAAATAAATAAAATAAATAAAATAAATAAAATAAATAAAATAAATAAAATAAATAAAATAAATAAAATAAATAAAATAAATAAAATAAATAAAATAAATAAAATAAATAAAATAAATAAAATAAATAAAATAAATAAAATAAATAAAATAAATAAAATAAATAAAATAAATAAAATAAATAAAATAAATAAAATAAATAAAATAAATAAAATAAATAAAATAAATAAAATAAATAAAATAAATAAAATAAATAAAATAAATAAAATAAATAAAATAAATAAAATAAATAAAATAAATAAAATAAATAAAATAAATAAAATAAATAAAATAAATAAAATAAATAAAATAAATAAAATAAATAAAATAAATAAAATAAATAAAATAAATAAAATAAATAAAATAAATAAAATAAATAAAATAAATAAAATAAATAAAATAAATAAAATAAATAAAATAAATAAAATAAATAAAATAAATAAAATAAATAAAATAAATAAAATAAATAAAATAAATAAAATAAATAAAATAAATAAAATAAATAAAATAAATAAAATAAATAAAATAAATAAAATAAATAAAATAAATAAAATAAATAAAATAAATAAAATAAATAAAATAAATAAAATAAATAAAATAAATAAAATAAATAAAATAAATAAAATAAATAAAATAAATAAAATAAATAAAATAAATAAAATAAATAAAATAAATAAAATAAATAAAATAAATAAAATAAATAAAATAAATAAAATAAATAAAATAAATAAAATAAATAAAATAAATAAAATAAATAAAATAAATAAAATAAATAAAATAAATAAAATAAATTAAAAAAACCTCGGCCGTGAAACACCCAGTGCGCGTTTAAAAAAATAAAAAAAAAAAAAAAAAAAATGTGTTACACCCACCCCACGGGCGACGAAGTGACGGGTGTACCCCTTTCGGGACCTCCGGAGGGTGAACCCGAGGAGGAACAACCCCCACGTCCACCCCGGAATAATATCCGTAAGTTTTATTTAATTTATTTAATTTATTTATTTATTTCGTCACTCACGCTTTACAATTATTTTCTTTTTTTTTTTTTCTGCTTCCACTCTCACACTCTCCGCTCCTGTTTTCCTCACATTCTGCTTTTACATTTCTTCCTTAAGTTTACCTTTGCTTTTATTTATTTATTTCCTTCTACACTTCTTTACACTTTTTACAATTGTACATTTCCTTACTTCTATCTTACTCTATTTACATTTCCTCCTTCTTTCCTCCTCGCTCGCCGCTCTCGCCTGCCCCGCTCGCCTCGCCCGCACGCTCCGCTCGCCTCGCCCGCACGCTCCGCTCGCCGCTCTCGCACGCCTCGCTCGCTCTTTTTTGTTTCTTTTCTCTTTACTCTTATCTCCTCCTCCGTCTCTCTCTTTCTCTCTTCCTTCGTGCTTCATCTTCGAGCTCCGCTTCCGTCTTATCCACTCCATTCCTTCTCACATCCCCTGTTTTCAACCCATTCTCTCACTATCTCTCGCTCTCTCTTTCTGCCTAAACCCTATCTACTCCAATCGCCCTTCATCCGCTCCCCGCCTCCTCTCTCTCTCTCTCTTTCACTCATCTTTTCTCTTCTCTTTTCTTCTAATTCTTTCATCCACTCCTCTCCCTGTCCGCTCGCATCCAGAATCTCTCTTACTCTCTCACCTATCGACCTATCTACTTCCCCTCCTGCTCTACACCTATCCAGTACGTGTTCCCACGTCTCGATTTCCCCCTCACACATTCTGCATCTCCTCTGTTCCTCCGACTTCCAATATTCTCCTTCTCTCATCTCGTTTCCGAGCCTGAATCTGGCTATTCTTTTGCTCCTTTCCTCCTTCCACTTCGATCTCAAATATTGCGGTGTTCCTTCTGTCCTCACTTCTCTGTACCATCTGTTATATTTTGACTCTCTTATTCGTTCCCATCTTTCTCTTTCCTGTTCTCTTCTGTCCGCTTTCTCCACTTCCTCATACTCTGTCTCTCTCTGTCTCTCCTCTCCTTCGTTCCGTCTTCTCGCTTCTCGTCTTCCTTGTTCCCACTTCGACTCTCTCTCGTCCGCTTCCCTCTCTCTCTCTTTTATCTCTTCTAGGCACTCCCTCGCTAGCTCGCTTCCTTCTCCTTTCCTCAATTTCTCTTCATACCTCCATGCCCTTCTGCATGCTCTTGTCCTCAACTTGTCTCTCTTCGTCTCTTCTCTTACCATGTATCCCGGCGTTTGCCAGTCTACTCCCATTGTCCATCTCAGAAATCTTTCCTGCATCCCTTCCAGCTCTCTCTTTTCTTCCCATCCCCATATTTCCGCTCCGTATCCCATTACCGTCCATACCAATGTGTCAAACAGCCAAATTCTCCTTTCCCAATTTTTCTCGAACTTCCTTTTGCCTATTCCCCAGGCCTGTTTCATCACCGCTCCTGCTTTCTTCGCTCTGTCCTTTATGTGCGCTTCCTGTCCTCCATTCTTCTTGAATACGTACCCCAGGTACTTGAATTCTTTGACTTCCTCTATCTTCTTGCCTCTCCATCTCCAATCCACGTCTTTACTCCTTCCTCCCCCTCTTCTGAATCTCACTATCTTTGTCTTTCCCACGTTCAGCTCCAGCTTTTTATTTTCAAAATACTTCTCCAATCTCCTTATCATGCTCTTCATTTCCTCTTCGTTTCTTGCCAACACCACCACGTCGTCCGCATACGCCAACGAGCATATCCTTCTCTCTCTCACCTTCACTCCGCCCCATCTTCCTTTTCCCAATTCTTCCTCCATATCGGCCGTCATCAGATTGAACAGAATAGGGCTCATCGGGCAACCCTGCCTGACCCCTCTTCCGGTCCAAACGCTCTCTCCTACCTCCCCTCCGACTTTCACTCTGCTCTTCGTCTCTCTGTATACCTCCTCCACTCTTTCTCTGAGTCCTTTCCTTACTCCTCTTCTCTCCAGCGCCTCCATCAATTTCCTTCTGTCCACCGAGTCGAAGGCCGCCTTCAGATCTATAAACAACGCAATGACCTTGCCCTTCTCTTCCGTCAACTGCCTGCTTACTATATAGTTCAGGACATAGATGTTGTCTATCGTCCCTACTCCTCTCCTGAATCCTGTTTGATTTGGTGGTATCATCCTTCTTTCCTCTGCTTCCTCCTCCAATCTTTTCGCCAATACCGTCGTGTATACCTTATATAACGACGGCATTAGCGTAACTCCTCTGTACTCTTCTACCTTCCTTCCGCTTCCTTTCTTGACTATTGGGGCTATTATCCCCTCCTTCCAATTTTCCGGCCATCCATCTCCTCTCCATACCCTCGCACATATTTCCCATGCGACCTCTATCGCCTTTTCTCCTCCACACGTCCACGCCTCGTTCGGTATTTCGTCAATTCCCATCGCTTTCTCTTCTTTCAGCTTTTTCACCGTCTTCTGGATTTCTTCTCTTCTTATATTTTCTTCTTCTCCCTCTCTTCTTGCCTCTTCCGTTCCCATTCTTACTCGCCTCTCCACTCCTCCTATCAGTCCCATGAAATATCTTTTCCATTCCTCTTTTTGTATTCCTTCTCCTATTTTCTTTCTTTCCTTTCTTCCTCTGTTTATAATCTCCCATACCTTGTCTTCCGTTTTCGCTTCCGCTATTTCCCTTACCATCCTCTCCTGCTCCTCTTTTTTCTTCCGCTCACTCAGCCTCTGGTATTCTCTCTTTCTTTCCCTGTATGCTTCCTTCGTGCCTTCGTTCTTTCTCCACCTCCTCAGTTCTTTTCTTGCTTCTGCTTTTTTCTCTCGACATTCCTCGTCCCACCATCCTCTTCTCTTTTGCTTCCTTTCTCTCCCTCCTTTTTCTTCACTTCTTCCTATCTCTTCCTTTATTTTTATCTCCATTTCACTTACAGCTTCCAGTCCTCCTCCTCTCTCGACTCTCATTTCTTGCAAGCCCTTGGCATATTCTTCTTTCATTTTCTCTGACCATTTGCCTCTTCCGGCTCTTCCCCCTCCTCCTCTTTCCTCCTTCTTCCTCCCTCTTCCTTTTTTCACCGTGACCACCAGTGGATGATGATCCGACTCCACTCTGTCTGCGACTTCCAGCTTTTCTATCCCCTTCCTTGCGTTTTCATCTCCCATCACATAGTCTATAACCGTCTCTCCTCTTCCTCCTGTGTACGTGAACTCTCCTTCCTCATCTCCCTCCATATTCCATTCCAAATCTCCCAGCCTACCTCTTCCAACAGCTTCGTTAGTTTCCTTCCTTCAGCGTTGACCTTTTTATCCTTCGATTTTCTTCCTCCCTCTTCTTCTTCCTCCGGACCTCTTACTCTTCCTCCCTCCGTTCCCGTTCTCGCGTTAAAGTCTCCTCCTATTATCGTTCTTTCTTCTTCGCTCTGTCTTTCCATCCATCCTCTCAGCTTCTCCATTTTCTTGTCCAGATCTCCGTTTACATACGTTGCCACCACGTTCCATACCTCATTTCCCGCTTTCACTCTCTCATGCATGATACCTTCCTCCTCCTCTCGTGTTTCATCTTTCTCCATTGCCATCTCCTCTCTCACTCCCATCACCATTCCTCCCATCGCTCTTCCTTTCTTATTTTTCTTCCTCGCTCCCTGACTCGACCATTTGTATCCCTTCGGCATCCTACTGCTCACCTTGTTCCAGTTTCTCTCCTCTGTCCACGTTTCCATCAGCACCACTACGTCCCATTCCTCTATTCCTCTCCAAAATTCCTTATCCTTGTTGGCCAGACCCGCTACGTTCCAAAATGCTATCTTCCAGTTCTCCTCCTCCTTTCCTCCGATCTCTCTCCTCTCTTTCCTATTTTTTTTGCTTAATCGTTTTTTGCTTCCTCCTCTTCTCCTCCTGCCGCTTCTTCCATTTCTTCGCTCTGTTTCTCCTCGGGCTTTCTCACCTCTCTCCGCTCTTCCGCTCTTTCGTCCTTTTTCTCCTCGTCTTTCCTCTCTCTTCTTCCCTCCTCTACTCTCTCTCTCCCTCTTCCGTCTTTTAGCACCTCGTCCTTTTCGTCCCAGAACCATGCCGTTCCATTCACGAACAGCTTACCGTGCCCGATTCTCACCCTCTTTCCCTTCCTCCTCTCCCCTTCCGCTATTTCCTTTATCAGCCATTGCGTCCTTTTCTCTTTCCACGTGAGGTCTTCCTCTATTCTCTCCTTCCTCCCTCTCAGGTTTCCTTTCTTCCTCATTACCTCTGCCTTTCCTTCCACGCTCTCCATTTTCACCTCTATACTGCCTTCTCTTCCACCGCTTCTCCTCTTTCCAATCTCCTTCGCCCCCTCCATTCTTGCTTGCACTCCAATGCTCTGCAGAATCCTTCTCGCCGACTCCGTCGCCGTGCCTTGCATATCTACTCTCTTCATGATTATATTCTTTCTCCTTTCCTCTTTCTCTCTTCTCTCTATCTTCCTTTCCATCTCCTTCACCCGTTCCTCTAGCTCTGTGCTTTCTGTCTCACTCTCTTTTTTCCTCGCTCCTTGCGCTTCCTCTTTTCGCTTTTCCATTTCCAACTTTTTAATTCTCTCCTCTACCTCTTCTCCCCTCTGTTCTCTTCTCTCTACCTCCTCCACTCTTCTTTCCAGTCCTGCCATTCTCTTTGCCAACTCTTCTCTCTCCCTTCTTCCTCTCTCCTCTCCCCTTCTCATTTCCTCTCTCATCCTTCCTATCTCCTCTCTCACCTCTCGTCCCTGTCCTTTCACATCTTGTCTTATCTCCCGTAGCTCTTTTTTGAATTCTTCTCTCATTTCCTTTATCAGTCTTTCCACACTCGATTCCTCCTCCGCCTTCTTCTGTGGGGACCTCTGAACTTTTTTACTCTTCTGAAAGATCTCCGCTTCCTCCTCTTCTTTTCCTTGCTTTTTCTCCTCCATCTGCTCTCTTTTCCTTTTCCATAGATCATTCAGCTCCACTATCGAGCCCACGCTCGCACTTCTCTCTCTCTTCAATTTTTCCGCATTCGTCGGTCTTCCTCTACCCTTCACTTCCTCGTCTTCTCTATCTCCTGTTTCAACCATGTCTTCTCTCTTTGCTTTGCTTCTATTCCGCTCGACTCTTTCACTTACTTGTTCAGTTCGCGCGTCTCTCTAGCTCGCCACTCCCTACTCTTTCTCTCTCTGCCACTGACTTACCGTCTCCCACTCACTCGCCGCTTCTTCACTCCTCCTACTGCTGTCGCTACCTGTCTACCTGTCGCTCTATCCTCTGTCTCCCTCTCACCTTACTCTCTCTTTCTTTCTTTCCTAACCTCTACTTTTGTCTCTACTTTTCTTTGCTGTTTTCCACTCTACCTACCTTTTACCCTCTTCACTCTATTATTTCCCCTCTTTCCCTATCCTGCTCGCTACTCTTTCCTTCCACTCGCACTCTCTCCGTTCACTCTTATTATTCCTACCTTTACTTTTCCACTCACACCTCTGACACGCGTTGCTCTCCTTTCGCACCGGAAACGGAACTCCTATTTATTTTATTTATTTTATTTATTTTATTTATTTTATTTATTTTATTTATTTTATTTATTTTATTTATTTTATTTATTTTATTTATTTTATTTATTTTATTTATTTTATTTATTTTATTTATTTTATTTATTTTATTTATTTTATTTATTTTATTTATTTTATTTATTTTATTTATTTTATTTATTTTATTTATTTTATTTATTTTATTTATTTTATTTATTTTATTTATTTTATTTTTATTTTATTATCCCGCACTCCTGTTTCACAGCGATTTAATAAGATCGCTTAATAACACTCAAAATCGCTAAGATACGACGGCGGGCACCGCTCTCTTCCAGATCTTCGTTTTCCGATCAGAGAGTCGCCTGTTTTTTGTTCGGCTGTTGCTGGCTTACGACCAGGGAGGTGCACAAAATCACCAAGATACGACGGTGTGCGCCGCTCTCTTCCAGATCTTCTTCGTTTTCCGATCAGGGAGCCTGATTTTTTTTCGTCTGTTGCTGGCTTACGGCCAGGGGGGTGCCTCATATATCGTATTCGGTGTACAAACCACATGTCGTAGCAAACAGGAGTAATCGGTAGAAACACCATTCGATCCGGAGGTGGCGGCAGAAAATCAGCCTTTTGGAGACGGCACCGCTGCGTCTCCAATTTGATAGCCGATAAATGGTGACCGGGGGTATGCGCCACGTCTTTCTCCTTCTCTCGAGGGTCTTGTTCCTCTTCTGCTATTTCCAGCTCTTCCTTCACGATGCTCAGATCAATTCCGTACTCCATTTTTGCTTAACACTTCACTTAACTTCTTTGACTTCTATAACTGGGACGGTCTCAAGACGAACTGAATATTAAAGACATGCTCGCGAGGAAGATCCGTCTAATTGTCGAGCGTCAGCACTATTGTAGGCGTTCCTCGAGGCCCATGGTCAGGCGCGTGGTCGACGAAAAAAATTATTATTTTAACTTCACTTACAATATTTAATAGAATTATAAATGAACTATTATTTTAACTTCACTTGAAATATTTAATATACGGAAATTAAATAACGATGAGTCGCTCGTTGTATTGCATGCTGTGAGCGTGGCGGCACGCGCCACAGAGTCGCACGCCGCGAGTCTGTCAATGTATCGTCAGCAATATTCCAGGTGTTCTCCAGACTCACTGCCGAACGTGATGGAATGCATGTCGCGTTGACCATGAACGAATTCGGAGAACAGAATGATGCAATTTTATCGGTCGTGAAATAAAGATCATTTAGGCTAAATAAATGTTTCGTTTTAATTTAGTACAATATTTTTCAGTTTAATTCGCTGATTCTCCGAGCGAAATATACGCGAGAAATTGCATCTACTCTCACGTGATTGATGTTTTGTTCCGTCTATAATTTATCACTGAAGATTTTTTTCATCGGCAACGTCAAAGAATTTTTTCACGCGGCAGAAATTTTTCTTATCGAACGCCCAAGAATATTTTTCATCGAATGTCAGTTTTTCGATTTTTTAATAACCGAACACTTTTCCGATTTTTCATCACCGACAATTTTCTCATTAGAGGATTCGTTTTCATCGACGAACGTTATCTCATCAAAGAATTTTTTTCATCAAAGATTTTTTCTCATTAAGGTATTTTTCTCATCATAGAGTTTCTCTCATCAAAGAATTTTTCTCATCAAAGAATTTTTCTCATCAAAGAATTTTTCTCATCAAAGAATTTTTCTCATCAACGAATTTAAAGAATTTTTCTCATCAAAGAATTTTTCTCATCAAAGAATTTTTCTCATCAAAGAATTTTTCGCATCAAATAATTTTTCTCATCAAAGAATTTTTCTCATCAAAGAATTTTTCTCATCAAAGAATTTTTCTCATCAAAGAATTTTTCTCATCAAAGAATTTTTCTCATCAAAGAATTTTTCTCATCAAAGAATTTTTCTCATCAAAGAATTTTACTCATCAAAGAATTTTACTCATCAAAGAACTTTTCTCATCAAAGAATTTTTCTCATCAAAGAATTTTTCTCATCAAAGAATTTTTCTCATCAAAGAATTTTTCTCATCAAAGAATTTTTCTCATCAAAGAATTTTTCTCATCAAAGAATTTTTCTCATCAAAGAATTTTTCTCATCAAAGAATTTTTCTCATCAAAGAATTTTTCTCGTCAAAGAATTTTTCTCGTCAACGTATTTTTCTCAGAAACCATTTTTCTAGTTAAAGAATTTTTCTCATCAAACCATTTTTCTCAGAAACCATTTTTCTAGTTAAAGAATTTGTCTCATCAAAGAATTTTTCTCATCAAACCATTATTCTCATCAAAGAATTTTTCTCATCAAGCTATTTTTCTCATCAAGCTATTTGTCTCATCAAGCTATTTTTCTCATCAAGCTATTTTTCTCATCAAACTATTTTTCTCATCAAACTATTTTTCTCACCAAACTATTTTTCTCATCAAACTATTTTTCTCATCAAACTATTTTTCTCATCAAACTATTTTTCTCATCAAACTATTTTTCTCATCAAACTATTTTTCTCATCAAACTATTTTTCTCATCAAACTATTTTTCTCATTAAACTATTTTTCTCATCAAACTATTTTTCTCATCAAACTATTTTTCTCATCAAACTATTTTTCTCATCAAACTATTTTTCTCATCAAACTATTTTTCTCATCAAACTATTTTTCTCATCAAACTATTTTTCTCATCAAACTATTTTTCTCATCAAACTATTTTTCTCATCAAACTATTTTTCTCATCAAACTATTTTTCTCATCAAACTATTTTTCTCATCAAACTATTTTTCTCATCAAACTATTTTTCTCATCAAACTATTTTTCTCATCAAACTATTTTTCTCATCAAACTATTTTTCTCATCAAACTATTTTTCTCACCAAACTATTTTTCTCATCAAACTATTTTTCTCATCAAACTATTTTTCTCATCAAACTATTTTTCTCATCAAACTATTTTTCTCATCAAACTATTTTTCTCATCAAACTATTTTTCTCATCAAACTATTTTTCTCATCAAACTATTTTTCTCATCAAACTATTTTTCTCATCAAACTATTTTTCTCATCAAACTATTTTTCTCATCAAACTATTTTTCTCATCAAACTATTTTTCTCATCAAACTATTTTTCTCATCAAACTATTTTTCTCATCAAACTATTTTTCTCATCAAACTATTTTTCTCATCAAACTATTTTTCTCATCAAACTATTTTTCTCATCAAACTATTTTTCTCATCAAACTATTTTTCTCATCAAACTATTTTTCTCATCAAACTATTTTTCTCATCAAACTATTTTTCTCATCAAACTATTTTTCTCATCAAACTATTTTTCTCATCAAACTATTTTTCTCATCAAACTATTTTTCTCATCAAACTATTTTTCTCATCAAACTATTTTTCTCATCAAACTATTTTTCTCATCAAACTATTTTTCTCATCAAACTATTTTTCTCATCAAACTATTTTTCTCATCAAACTATTTTTCTCATCAAACTATTTTTCTCATCAAACTATTTTTCTCATCAAACTATTTTTCTCATCAAACTATTTTTCTCATCAAACTATTTTTCTCATCAAACTATTTTTCTCATCAAACTATTTTTCTCATCAAACTATTTTTCTCATCAAACTATTTTTCTCATCAAACTATTTTTCTCATCAAACTATTTTTCTCATCAAACTATTTTTCTCATCAAACTATTTTTCTCATCAAACTATTTTTCTCATCAAACTATTTTTCTCATCAAACTATTTTTCTCATCAAACTATTTTTCTCATCAAACTATTTTTCTCATCAAACTATTTTTCTCATCAAACTATTTTTCTCATCAAACTATTTTTCTCATCAAACTATTTTTCTCATCAAACTATTTTTCTCATCAAACTATTTTTCTCATCAAACTATTTTTCTCATCAAACTATTTTTCTCATCAAACTATTTTTCTCATCAAACTATTTTTCTCATCAAACTATTTTTCTCATCAAACTATTTTTCTCATCAAACTATTTTTCTCATCAAACTATTTTTCTCATCAAACTATTTTTCTCATCAAACTATTTTTCTCATCAAACTATTTTTCTCATCAACCTATTTTTCTCATCAAACTATTTTTCTCATCAAACTATTTTTCTCATCAAACTATTTTTCTCATCAAACTATTTTTCTCATCAAACTATTTTTCTCATCAAACTATTTTTCTCATCAAACTATTTTTCTCATCAAACTATTTTTCTCATCAAACTATTTTTCTCATCAAACTATTTTTCTCATCAAACTATTTTTCTCATCAAACTATTTTTCTCATCAAACTATTTTTCTCATCAAACTATTTTTCTCATCAAACTATTTTTCTCATCAAACTATTTTTCTCATCAAACTATTTTTCTCATCAAACTATTTTTCTCATCAAACTATTTTTCTCATCAAACTATTTTTCTCATCAAACTATTTTTCTCATCAAACTATTTTTCTCATCAAACTATTTTTCTCATCAAACTATTTTTCTCATCAAACTATTTTTCTCATCAAACTATTTTTCTCATCAAACTATTTTTCTCATCAAACTATTTTTCTCATCAAACTATTTTTCTCATCAAACTATTTTTCTCATCAAACTATTTTTCTCATCAAACTATTTTTCTCATCAAACTATTTTTCTCATCAAACTATTTTTCTCATCAAACTATTTTTCTCATCAAACTATTTTTCTCATCAAACTATTTTTCTCATCAAACTATTTTTCTCATCAAACTATTTTTCTCATCAAACTATTTTTCTCATCAAACTATTTTTCTCATCAAACTATTTTTTCTCATCAAACTATATTTCTCATCAAACTATTTTTCTCATCAAACTATTTTTCTCATCAAACTATTTTTCTCATCAAACTATTTTTCTCATCAAACTATTTTTCTCATCAAACTATTTTTCTCATCAAACTATTTTTCTCATCAAACTATTTCTCTCATCGTTCGTTTGTTTGTTTTGCATAGAATAATCTTTTGGATAGAATAATTTTTTGGATAGAATAATTTTTTGGATAGAATAATTTTTTGGATAGAATAATTTTTTGGATAGAATAATTTTTTGGATAGAATAATTTTTTGGATAGAATAATTTTTTGGATAGAATAATTTTTTGGACAGAATAATTTTTGGATAGAATAATTTTTTGGATAGAATAATTTTTTGGATAGAATAATTTTTTGGATAGAATAATTTTTTGCATAGAATTATTTTTGCATCAAAGAATTTTTTGACACTTTTATTAAGGTAGTTATCGCGCGATAACGATTTTCATACGAAATTGTTAAAACTTTACGAATTTGTTATTCAATGCGTCATGAAAACATGTAAATTAAAAAAAAATGATTGACCATCTAGAACGCAAGTTTTTGGGATTTTCGAAAAAGTCCTTATGCACGGCGTTTCCTATCTATCGTGCAAATTTGATTACTTTCTCAATCACCGTAAATAATTCCTTCTTACCATTTCAATAATTTTTTGTACATTAGTTGGATGTTTAACGATCCTTCTCGAAAAATTGTAAGGCAATTCACCATCTAGTTACGGAGATAAAAAATAGTAAAGATTGTTTTATATTGCTCCTGACGCTGGTACGACGCGCAGCAGTGGGCAGCCCCTCGCCGCGCACACCTTGCGACCTATCCCCTCCACACGAATTTCCCCCTATCGCGCGATAACTACCTTAAGCACTTTATGCATCCGATCGGACATAGCTAGGTTGGCCGAGCGGTCTAAGGCGCTAGACTTAAGTTCTGGTTCCCGTATGGGAGCGTGGGTTCGAACCCCACACCTGGCATATTTTTTTGCAACAACGACCGACCTGTCCTGAAATTCATAAAAATTCAATCCACACCTCGTCCCGACGTGGGCCTGTCCTCGTAACGGATGGTGACCATCCGTGTACACGTGTGTCTTCGCAAATGTCACTGATTTACCCTCGATCAATAGCCCGTCGTTCGTTCATTCGTTCGTTCGTTCGTTCGTTCGTTCGTTCGTTCGTCCGTTCGTCCGTTCGTCCGTTCGTCCGTTCGTCCGTTCGTCCGTTCGTCCGTACGAACGAACGAACGAACGAACGAACGAACGAACGGACGAACGGACGAACGGACGAACGGACGAACGGACGAACGGACGAACGGACGAACGGACGAACGGACGAACGGACGAACGGACGAACGGACGAACGGACGAACGGACGAACGGACGAACGGACGAACGGACGAACGGACGAACGGACGAACGGACGAACGGACGAACGGACGAACGGACGAACGGACGAACGGACGAACGGACGAACGGACGAACGGACGAACGGACGAACGGACGAACGGACGAACGGACGAACGGACGAACGGACGAACGGACGAACGGACGAACGGACGAACGGACGAACGGACGAACGGACGAACGGACGAACGGACGAACGGACGAACGGACGAACGGACGAACGGACGAACGGACGAACGGACGAACGGACGAACGGACGAACGGACGAACGGACGAACGGACGAACGGACGAACGGACGAACGGACGAACGGACGAACGGACGAACGGACGAACGGACGAACGGACGAACGGACGAACGGACGAACGGACGAACGGACGAACGGACGAACGGACGAACGGACGAACGGACGAACGGACGAACGGACGAACGGACGAACGGACGAACGGACGAACGGACGAACGGACGAACGGACGAACGGACGAACGGACGAACGGACGAACGGACGAACGGACGAACGGACGAACGGACGAACGGACGAACGGACGAACGGACGAACGGACGAACGGACGAACGGACGAACGGACGAACGGACGAACGGACGAACGGACGAACGGACGAACGGACGAACGGACGAACGGACGAACGGACGAACGGACGAACGGACGAACGGACGAACGGACGAACGGACGAACGGACGAACGGACGAACGGACGAACGGACGAACGGACGAACGGACGAACGGACGAACGGACGAACGGACGAACGGACGAACGGACGAACGGACGAACGGACGAACGGACGAACGGACGAACGGACGAACGGACGAACGGACGAACGGACGAACGGACGAACGGACGAACGGACGAACGGACGAACGGACGAACGGACGAACGGACGAACGGACGAACGGACGAACGGACGAACGGACGAACGGACGAACGGACGAACGGACGAACGGACGAACGGACGAACGGACGAACGGACGAACGGACGAACGGACGAACGGACGAACGGACGAACGGACGAACGGACGAACGGACGAACGGACGAACGGACGAACGGACGAACGGACGAACGGACGAACGGACGAACGGACGAACGGACGAACGGACGAACGGACGAACGGACGAACGGACGAACGGACGAACGGACGAACGGACGAACGGACGAACGGACGAACGGACGAACGGACGAACGGACGAACGGACGAACGGACGAACGGACGAACGGACGAACGGACGAACGGACGAACGGACGAACGGACGAACGGACGAACGGACGAACGGACGAACGGACGAACGGACGAACGGACGAACGGACGAACGGACGAACGGACGAACGGACGAACGGACGAACGGACGAACGGACGAACGGACGAACGGACGAACGGACGAACGGACGAACGGACGAACGGACGAACGGACGAACGGACGAACGGACGAACGGACGAACGGACGAACGGACGAACGGACGAACGGACGAACGGACGAACGGACGAACGGACGAACGGACGAACGGACGAACGGACGAACGGACGAACGGACGAACGGACGAACGGACGAACGGACGAACGGACGAACGGACGAACGGACGAACGGACGAACGGACGAACGGACGAACGGACGAACGGACGAACGGACGAACGGACGAACGGACGAACGGACGAACGGACGAACGGACGAACGGACGAACGGACGAACGGACGAACGGACGAACGGACGAACGGACGAACGGACGAACGGACGAACGGACGAACGGACGAACGGACGAACGGACGAACGGACGAACGGACGAACGGACGAACGGACGAACGGACGAACGGACGAACGGACGAACGGACGAACGGACGAACGGACGAACGGACGAACGGACGAACGGACGAACGGACGAACGGACGAACGGACGAACGGACGAACGGACGAACGGACGAACGGACGAACGGACGAACGGACGAACGGACGAACGGACGAACGGACGAACGGACGAACGGACGAACGGACGAACGGACGAACGGACGAACGGACGAACGGACGAACGGACGAACGGACGAACGGACGAACGGACGAACGGACGAACGGACGAACGGACGAACGGACGAACGGACGAACGGACGAACGGACGAACGGACGAACGGACGAACGGACGAACGGACGAACGGACGAACGGACGAACGGACGAACGGACGAACGGACGAACGGACGAACGGACGAACGGACGAACGGACGAACGGACGAACGGACGAACGGACGAACGGACGAACGGACGAACGGACGAACGGACGAACGGACGAACGGACGAACGGACGAACGGACGAACGGACGAACGGACGAACGGACGAACGGACGAACGGACGAACGGACGAACGGACGAACGGACGAACGGACGAACGGACGAACGGACGAACGGACGAACGGACGAACGGACGAACGGACGAACGGACGAACGGACGAACGGACGAACGGACGAACGGACGAACGGACGAACGGACGAACGGACGAACGGACGAACGGACGAACGGACGAACGGACGAACGGACGAACGGACGAACGGACGAACGGACGAACGGACGAACGGACGAACGGACGAACGGACGAACGGACGAACGGACGAACGGACGAACGGACGAACGGACGAACGGACGAACGGACGAACGGACGAACGGACGAACGGACGAACGGACGAACGGACGAACGGACGAACGGACGAACGGACGAACGGACGAACGGACGAACGGACGAACGGACGAACGGACGAACGGACGAACGGACGAACGGACGAACGGACGAACGGACGAACGGACGAACGGACGAACGGACGAACGGACGAACGGACGAACGGACGAACGGACGAACGGACGAACGGACGAACGGACGAACGGACGAACGGACGAACGGACGAACGGACGAACGGACGAACGGACGAACGGACGAACGGACGAACGGACGAACGGACGAACGGACGAACGGACGAACGGACGAACGGACGAACGGACGAACGGACGAACGGACGAACGGACGAACGGACGAACGGACGAACGGACGAACGGACGAACGGACGAACGGACGAACGGACGAACGGACGAACGGACGAACGGACGAACGGACGAACGGACGAACGGACGAACGGACGAACGGACGAACGGACGAACGGACGAACGGACGAACGGACGAACGGACGAACGGACGAACGGACGAACGGACGAACGGACGAACGGACGAACGGACGAACGGACGAACGGACGAACGGACGAACGGACGAACGGACGAACGGACGAACGGACGAACGGACGAACGGACGAACGGACGAACGGACGAACGGACGAACGGACGAACGGACGAACGGACGAACGGACGAACGGACGAACGGACGAACGGACGAACGGACGAACGGACGAACGGACGAACGGACGAACGGACGAACGGACGAACGGACGAACGGACGAACGGACGAACGGACGAACGGACGAACGGACGAACGGACGAACGGACGAACGGACGAACGGACGAACGGACGAACGGACGAACGGACGAACGGACGAACGGACGAACGGACGAACGGACGAACGGACGAACGGACGAACGGACGAACGGACGAACGGACGAACGGACGAACGGACGAACGGACGAACGGACGAACGGACGAACGGACGAACGGACGAACGGACGAACGGACGAACGGACGAACGGACGAACGGACGAACGGACGAACGGACGAACGGACGAACGGACGAACGGACGAACGGACGAACGGACGAACGGACGAACGGACGAACGGACGAACGGACGAACGGACGAACGGACGAACGGACGAACGGACGAACGGACGAACGGACGAACGGACGAACGGACGAACGGACGAACGGACGAACGGACGAACGGACGAACGGACGAACGGACGAACGGACGAACGGACGAACGGACGAACGGACGAACGGACGAACGGACGAACGGACGAACGGACGAACGGACGAACGGACGAACGGACGAACGGACGAACGGACGAACGGACGAACGGACGAACGGACGAACGGACGAACGGACGAACGGACGAACGGACGAACGGACGAACGGACGAACGGACGAACGGACGAACGGACGAACGGACGAACGGACGAACGGACGAACGGACGAACGGACGAACGGACGAACGGACGAACGGACGAACGGACGAACGGACGAACGGACGAACGGACGAACGGACGAACGGACGAACGGACGAACGGACGAACGGACGAACGGACGAACGGACGAACGGACGAACGGACGAACGGACGAACGGACGAACGGACGAACGGACGAACGGACGAACGGACGAACGGACGAACGGACGAACGGACGAACGGACGAACGGACGAACGGACGAACGGACGAACGGACGAACGGACGAACGGACGAACGGACGAACGGACGAACGGACGAACGGACGAACGGACGAACGGACGAACGGACGAACGGACGAACGGACGAACGGACGAACGGACGAACGGACGAACGGACGAACGGACGAACGGACGAACGGACGAACGGACGAACGGACGAACGGACGAACGGACGAACGGACGAACGGACGAACGGACGAACGGACGAACGGACGAACGGACGAACGGACGAACGGACGAACGGACGAACGGACGAACGGACGAACGGACGAACGGACGAACGGACGAACGGACGAACGGACGAACGGACGAACGGACGAACGGACGAACGGACGAACGGACGAACGGACGAACGGACGAACGGACGAACGGACGAACGGACGAACGGACGAACGGACGAACGGACGAACGGACGAACGGACGAACGGACGAACGGACGAACGGACGAACGGACGAACGGACGAACGGACGAACGGACGAACGGACGAACGGACGAACGGACGAACGGACGAACGGACGAACGGACGAACGGACGAACGGACGAACGGACGAACGGACGAACGGACGAACGGACGAACGGACGAACGGACGAACGGACGAACGGACGAACGGACGAACGGACGAACGGACGAACGGACGAACGGACGAACGGACGAACGGACGAACGGACGAACGGACGAACGGACGAACGGACGAACGGACGAACGGACGAACGGACGAACGGACGAACGGACGAACGGACGAACGGACGAACGGACGAACGGACGAACGGACGAACGGACGAACGGACGAACGGACGAACGGACGAACGGACGAACGGACGAACGGACGAACGGACGAACGGACGAACGGACGAACGGACGAACGGACGAACGGACGAACGGACGAACGGACGAACGGACGAACGGACGAACGGACGAACGGACGAACGGACGAACGGACGAACGGACGAACGGACGAACGGACGAACGGACGAACGGACGAACGGACGAACGGACGAACGGACGAACGGACGAACGGACGAACGGACGAACGGACGAACGGACGAACGGACGAACGGACGAACGGACGAACGGACGAACGGACGAACGGACGAACGGACGAACGGACGAACGGACGAACGGACGAACGGACGAACGGACGAACGGACGAACGGACGAACGGACGAACGGACGAACGGACGAACGGACGAACGGACGAACGGACGAACGGACGAACGGACGAACGGACGAACGGACGAACGGACGAACGGACGAACGGACGAACGGACGAACGGACGAACGGACGAACGGACGAACGGACGAACGGACGAACGGACGAACGGACGAACGGACGAACGGACGAACGGACGAACGGACGAACGGACGAACGGACGAACGGACGAACGGACGAACGGACGAACGGACGAACGGACGAACGGACGAACGGACGAACGGACGAACGGACGAACGGACGAACGGACGAACGGACGAACGGACGAACGGACGAACGGACGAACGGACGAACGGACGAACGGACGAACGGACGAACGGACGAACGGACGAACGGACGAACGGACGAACGGACGAACGGACGAACGGACGAACGGACGAACGGACGAACGGACGAACGGACGAACGGACGAACGGACGAACGGACGAACGGACGAACGGACGAACGGACGAACGGACGAACGGACGAACGGACGAACGGACGAACGGACGAACGGACGAACGGACGAACGGACGAACGGACGAACGGACGAACGGACGAACGGACGAACGGACGAACGGACGAACGGACGAACGGACGAACGGACGAACGGACGAACGGACGAACGGACGAACGGACGAACGGACGAACGGACGAACGGACGAACGGACGAACGGACGAACGGACGAACGGACGAACGGACGAACGGACGAACGGACGAACGGACGAACGGACGAACGGACGAACGGACGAACGGACGAACGGACGAACGGACGAACGGACGAACGGACGAACGGACGAACGGACGAACGGACGAACGGACGAACGGACGAACGGACGAACGGACGAACGGACGAACGGACGAACGGACGAACGGACGAACGGACGAACGGACGAACGGACGAACGGACGAACGGACGAACGGACGAACGGACGAACGGACGAACGGACGAACGGACGAACGGACGAACGGACGAACGGACGAACGGACGAACGGACGAACGGACGAACGGACGAACGGACGAACGGACGAACGGACGAACGGACGAACGGACGAACGGACGAACGGACGAACGGACGAACGGACGAACGGACGAACGGACGAACGGACGAACGGACGAACGGACGAACGGACGAACGGACGAACGGACGAACGGACGAACGGACGAACCGACGAACGGACGAACGGACGAACGGACGAACGGACGAACGGACGAACGGACGAACGGACGAACGGACGAACGGACGAACGGACGAACGGACGAACGGACGAACGGACGAACGGACGAACGGACGAACGGACGAACGGACGAACGGACGAACGGACGAACGGACGAACGGACGAACGGACGAACGGACGAACGGACGAACGGACGAACGGACGAACGGACGAACGGACGAACGGACGAACGGACGAACGGACGAACGGACGAACGGACGAACGGACGAACGGACGAACGGACGAACGGACGAACGGACGAACGGACGAACGGACGAACGGACGAACGGACGAACGGACGAACGGACGAACGGACGAACGGACGAACGGACGAACGGACGAACGGACGAACGGACGAACGGACGAACGGACGAACGGACGAACGGACGAACGGACGAACGGACGAACGGACGAACGGACGAACGGACGAACGGACGAACGGACGAACGGACGAACGGACGAACGGACGAACGGACGAACGGACGAACGGACGAACGGACGAACGGACGAACGGACGAACGGACGAACGGACGAACGGACGAACGGACGAACGGACGAACGGACGAACGGACGAACGGACGAACGGACGAACGGACGAACGGACGAACGGACGAACGGACGAACGGACGAACGGACGAACGGACGAACGGACGAACGGACGAACGGACGAACGGACGAACGGACGAACGGACGAACGGACGAACGGACGAACGGACGAACGGACGAACGGACGAACGGACGAACGGACGAACGGACGAACGGACGAACGGACGAACGGACGAACGGACGAACGGACGAACGGACGAACGGACGAACGGACGAACGGACGAACGGACGAACGGACGAACGGACGAACGGACGAACGGACGAACGGACGAACGGACGAACGGACGAACGGACGAACGGACGAACGGACGAACGGACGAACGGACGAACGGACGAACGGACGAACGGACGAACGGACGAACGGACGAACGGACGAACGGACGAACGGACGAACGGACGAACGGACGAACGGACGAACGGACGAACGGACGAACGGACGAACGGACGAACGGACGAACGGACGAACGGACGAACGGACGAACGGACGAACGGACGAACGGACGAACGGACGAACGGACGAACGGACGAACGGACGAACGGACGAACGGACGAACGGACGAACGGACGAACGGACGAACGGACGAACGGACGAACGGACGAACGGACGAACGGACGAACGGACGAACGGACGAACGGACGAACGGACGAACGGACGAACGGACGAACGGACGAACGGACGAACGGACGAACGGACGAACGGACGAACGGACGAACGGACGAACGGACGAACGGACGAACGGACGAACGGACGAACGGACGAACGGACGAACGGACGAACGGACGAACGGACGAACGGACGAACGGACGAACGGACGAACGGACGAACGGACGAACGGACGAACGGACGAACGGACGAACGGACGAACGGACGAACGGACGAACGGACGAACGGACGAACGGACGAACGGACGAACGGACGAACGGACGAACGGACGAACGGACGAACGGACGAACGGACGAACGGACGAACGGACGAACGGACGAACGGACGAACGGACGAACGGACGAACGGACGAACGGACGAACGGACGAACGGACGAACGGACGAACGGACGAACGGACGAACGGACGAACGGACGAACGGACGAACGGACGAACGGACGAACGGACGAACGGACGAACGGACGAACGGACGAACGGACGAACGGACGAACGGACGAACGGACGAACGGACGAACGGACGAACGGACGAACGGACGAACGGACGAACGGACGAACGGACGAACGGACGAACGGACGAACGGACGAACGGACGAACGGACGAACGGACGAACGGACGAACGGACGAACGGACGAACGGACGAACGGACGAACGGACGAACGGACGAACGGACGAACGGACGAACGGACGAACGGACGAACGGACGAACGGACGAACGGACGAACGGACGAACGGACGAACGGACGAACGGACGAACGGACGAACGGACGAACGGACGAACGGACGAACGGACGAACGGACGAACGGACGAACGGACGAACGGACGAACGGACGAACGGACGAACGGACGAACGGACGAACGGACGAACGGACGAACGGACGAACGGACGAACGGACGAACGGACGAACGGACGAACGGACGAACGGACGAACGGACGAACGGACGAACGGACGAACGGACGAACGGACGAACGGACGAACGGACGAACGGACGAACGGACGACCGGACGAACGGACGAACGGACGAACGGACGAACGGACGAACGGACGAACGGACGAACGGACGAACGGACGAACGGACGAACGGACGAACGGACGAACGGACGAACGGACGAACGGACGAACGGACGAACGGACGAACGGACGAACGGACGAACGGACGAACGGACGAACGGACGAACGGACGAACGGACGAACGGACGAACGGACGAACGGACGAACGGACGAACGGACGAACGGACGAACGGACGAACGGACGAACGGACGAACGGACGAACGGACGAACGGACGAACGGACGAACGGACGAACGGACGAACGGACGAACGGACGAACGGACGAACGGACGAACGGACGAACGGACGAACGGACGAACGGACGAACGGACGAACGGACGAACGGACGAACGGACGAACGGACGAACGGACGAACGGACGAACGGACGAACGGACGAACGGACGAACGGACGAACGGACGAACGGACGAACGGACGAACGGACGAACGGACGAACGGACGAACGGACGAACGGACGAACGGACGAACGGACGAACGGACGAACGGACGAACGGACGAACGGACGAACGGACGAACGGACGAACGGACGAACGGACGAACGGACGAACGGACGAACGGACGAACGGACGAACGGACGAACGGACGAACGGACGAACGGACGAACGGACGAACGGACGAACGGACGAACGGACGAACGGACGAACGGACGAACGGACGAACGGACGAACGGACGAACGGACGAACGGACGAACGGACGAACGGACGAACGGACGAACGGACGAACGGACGAACGGACGAACGGACGAACGGACGAACGGACGAACGGACGAACGGACGAACGGACGAACGGACGAACGGACGAACGGACGAACGGACGAACGGACGAACGGACGAACGGACGAACGGACGAACGGACGAACGGACGAACGGACGAACGGACGAACGGACGAACGGACGAACGGACGAACGGACGAACGGACGAACGGACGAACGGACGAACGGACGAACGGACGAACGGACGAACGGACGAACGGACGAACGGACGACCGGACGAACGGACGAACGGACGAACGGACGAACGGACGAACGGACGAACGGACGAACGGACGAACGGACGAACGGACGAACGGACGAACGGACGAACGGACGAACGGACGAACGGACGAACGGACGAACGGACGAACGGACGAACGGACGAACGGACGAACGGACGAACGGACGAACGGACGAACGGACGAACGGACGAACGGACGAACGGACGAACGGACGAACGGACGAACGGACGAACGGACGAACGGACGAACGGACGAACGGACGAACGGACGAACGGACGAACGGACGAACGGACGAACGGACGAACGGACGAACGGACGAACGGACGAACGGACGAACGGACGAACGGACGAACGGACGAACGGACGAACGGACGAACGGACGAACGGACGAACGGACGAACGGACGAACGGACGAACGGACGAACGGACGAACGGACGAACGGACGAACGGACGAACGGACGAACGGACGAACGGACGAACGGACGAACGGACGAACGGACGAACGGACGAACGGACGAACGGACGAACGGACGAACGGACGAACGGACGAACGGACGAACGGACGAACGGACGAACGGACGAACGGACGAACGGACGAACGGACGAACGGACGAACGGACGAACGGACGAACGGACGAACGGACGAACGGACGAACGGACGAACGGACGAACGGACGAACGGACGAACGGACGAACGGACGAACGGACGAACGGACGAACGGACGAACGGACGAACGGACGAACGGACGAACGGACGAACGGACGAACGGACGAACGGACGAACGGACGAACGGACGAACGGACGAACGGACGAACGGACGAACGGACGAACGGACGAACGGACGAACGGACGAACGGACGAACGGACGAACGGACGAACGGACGAACGGACGAACGGACGAACGGACGAACGGACGAACGGACGAACGGACGAACGGACGAACGGACGAACGGACGAACGGACGAACGGACGAACGGACGAACGGACGAACGGACGAACGGACGAACGGACGAACGGACGAACGGACGAACGGACGAACGGACGAACGGACGAACGGACGAACGGACGAACGGACGAACGGACGAACGGACGAACGGACGAACGGACGAACGGACGAACGGACGAACGGACGAACGGACGAACGGACGAACGGACGAACGGACGAACGGACGAACGGACGAACGGACGAACGGACGAACGGACGAACGGACGAACGGACGAACGGACGAACGGACGAACGGACGAACGGACGAACGGACGAACGGACGAACGGACGAACGGACGAACGGACGAACGGACGAACGGACGAACGGACGAACGGACGAACGGACGAACGGACGAACGGACGAACGGACGAACGGACGAACGGACGAACGGACGAACGGACGAACGGACGAACGGACGAACGGACGAACGGACGAACGGACGAACGGACGAACGGACGAACGGACGAACGGACGAACGGACGAACGGACGAACGGACGAACGGACGAACGGACGAACGGACGAACGGACGAACGGACGAACGGACGAACGGACGAACGGACGAACGGACGAACGGACGAACGGACGAACGGACGAACGGACGAACGGACGAACGGACGAACGGACGAACGGACGAACGGACGAACGGACGAACGGACGAACGGACGAACGGACGAACGGACGAACGGACGAACGGACGAACGGACGAACGGACGAACGGACGAACGGACGAACGGACGAACGGACGAACGGTCGAACGGACGAACGGACGAACGGACGAACGGACGAACGGACGAACGGACGAACGGACGAACGGACGAACGGACGAACGGACGAACGGACGAACGGACGAACGGACGAACGGACGAACGGACGAACGGACGAACGGACGAACGGACGAACGGACGAACGGACGAACGGACGAACGGACGAACGGACGAACGGACGAACGGACGAACGGACGAACGGACGAACGGACGAACGGACGAACGGACGAACGGACGAACGGACGAACGGACGAACGGACGAACGGACGAACGGACGAACGGACGAACGGACGAACGGACGAACGGACGAACGGACGAACGGACGAACGGACGAACGGACGAACGGACGAACGGACGAACGGACGAACGGACGAACGGACGAACGGACGAACGGACGAACGGACGAACGGACGAACGGACGAACGGACAAACGGACGAACGGACGAACGGACGAACGGACGAACGGACGAACGGACGAACGGACGAACGGACGAACGGACGAACGGACGAACGGACGAACGGACGAACGGACGAACGGACGAACGGACGAACGGACGAACGGACGAACGGACGAACGGACGAACGGACGAACGGACGAACGGACGAACGGACGAACGGACGAACGGACGAACGGACGAACGGACGAACGGACGAACGGACGAACGGACGAACGGACGAACGGACGAACGGACGAACGGACGAACGGACGAACGGACGAACGGACGAACGGACGAACGGACGAACGGACGAACGGACGAACGGACGAACGGACGAACGGACGAACGGACGAACGGACGAACGGACGAACGGACGAACGGACGAACGGACGAACGGACGAACGGACGAACGGACGAACGGACGAACGGACGAACGGACGAACGGACGAACGGACGAACGGACGAACGGACGAACGGACGAACGGACGAACGGACGAACGGACGAACGGACGAACGGACGAACGGACGAACGGACGAACGGACGAACGGACGAACGGACGAACGGACGAACGGACGAACGGACGAACGGACGAACGGACGAACGGACGAACGGACGAACGGACGAACGGACGAACGGACGAACGGACGAACGGACGAACGGACGAACGGACGAACGGACGAACGGACGAACGGACGAACGGACGAACGGACGAACGGACGAACGGACGAACGGACGAACGGACGAACGGACGAACGGACGAACGGACGAACGGACGAACGGACGAACGGACGAACGGACGAACGGACGAACGGACGAACGGACGAACGGACGAACGGACGAACGGACGAACGGACGAACGGACGAACGGACGAACGGACGAACGGACGAACGGACGAACGGACGAACGGACGAACGGACGAACGGACGAACGGACGAACGGACGAACGGACGAACGGACGAACGGACGAACGGACGAACGGACGAACGGACGAACGGACGAACGGACGAACGGACGAACGGACGAACGGACGAACGGACGAACGGACGAACGGACGAACGGACGAACGGACGAACGGACGAACGGACGAACGGACGAACGGACGAACGGACGAACGGACGAACGGACGAACGGACGAACGGACGAACGGACGAACGGACGAACGGACGAACGGACGAACGGACGAACGGACGAACGGACGAACGGACGAACGGACGAACGGACGAACGGACGAACGGACGAACGGACGAACGGACGAACGGACGAACGGACGAACGGACGAACGGACGAACGGACGAACGGACGAACGGACGAACGGACGAACGGACGAACGGACGAACGGACGAACGGACGAACGGACGAACGGACGAACGGACGAACGGACGAACGGACGAACGGACGAACGGACGAACGGACGAACGGACGAACGGACGAACGGACGAACGGACGAACGGACGAACGGACGAACGGACGAACGGACGAACGGACGAACGGACGAACGGACGAACGGACGAACGGACGAACGGACGAACGGACGAACGGACGAACGGACGAACGGACGAACGGACGAACGGACGAACGGACGAACGGACGAACGGACGAACGGACGAACGGACGAACGGACGAACGGACGAACGGACGAACGGACGAACGGACGAACGGACGAACGGACGAACGGACGAACGGACGAACGGACGAACGGACGAACGGACGAACGGACGAACGGACGAACGGACGAACGGACGAACGGACGAACGGACGAACGGACGAACGGACGAACGGACGAACGGACGAACGGACGAACGGACGAACGGACGAACGGACGAACGGACGAACGGACGAACGGACGAACGGACGAACGGACGAACGGACGAACGGACGAACGGACGAACGGACGAACGGACGAACGGACGAACGGACGAACGGACGAACGGACGAACGGACGAACGGACGAACGGACGAACGGACGAACGGACGAACGGACGAACGGACGAACGGACGAACGGACGAACGGACGAACGGACGAACGGACGAACGGACGAACGGACGAACGGACGAACGGACGAACGGACGAACGGACGAACGGACGAACGGACGAACGGACGACCGGACGAACGGACGAACGGACGAACGGACGAACGGACGAACGGACGAACGGACGAACGGACGAACGGACGAACGGACGAACGGACGAACGGACGAACGGACGAACGGACGAACGGACGAACGGACGAACGGACGAACGGACGAACGGACGAACGGACGAACGGACGAACGGACGAACGGACGAACGGACGAACGGACGAACGGACGAACGGACGAACGGACGAACGGACGAACGGACGAACGGACGAACGGACGAACGGACGAACGGACGAACGGACGAACGGACGAACGGACGAACGGACGAACGGACGAACGGACGAACGGACGAACGGACGAACGGACGAACGGACGAACGGACGAACGGACGAACGGACGAACGGACGAACGGACGAACGGACGAACGGACGAACGGACGAACGGACGAACGGACGAACGGACGAACGGACGAACGGACGAACGGACGAACGGACGAACGGACGAACGGACGAACGGACGAACGGACGAACGGACGAACGGACGAACGGACGAACGGACGAACGGACGAACGGACGAACGGACGAACGGACGAACGGACGAACGGACGAACGGACGAACGGACGAACGGACGAACGGACGAACGGACGAACGGACGAACGGACGAACGGACGAACGGACGAACGGACGAACGGACGAACGGACGAACGGACGAACGGACGAACGGACGAACGGACGAACGGACGAACGGACGAACGGACGAACGGACGAACGGACGAACGGACGAACGGACGAACGGACGAACGGACGAACGGACGAACGGACGAACGGACGAACGGACGAACGGACGAACGGACGAACGGACGAACGGACGAACGGACGAACGGACGAACGGACGAACGGACGAACGGACGAACGGACGAACGGACGAACGGACGAACGGACGAACGGACGAACGGACGAACGGACGAACGGACGAACGGACGAACGGACGAACGGACGAACGGACGAACGGACGAACGGACGAACGGACGAACGGACGAACGGACGAACGGACGAACGGACGAACGGACGAACGGACGAACGGACGAACGGACGAACGGACGAACGGACGAACGGACGAACGGACGAACGGACGAACGGACGAACGGACGAACGGACGAACGGACGAACGGACGAACGGACGAACGGACGAACGGACGAACGGACGAACGGACGAACGGACGAACGGACGAACGGACGAACGGACGAACGGACGAACGGACGAACGGACGAACGGACGAACGGACGAACGGACGAACGGACGAACGGACGAACGGACGAACGGACGAACGGACGAACGGACGAACGGACGAACGGACGAACGGACGAACGGACGAACGGACGAACGGACGAACGGACGAACGGACGAACGGACGAACGGACGAACGGACGAACGGACGAACGGACGAACGGACGAACGGACGAACGGACGAACGGACGAACGGACGAACGGACGAACGGACGAACGGACGAACGGACGAACGGACGAACGGACGAACGGACGAACGGACGAACGGACGAACGGACGAACGGACGAACGGACGAACGGACGAACGGACGAACGGACGAACGGACGAACGGACGAACGGACGAACGGACGAACGGACGAACGGACGAACGGACGAACGGACGAACGGACGAACGGACGAACGGACGAACGGACGAACGGACGAACGGACGAACGGACGAACGGACGAACGGACGAACGGACGAACGGACGAACGGACGAACGGACGAACGGACGAACGGACGAACGGACGAACGGACGAACGGACGAACGGACGAACGGACGAACGGTCGAACGGACGAACGGACGAACGGACGAACGGACGAACGGACGAACGGACGAACGGACGAACGGACGAACGGACGAACGGACGAACGGACGAACGGACGAACGGACGAACGGACGAACGGACGAACGGACGAACGGACGAACGGACGAACGGACGAACGGACGAACGGACGAACGGACGAACGGACGAACGGACGAACGGACGAACGGACGAACGGACGAACGGACGAACGGACGAACGGACGAACGGACGAACGGACGAACGGACGAACGGACGAACGGACGAACGGACGAACGGACGAACGGACGAACGGACGAACGGACGAACGGACGAACGGACGAACGGACGAACGGACGAACGGACGAACGGACGAACGGACGAACGGACGAACGGACGAACGGACGAACGGACGAACGGACGAACGGACGAACGGACGAACGGACGAACGGACGAACGGACGAACGGACGAACGGACGAACGGACGAACGGACGAACGGACGAACGGACGAACGGACGAACGGACGAACGGACGAACGGACGAACGGACGAACGGACGAACGGACGAACGGACGAACGGACGAACGGACGAACGGACGAACGGACGAACGGACGAACGGACGACCGGACGAACGGACGAACGGACGAACGGACGAACGGACGAACGGACGAACGGACGAACGGACGAACGGACGAACGGACGAACGGACGAACGGACGAACGGACGAACGGACGAACGGACGAAAGGACGAACGGACGAACGGACGAACGGACGAACGGACGAACGGACGAACGGACGAACGGACGAACGGACGAACGGACGAACGGACGAACGGACGAACGGACGAACGGACGAACGGACGAACGGACGAACGGACGAACGGACGAACGGACGAACGGACGAACGGACGAACGGACGAACGGACGAACGGACGAACGGACGAACGGACGAACGGACGAACGGACGAACGGACGAACGGACGAACGGACGAACGGACGAACGGACGAACGGACGAACGGACGAACGGACGAACGGACGAACGGACGAACGGACGAACGGACGAACGGACGAACGGACGAACGGACGAACGGACGAACGGACGAACGGACGACCGGACGAACGGACGAACGGTCGAACGGACGAACGGACGAACGGACGAACGGACGAACGGACGAACGGACGAACGGACGAACGGACGAACGGACGAACGGACGAACGGACGAACGGACGAACGGACGAACGGACGAACGGACGAACGGACGAACGGACGAACGGACGAACGGACGAACGGACGAACGGACGAACGGACGAACGGACGAACGGACGAACGGACGAACGGACGAACGGACGAACGGACGAACGGACGAACGGACGAACGGACGAACGGACGAACGGACGAACGGACGAACGGACGAACGGACGAACGGACGAACGGACGAACGGACGAACGGACGAACGGACGAACGGACGAACGGACGAACGGACGAACGGACGAACGGACGAACGGACGAACGGACGAACGGACGAACGGACGAACGGACGAACGGACGAACGGACGAACGGACGAACGGACGAACGGACGAACGGACGAACGGACGAACGGACGAACGGACGAACGGACGAACGGACGAACGGACGAACGGACGAACGGACGAACGGACGAACGGACGAACGGACGAACGGACGAACGGACGAACGGACGAACGGACGAACGGACGAACGGACGAACGGACGAACGGACGAACGGACGAACGGACGAACGGACGAACGGACGAACGGACGAACGGACGAACGGACGACCGGACGAACGGACGAACGGACGAACGGACGAACGGACGAACGGACGAACGGACGAACGGACGAACGGACGAACGGACGAACGGACGAACGGACGAACGGACGAACGGACGAACGGACGAACGGACGAACGGACGAACGGACGAACGGACGAACGGACGAACGGACGAACGGACGAACGGACGAACGGACGAACGGACGAACGGACGAACGGACGAACGGACGAACGGACGAACGGACGAACGGACGAACGGACGAACGGACGAACGGACGAACGGACGAACGGACGAACGGACGAACGGACGAACGGACGAACGGACGAACGGACGAACGGACGAACGGACGAACGGACGAACGGACGAACGGACGAACGGACGAACGGACGAACGGACGAACGGACGAACGGACGAACGGGCGAACGGGCGAACGGGCGAACGGGCGAACGGGCGAACGGGCGAACGGACGAACGGGCGAACGGGCGAACGGGCGAACGGGCGAACGGGCGAACGAGCGAACGAGCGAACGAGCGAACGACCGAACGAGCGAACGAACGAACGAACGAACGAACGAACGAACGAACGAACGAACGAACGAACGAACGAACGAACGAACGAACGAACGAACGAACGAACGAACGAACGAACGAACGAAAGAACGGCTATTTATCGAGGGTAAATCAGTGACATTTGCGAAGACACACGTGCGCATGGATGGTCACCATCCGTTACGAGGACAGGCCCACGTCGGGACGAAGTGTGCATTGACGTCGGTACGAAGTGTGGATTGAATTTTTATGAATTTCAGGACAGGTCGGTCGTTGTTGCAGAAAATATGCCAGGTGTGGGGTTCGAACCCACGCTCCCATACGGGAACCAGAACTTAAGTCTGGCGCCAACCTAGCTAGCTATGTCCGATCGGATGCATAAAGTGCTTAAGGTAGTTATCGCCCGATAGGGGGGGAATAGGGGGATAGGTGTGGAGGGGATAGGTCGCATGGTGTGCGCGGCGGGGGCTGCCCACTGCTGCGCGTCGTACCAGCGTCAGGAGCAATATAAAACAATCTTTACTATTTTTATCTCCGTAACTAGATGTTGAATTGCCGTACAATTTTTCGAGAAGGATCGTTAAACATCCAACTAATGTACAAAAATTATTGAAATCGTAAGAAGGAATTATTTACGGTGATTGAGAAAGTAATCAAATTTGCACGATAGATAGGAGACGCCGTGCATAAGGACTTTTTCGAAAATCGCAAAACTTGCGTTCTAGATGGTCAAGAATTTTTTAAAAATTTACATGTTTTCATGAAGCATTGAATAAAAGTGGCAAAAAATTCTTTGATGCAAAAAATTCTTTGATGCAAAAAATTCTTTGATGCAAAAAATTCTTTGATGCAAAAAATTCTTTGATGCAAAAAATTCTTTGATGCAAAAAATTCTTTGATGCAAAAAATTCTTTGATGCAAAAAATTCTTTGATGCAAAAAATTCTTTGATGCAAAAAATTCTTTGATGCAAAAAATTCTTTGATGCAAAAAATTCTTTGATGCAAAAAATTCTTTGATGCAAAAAATTCTTTGATGCAAAAAATTCTTTGATGCAAAAAATTCTTTGATGCAAAAAATTCTTTGATGCAAAAAATTCTTTGATGCAAAAATTCTTTGATGCAAAAAATTCTTTGATGCAAAAAATTCTTTGATGCAAAAAATTCTTTGATGCAAAAAATTCTTTGATGCAAAAAATTCTTTGATGCTAAAAATTCTTTGATGCAAAAAATTCTTTGATGCAAAAAATTCTTTGATGCAAAAAATTCTTTGATGCAAAAAATTCTTTGATGCAAAAAATTCTTTGATGCAAAAAATTCTTTGATGCAAAAAATTCTTTGATGCAAAAAATTCTTTGATGCAAAAAATTCTTTGATGCAAAAAATTCTTTGATGCAAAAAATTCTTTGATGCAAAAAATTCTTTGATGCAAAAATTCTTTGATGCAAAAAATTCTTTGATGAGAAAAATTCTTTGATGAGAAAAATGGTTCGATGAGAAAAATGGTTCGATGAGAAAAATTCTTTGATGAGAAAAATACTTTGATGAGAAAAATTCTTTGATGAGAAAAATACTTTGATGAGAAAAATGGTTCGATGAGAAAAATGGTTCGATGAGAAAAATTCTTTGATGAGAAAAATGGTTCGATGAGAAAAATTCTTTGATGAGAAAAATTCTTTGATGAGAAAAATTCTTTGATGCAAAAAATTCTTTGATGCAAAAAATTCTTTGATGCTAAAAATTCTTTGATGCAAAAAATTCTTTGATGCAAAAAATTCTTTGATGCAAAAAATTCTTTGATGCAAAAAATTCTTTGATGCAAAAAATTCTTTGATGCAAAAAATTCTTTGATGCAAAAAATTCTTTGATGCAAAAAATTCTTTGATGCAAAAAATTCTTTGATGCAAAAAATTCTTTGATGCAAAAAATTCTTTGATGCAAAAAATTCTTTGATGCAAAAAATTCTTTGATGCAAAAATTCTTTGATGCAAAAAATTCTTTGATGAGAAAAATTCTTTGATGAGAAAAATGGTTCGATGAGAAAAATGGTTCGATGAGAAAAATTCTTTGATGAGAAAAATACTTTGATGAGAAAAATTCTTTGATGAGAAAAATACTTTGATGAGAAAAATGGTTCGATGAGAAAAATGGTTCGATGAGAAAAATGGTTCGATGAGAAAAATTCTTTGATGAGAAAAATGGTTCGATGAGAAAAATTCTTTGATGAGAAAAATTCTTTGATGAGAAAAATTCTTTGATGAGAAAAATTCTTTGATGAGAGAAACTCTATTATGAAAAAAATACCTTAATGAGAAAAAATCTTTGATGAAAAAAATTCTTTATGAGATAACGTTCGTCGATGAAAACGAATCCTCTAATGAGAAAATTGTCGGTGATGAAAAATCGGAAAAGTGTTCGGTTATTAAAAAATCGAAAAACTGACATTCGATGAAAAAAATTCTTGGGCGTTCGATAAGAAAAATTTCTGCCACGTGAAAAAATTCTTTGACGTTGCCGATGAAAAAAATCTTCAGTGATAAATTATAGACGGAACAAAACATCAATCACGTAAGAGTAGATACAATTTCTCGCGTATATTGTACTAAATTAAAACGAAACATTTATTTAACCTAAATGATATTTATTTCACGACCGATAAAATTGCATCATTCTGTTCTCCGAATTCGTTCATGGTCAATGCGACATGCATTCCACCACGTTCGGCAGTGAGCCTGGAGAACACCTGGAATATTGCTGACGATGCATTGACAGACTCGCGGCGTGCGACTCTGTGGCGCGTGCCGCCGCGCTCACAGCATGCATGTCCCCGTGCGTTCAGGGGGGAGTGAGCGGCTCGCGCTCAGGGCACGTGCCGCGGAGCTCGCTCCATACAATACAACGAGCGACTCATCGTTATTTAATTTCCGTATATTAAATATTTCAAGTGAGGTTAAAATAATAGTTCGTTTAAAATTCTATTAAATATTGTAAGTGAAGTTGAAATAATATTTTTTTTCATCGACCACGCCGGACCTCGAGGAACACCTGCAATAGTGCTGACGGTGCATTCGCAGATCTACGCTCGGCAATTAGACGGATCTTCCTCGCGAGCATGTATTTAATATTCAGTTCGTCTTGAGACGTCGTACCATGTGTTTCGTCGCGTTTATTTTTATAATTTTATAACGAACCATGGATGTGCGAATATTCACGACGACCCATATGAATAAGTGCGTCGTATGTGAATGGTCAACGCGAGTGTGCAACAGTTGGGAGCGATGCTTGGAGGAGAGCATTTTTGAAGAACAGCCTGCAGTGCTGCGCTGCCCTCTGTGTAGCGTTATACTTCGCAGCAGTGATTATCCGCGACATACGGGAGGCTGCATGGTGCAGTATACACGACGGCTGCGTCAACTTGTTCGTGCTGCGGGCTTTGTATAAAACAGGAGTGATAAAAATAAAATAAAAATAAAATAAAAATAAAATAAAAATAAAATAAAAATAAAATAAAAATAAAATAAAAATAAAATAAAAATAAAATAAAAATAAAATAAAAATAAAATAAAAATAAAATAAAAATAAAATAAAAATAAAATAAAAATAAAATAAAAATAAAATAAAAATAAAATAAAAATAAAATAAAAATAAAATAAAAATAAAATAAAAATAAAATAAAAATAAAATAAAAATAAAATAAAAATAAAATAAAAATAAAATAAAAATAAAATAAAAATAAAATAAAAATAAAATAAAAATAAAATAAAAATAAAATAAAAATAAAATAAAAATAAAATAAAAATAAAATAAAAATAAAATAAAAATAAAATAAAAATAAAATAAAAATAAAATAAAAATAAAATAAAAATAAAATAAAAATAAAATAAAAATAAAATAAAAATAAAATAAAAATAAAATAAAAATAAAATAAAAATAAAATAAAAATAAAATAAAAATAAAATAAAAATAAAATAAAAATAAAATAAAAATAAAATAAAAATAAAATAAAAATAAAATAAAAATAAAATAAAAATAAAATAAAAATAAAATAAAAATAAAATAAAAATAAAATAATTGTAGGCCGTGGCAACAGCGGTGACGGGTGCGTGTGTGTGTGCATATCTGTGACAGCCTCCAGATTTTGCAGAATCAGCACGAGACTGGGCGGCGGCTATGATCTCATAAGAGCGGCCGTCAGTACACAGCGGGAACGTGCCGGCGACACATCGCTTCGTAAAAATCTTTTTAAAAAATCTTATAAAAAAATTTAAAAAATGTGTTATAATAGTGCACCGAACGAGGATGTATCGGCCGTACCCCTTTCGGGGCCTTTGGAGCAGGAGCCCGAGGAGGAACGGCGTCCACGTCCGGCACGGAACAATATCCGTAAGTTTTATTTATTTTATTTATTTTATTTATTTTATTTATTTTATTTATTTTATTTATTTTATTTATTTTATTTATTTTATTTATTTTATTTATTTTATTTATTTTATTTATTTTATTTATTTTATTTATTTTATTTATTTTATTTATTTTATTTATTTTATTTATTTTATTTATTTTATTTATTTTATTTATTAAGCATGTACGTTGCTAGTATCTCGTTCGTGTCACGCTTTTCAAGCAGCACCACCCGTGGTATACGCAGTAGCGGTCGAGCCTAGCGACCAGACGTCCGCGGTTCGAACCCACCTTTAGTACTTTTTTTTTACCATTTTTATTTTACTATTATTTTAAAATGGTAAAAAAAGAACTAGGCCCTAGGAACTAAAGAACTAGGTCACTAGGCTCGACCGCTACCGCGTATACCACTATCGGTGCATCTTTTTTCAATCCGTATTCGTGCCACGCTTTTCAAGCAGCACGTGGTATACGTAGTAGCGGGCGAGTCCAGTGACCGCGAAGTCTGCGGTTCGAACCCACCTCGAGAAACTTTTTAATTTTTTTTTATTTATTTATTTTATTTATTTTATTTATTTTATTTATTTTATTTATTTTATTTATTTTATTTATTTTATTTATTTTATTTATTTTATTTATTTTATTTATTTTATTTATTTTATTTATTTTATTTATTTTATTTATTTTATTTATTTTATTTATTTTATTTATTTTATTTATTTTATTTATTTTATTTATTTTATTTATTTTATTTATTTTATTTATTTTATTTATTTTATTTATTTTATTTATTTTATTTATTTTATTTATTTTATTTATTTTATTTATTTTATTTATTTTTCAGAACGCGTGAGATACGCGGGAGAGGAGGAGGAGAGGACGCATCGACGTCGCCGGCGGCTGCGCTACGCTGATTATGTCAGCGTGCAGTCGCCGGCTGTCACCACTGAACACGTCATGTGGGAGCGGGATGGGCAGGAGCCGCTCCGCGTCCCTGTCTTCGATGACCGTCGCTGGGTGCATCGAGGTGAAAATGAAGACCAGCCCACTAGATAGACGGTAGGTTATATAATAATAATTTTTTGTTATGATAATAATATGATAATAATTTTTTTGTTTTACAGGTTTTACAACTTCAACGCGCACGGGAGCAGCGAAGAACATTAAAAATATAAATATAAAAATATTATAAATCATAATTACAAATATAAATAAATAAAAAAAAATAAATTAAATAAAATTTTTATTTCTTCCGGGGTGCACTGTGGTGACTTCCGCACACGCTCCCATCCCCCCTCTCTATCACACACACCTCCGGGCGCGGTCCGACCGGGCGCGGTCCGACCGGGCCCGAGGAGTGGGGATAGGAGTGGGGATGGGAGTGGGGGGTCTCCATAGTGCACCCCGTACTACTTAGATGGAACCAATAATTAAATTAAATTAAACTAAAGGAACCTAGCGTTCGGGCGCGAAGCGCCCGATCGCTAATAATAATAATAATAATAATAATAATAATAATAATAATAATAATAATAATAATAATAATAATAATAATAATAATAATAATAATAATAATAATAATAATAATAATAATAATAATAATAATAATAATAATAATAATAATAATAATAATAATAATAATAATAATAATAATAATAATAATAATAATAGTAATAATAATAATAATAATAATAATAATAGATAGATATTTTATTATGCATGTACAAGAATACAAGATTCATAATGCAGCGGGATCTGTATAATACATTGCTATAACACATTAAGATACAATTATAACGCAAAAGGCGACAAACAATATGGTTGTCGCTTGTAAATCACATCTGCTAAGGAGTCAGCCACGTAGCTCTCAGCTTAAAACAATTTGACAAGTAGTAATACAGTGCCTTAATACTATCAGTGTCGTTACGATCTAAAATCACCTTGAAGTTCTCCTCCGCGCTTAATTCTTCGAGGGAGCGATTTATCAGATGATGTTGTCTCAGCGGAGAGTACAAGGGGCATCGTACCAAAATATGACCCAAGGTTTCTAGTTCATTTGACCGACAGAGAGTACAAATTTGAGTAGGGTCGTATACAAGTGGACCGATTTGCTAATAATAAATCTACGCGTGTGCGAGGTCGCCAACCTAACTTGCATTTTCGCTCTCACAAAATTCACCGCACATCGGCTAGGGTAGAAACTAAGAAAATTGTCCTCTAAGTTACGGAAGATCTGTAATTGATACGAGTTGGACTCAGCAAATTTCAATAAGTCGCCTGTTTTTAAGCGCCGTTCGAACGCCTGTAAAACGATCACTTTTTGGGTAGACCAGTAGTCGCCGGAGGGGTTTAACCACAAATCAGCATTTTCAGCTGTTCCCAAAATTGCCTTAAATTGAGAGAACCAGTTATATTTTGCATCCACGCCCTCGGCGTCTAACTGCATTTGACGCACCAAACAAATTTTCGGCAAACGATTTTCCTCCATATTTAGGATCTTAGTGACCCAACCGAACGCTAATTTGACAACTTCGTACGCGACGCCCTTTATCCCCAGCTCCAGCCGAAGGGCACATCCTGGGGTGCTCCTGGGAAGGTGAAAAAGACGCTTAAAGTAGTCAAGCTGCGCTTTTTCCAGTACTGCTGTATACCTAAGCCCCCAGATCGGAGAGGTATACAGTAGCGTGGAAGCAACAACACTATTAAAAAGCTTCATCATGGCCTCCCAAGAGTCACCCCTGGAGGAAGCGAGAATCGACAAAACTGACGACGTAGCGGCCCTGGCTTTATTTACTGCAGCATTTGTAGAGAGAAGGCCTAACGAAGAGTTGGAGAGAGAAACTCCCAAGTATGGGTATTTGTTCACCACTTCAACGTTTTCCCCTTTATATAAAAAATTTTTTGAGGCTTTGTCCAATTTCCCACCCGCTCAAAATACCATGATCTGAGTTTTCTGGGTGTTTACCGTAAGACCATTCGCATCACAGTAACTCCCCAGGGTACTCAGCTTACGTTTAAGGTCTACAGGAGAGTACGCCAGAATCACCAGGTCGTCAGCGTATAGGAGCATTAATAAATCGGTCATACTATTTAAATCGATACCCCTCAGATTTTTCTCAGGGAAATAGGCGATCATGTCCGAAATATAGATCACAAAAAGCAGCGGGCTTAGAACTTCCCCCTGGAGAACTCCCTCGCTAACATCAGCACCGTTCGAAAGGCCGGAATTGGTAGTTATTTGTAAAGAGGCATAGTCGTATAGATTTTTTAGAATTCGTATGGTCTTCGCGCTTATTCCAAAATGATGCATCTTTTCCCAGAGTTTGTCCTGGGGTACCGAATCAAAAGCTCTTCTAAAGTCCACAAATAAGGCGTAGGTTTTACCCCCGGGTTGTCTCAATCGGAAATGGATCGCAGATTGTAAAGAGAACAAATTGTCCATAACCCCCCTGCCCTTTCTGAAACCCGATTGCTCCTCTGGTATTAGATCAGCTGCTTCGACCCACTTTTCCAGTCTATCGTGGATAATTTGTGTGAAAAGCTTCGTGATTGAGTTAACCAGGGCAATGCCACGGTAATTTAGAGGATCCACCACGCTACCTTTTTTGTGAAGCATGCAAAGCGTAACTTTGGACCATAACTTAGGTAGTTGTTCAGTCTCTAATATTTTATTAAACATGGCCAATAAATAGATTGCCCATTCCTCAGGTAGCGATTTATAGAACTCACATGAAATATCATCCACACCCGGGGCTTTGCCTGCTTTCGCTTTTACGATACAACCGCGAAGCTCCTCAGCTGTAATGATTGCATCCAAAAGTGGGTCAAAAGGGCTAGCGAAATTCCTGTTTGTCACAATTCTGATCGGATAATTAGCACGTAGGAACTCGTTCCACGTATCCAGAGATGGCGTTAATACTTGTCTAGGTCTAGCTTTGCATCTTTTCACGACACTCCAAAAGATCCTCGGATTCTTAATATTAGCGAGCGATTTCACCCTTTCCAACATAAACGCCGTTCTCTTATTTTTTAGTGTCAGTTTGTACTCTTTCTTAGCAGCTATATACGCCATTAACTCAAACTGCCGATAGCCTGTTGCCCTGGCAATTTTCTGTTGTGTTATCATAGTACGCCTTTTTTCGTTACAAACTTTGTCGAACCAAGGTTTGTGCGTCCAGTTAGAGCGGTTTCTGTTAATTGTTTTTGTCATCTCGATAGATGTCGCCGCCTCAGAGATAGCAAGGCGTATATTGTCGTAAAGCTCATCAGTATTCGCTGTAGAAAAATTCAGAAAAATTCTCGGAGACTGTACTAACTTGTCTAAATATTCCTCACGCTTATGAGTTAGCCACTTTAACTTTTTCAAACCGACTTGACGAGTGTCGTCCAAAACTTGTTCTTCCCCAAACAGTGAGCAGTTATCAAAAAGTTCAAGCCATACCGGAAAATGATCTGAGCCCTGTAGATCATCGCTGATTTTGAGATCTTTAACAAATTCAAGTTTGGCAGCTGCAACCCAAACTAAGTCTATGGAGCTTAGACCGTGTGAACTAGCGAATGTGAACTGTGCAGGTCTGTCGCTACTTTACGCCCATTTAACAAAACAAAGTCATTCGCAGTCATGAATTCGAGGAGGAGACGGCCGCGATCGTTACTATTTTTATCTAATGTTTCTCTTGTTTCGTAGAGCATGGTGCAATCAAAAATTTCCGTGGCCAGGTCGTCTTCTGCCACTATGCGCGCATTGAAATCGCCGCCAAGGACAATTATGTCATCGGGGAATCTCAACAAAATGTCAGCTAAAGTCGGCTGTAATAATTCCAATAGAACCCTCAGATCAAGCGCAGGACTAAAATAAAAGGAACCGACTATTGCATGCCACGACTGGCCGGTAACTCTAACTATACACCACCAATGAGAGAGATCGATAATTTCCGCATTAAATTTATTCTTTATAATATTCACCAAACCGCCGCTTGCTCTACCCGTATGATGTACTCTGGTAGCGAGAGCCCACGCATTGAAGTGACTTCGAAGATGGTAAGGTAGGGCTCCACTCTGCTCGCGTTCCGACCATGTCTCGTAGAAATAGGCTATGTCCATGTCCTCCCGAATATCATTATTGCCCAAGTTGCCGAGACCTTGCATGTTCCAGAAGACAAGTTTCACGCTGTCTAGTTTTTTGGCATCGAAGTACGGTTACCGGTGGGTGCTGCAGAGGCCGCTCTCTCCCGCCCCCTTTCTAGGCGCTGCTTACTTCGGTCCCAGAAAAACCAGACTTCGTCGATTCTCAATTTACGGTATCCGATTTTTACAGATTTTCCTTCGTCTCGGAGTTCTTTAGCTTTGCTTTTCATTATTTTGTAGACCTCGAGTTCGGCAGCGGATAGTTCGTGTTCGATATAGACTTTACGTGCTCCCAGTTTCGATTTTTGTTGCATTATTTCCTCCTTGACAAAACGACTGTGGAGTTTCGCAATCAGGATGTTAAGATTGTTAAATTTTCTTCCAATTTCTCTTACATCAGTCACCACGTTGCTCATTCTGAAAACTTCCTGGAGAAAATTTTCCACGCATGTCATAGGCGAGACCTCGCCACGATCGAGACCCTTAATCACGATGTTGTTACTAAGTAGCGATTTTTCCTGGCTTTCGAGTCTTCTTTGCAGCTTTGATACCTCCTCATTGTTACGAGTGTTTTCAGTATTGGTGGGGAGGGGGGTGTTTTCCAGCCGAGAAACTCTTTCGCTGAGTGCTGCAATTTCTGCGCGGGGATTGACTTCCTCCAACTTAGCTTCGACAGCGGTGAATCGGTCGTTGAATTTTTGCTCCAAAAACTTCAGTGATTGCTCGTATCTCAAAGAGTTTTTGTTCACTTCCGCCCGAATATCCTCTTTGATGGTGGCGAAATTTTGGGTATTAGCCTGAGCAGACTCGTTGAATTTTCTCTCCAGTTTCTGAATGTTGGCCTGATTTTCGCGTCTCATTTCGTTGAGTTGGTCCATTATAGCTTTCATGCAATCTGCTTGGAGGGGAGCTGGCGGTTGTTGTGGCGCATTCTCGTAGTGGTGTCCATGATGGGCCCCATTTTTGCTGCCCTCGGGAACTTGATCGTCGGTAGCCGAGTCCAGAGGGTCGTCGCCTTGTAGAAACTTCGTCGTCTGATTCACCGGAGAGCGTGGAGTCAAATTGCTTCGTTTAAACGACGACTCAGCTTGATAATGCTCCAAAAAACTGTGCTCAACTGATTCCCTCTTCCTCTTGAGAAGCTCTTTAATACTACCCGCGGAGTCACTTCTTCCCCTGAATCGAAGAGACTCGGCGTTGGATGGTCTGCCAGGCCTCTTTTTGGCTTCCAAAACATTGCCGGAGAGTGGAGTGCTGAAAATTTCTAGCGATCCGTGGGCCTCAGATACCGTCGGAGTTAGGGTACCGTCTGATGGTGGCGATGTTAGGCTGCGGTCGGCATAGGTGTCGCCACGGGCTGCTGGTTGGGACCCTTGCGAAGGGTCAACGGGCCTACTTTTACCGCAGGTGCCCTCTGCTGGAGGACAGACCACCGAGCTAGAACTTTCCGCGCTGTCGGTATTTTGCTTACCGCCAGGTATTTCTGAGCGAAAAACTAACCTAAATTGAGAGTTAGGCTACAGAAAATCCTCGATATCAATGCCTTTTGCCAATATATTTAACGAATTTTTATCACCATGTGAACGCGATAGGGTATACTTTCACGTAACTATGCACTGGACTGGGTACTGCCGGTAATTACTCCGTATCTAGCGAATAAGCTAGTAGCAACAGTGAAGCACGTGTCTTGCGTATTTAGTCCGGAACAGAACCCAATAATAATAATAATAATAATAATAATAATAATAATAATAATAATAATAATAATAATAATAATAATAATAATAACCCAGTAGTTTACATTCTCAAAGGCTATCGTGCAGCTTATGAATCATAGATCGAACTTACTTTTCTTAAAGATCTCGAAGCAATGCCTTCTCTTATCGCTTTTGCCCTTTCTCGATACGTCGATATTCGCCATCAAGTTACATAATAAATTAAACCAAATTTGTCGAAACGTTTTCGTACTCCATCAAATGCCATATCGCCAATCTTGCCAAATTCTCATCGTGATCCTACCAAAGAATAAAAAAAAAAAAAATAAGACAATTTTCTTTATCGTCGACGAATTGTGGTCTCCAAACGGTATTCAGTACAGTTTTTGTTATCGACGGCGGTATTCCACATCACCTTAATACAGCATATTTATTATACAGCTAATTAATACAGCATATGTAAGGTTTTCATAGCGGTTGAAATGTATTTCCAAATTCGGAAGTTCCATTCCATATGTTATAATTCCGGAATGATTGTTTTCATAGTATATGGTGTGGATTTCGAAATTCAAAAATTCCATTTCGTTCGCGGTCGATAGGTGCTCCCAGATCTGATTAAAAAGGTCTACCTAAATCTGTTGTCATCAATCGATTCATTAAACCGTTGATAATTGAATATCGCCGTGGAGTGCGTTTCATAACCCATCTTCAGAAAAGAATCTGTCAAGACTTCGAGCTAACGTCAAATCGCGTAATCGCATAAAACATGAAAAGGTTTTACAAAGACATATCTTTGGATTTCGAGCATTATGGACGTTTACTTTGTGGCCTCTTACCATTTAAGGACAAAATTTGACATGCGCCCCACATCCTCCACGCCGGAGACTTAAAAAAAGTGATCACGAAAGTTTACACCGGCAAGCCGTCTTCGGGAAGGATCGAATTTATCCGGGTCCATGTTCGAGAGCAATCCTACTTTATTATACGGTTTTTGGAGAAGTTTGACATCACCGAAGATATCGAAACAATATCAAAATTGTAAGCTATGAAACTTTTTCTGACGAGTGTGAGTTTGCAGCACGAGCCGAAGGCGAGTATTGCAATCACACGAGTTCAGAAAACGTTTTTCGCACGAGTATCGAACAAAATTTTATGTCACACAAAATATTATATCCATATATTTCAGAAATATCTCGTGCTGGGTATTGTTCATTCAACAGTGTAGTGAAAGCTATAGGGCAGAGAGGGGCAAAACGTGACGGTTGGGCAAAACTTAATTTTCGAATAATTATTGGATCGGACAGAGACAGAAAACGGGGCAGAAAATCCTGATGTATCGATGGGGCGAATTCCCGCTTCCAAAAATTATTGGAAAATTACGTTTTGCCGAATTTCCCGTTTTGCCCCGCTTACTCCTCTTAATAACCAATAGTTGAAAAGTCTGCTGAGTGCGTACATAAATATCAAATTAATCGGAGGTTCCTTTCGTTGTAGCGAAACGCATTACAAGCTGGGTGCTCACGCCTCCATGTGCTTTCACGGAATGAAACCAGAATGGTATACTGCCGATGAGGAGGAGGTCGAGAGGCAACCGTACGAACAGAACAATGAGAGGCAAAGAAACGAAGAAGAGGAGAATAAGAGGCAAAGAAACGAAGAAGAGGAGAATAAGAGGCAAAGAAACGAAGAAGCGGAGAATAAGAGGCAAAGAAACGAAGAAGAGGACAATAAGAGGCAAAGAAACGAAGAAGAGGAGAATAAGAGGCAAAGAAACGAAGAAGAGGGGAATGAGCGGCAGAATAAGGAAGACAAGGGTGAAAAAGTAGGCGAACGCGATGGCCAGCGAGATGGCGAGCGAGTGGCCGAGCGAGTGGCCGAGCGAGTGGCCCAGCGAGAGGCCGAGCGAGTGGCCCAGCGAGAGGCCGAGCGAGTGGACGAGCGGGAGGCCTAGCGGGAGGCCTAGCGGGAGGCCGAGCGGGAGGCCGAGCGAGTTGCCGAGCGAGTGGCCGAGCGGGAGCCCGATCAACACGGCGAAAAAAAGAACGACCAAGACGGCGTACAAGAGGGTGCACCAGAGACTTGAATCCGACAACGAGAAAATAATGATGGACAGCCAAAACTAAAACGAAAAAAGACCCAATTAGACTCGTTGCTTGAAGATGCAAATAATTTTAATTATATTTTGTGGTACACCCCTCGCCAGTCGGACGACCATACCCCGAGCCGACCGAACGGCCGAAAAGTGGACAAAACCCGTTTTAAAAAATCACCGGTCATTTAGTCCCGTTTTCGCGACCACCGCGCCACCAAAAAACGACCACTTTAAAGATTTAACCACTCATGGTGGTCCATGAGTGGTTACACCTTTTAAACCAACCAATCATGGTGGAATAAAATAATCGATTAAAAAAAATATTATTGTTAAAAATAGACTCATTTTTTACAGACAATTTAAAATAAAATTCATTTGTTGATTGATAACGCATCAAAATTAATAAAAGACCGTCGTAACTATTTCCATATACCCATTACTTTCCATTACTATTATGTGCGTCACGGTGAGTTGTACACAATAATGCGGTGCACGAAAAAAAATCGACCGGAAATACGTAACTGCCGTTCGGGTAGAGATTACGTGGGAAAGAAGAGGTGATTGAGCTACTGCCAAGGAAGACGAGGACATTTTGCAATGGAAAGTTAATTCAACATTGAATTAACCAAAAGAATTTCTCGATGGAATTTTTTTTCTCCCGGGATTTAAATCGATCATCATAATTTGTAATGTTTTTTTCTACTCGGGGTTCCACAAACCCACCAAATTCCTCAAATAAAAAAAACGACCGTTCGGAAGCACAGGCAGCGTGAGCTTTCGCACGTATGGATATTTTTACGGTTATTTTACCGGTGTAAAACGTGATCTAGAAGTACCGTAATTTTGTTCGAGTATACTACGGTTATTTTTTTTTTTTAACAACGGTTACTCAGGTTTCTAGGGACGATATTTTTTTCCGAGTATGCAAAAAGTGGCCGTATTTCCATGCCGGCAATACATTTTTTTGTTCGACATTTTAGTGCATTTGTTAATAATTTTTAAATAATTTTTTGGATTTTCTTTTTGTACTTTCTTTGCAATTTTCATTATTTTTTTTTTTTTTTTGTAATTTTTGCGAAATTTTTATCTATTTTTTGCAATTCCTATATATTTTTTTACAATTATTTGAAATTATTTAATTTTTTTCTTTTTTGGATTATTTTCTTTTGCAAGATTTCAATAAAAAATTTGTTACCGCGCTAAATCACGTTTTCTCCCTCTCGTCGAAAATCGGCGACTTTCTACCTCTATTGCAGGTATGAAATAGGGCCTTTATTACACTCGGTGTGAAACTGGCAGTTTCACTCACGCTTCGCGTGCACAAAACATTAGCTCGTACTGCTCAACATTTTTTGTAATATCCGTATAATATTTCCGCGTTTTTGACATTGTGGTCGCGCCTTAATAACTGACCGAAAATGTGCGAATGTTGGTAACAATGCAAGACCCAAAACACGGTATTCGAAGTGTTACAAAATATTCGAACATGTTCGTGAAGCTATTATCAACAAGTGATTACAATGCCGAAAATGCAGAAGTATTATAAAGATATTACCAAAAATTATGAGCAGTACGGGAAGATGTTGTGCGCGATCGCGTCAAAGACAGACATATTGGCAAAACCTCCTCATAATTTAAAGGGTCCCAATTTGGCGGAGGTGGTGGAAAAAGTATGGTGTACCTCGAGGCCTCGAGATAGCCGGAAAAATTATCTCCGCGTCCACCTGCGGGAAAATTATAAATTTTACGTGGACTACGTGAAAAAAGAAAACATTCCGACGGAGCTCACCGACAAAAAAAAAATTGTAAGTACAGTATATTTTATTAAAAGTAGTTGATCGATCAGCGTAAGCCACGGAGTAGTGTGTAGGTTACACCGTTGGACCAATTTTACTGAATTGATCCATTAATTTAATCTACACACTATTGCATACATTACGCTGAAGGATAAATTCAGCACAATTGGTCCATGTGTGTAATCTACGCAGTAGTCCATAGATTACACCAATGAATAAATTCAGTAATTGGTCCATCGATGTAATCTACGCACTACTCCGAAAATTACACCGATGAATAAATTCAGCGAGAATTACACGAATGGACCAATCTTACTAAATTGATCTATCGGGGTAATCTACGCACTACTGCGAGAATTACACAAATGGACCAATCTTACTAAATTGATCTATCGGCGAAATCTACGCACTACTGCGAGAATTACACGAATGGGCCAATCTTACTAAATTGATCCGTCGATGTAATCTACGCACTACTGCGAAAATTACACTGATGGATAAATTCAGTAAGATTGGTTAATCGATGTAATCTACGCACTACTGCAAGAATTACACGAATGGGCCAATCTTACTAAATTGATCCGTCGATGTAATCTACGCACTACTGCGAGAATTACACGAATGGGCCAATCTTACTAAATTGATCCGTCGATGTAATCTACGCACTACTGCGAAAATTACACTGACGAATAAATTCAGTAAGATCGGTCCATTTGTGTAATTCTCGCAGTAGTGCATTGATTATGGCGATGGATAAATTCAGTAAGATTGGTCTATTGGTGTAATTCTCGCAGTAGTGCATTGATTACGCCGATGAGTAGATGAATACGGCGGATTCTAATCCCAGGGATCTACCCCGACATTTACCAACACTTTTTAGCCCAGACTCGAACCACTTAGCTCAGACTCGAACCACACGGGCGGCGCGTGGCGGTGGTGGGTGGGTGGGTGTTGTAACGTGGCAAATTTTGCCCGTTACTTATTCGACCGTTTCAGCTTGCTCGTCGACTCACAAGGCGATTCCATAGGGCCGATTGATTAAGACCGAATTATTTTTAATTTTATTTTGTTAAAATATTTCATGTATTCCGCGTCTCGGGCGAGAGAGCGAGCCGAGGAGAGAAATTTGTCATCGGGGAACACGGAAGAATCGTCGCTGGACGGTGCTTCGCTCGACAGAGATTCTCATCCCGGAGAATTACAGAAGATCGAGTGACCTACCCCTGCTGTCGGAGTCGCTATCGAGGCGATCTTTGGAGTCAACATCCCACAATAGTTGTGCAACGTCATCATCCCGTCGGGAGTGCAGCTGCCGGAGTCCCGAGCTGCATAATTATTAATATCATCGGCGTCTCGTTGCAGTGAGGATTGAGTACCACTGTGAGACGGAATCACCTGTGTCTCTCCCGTGCGGCTATCAGCGTTACGTTGTCGCGGGAGAGCGTTGCCGAAATCCCGGAAAGGGCCGAAGATGGACGACTGTGATATCGCGCGATTAGGCGGGGGTAGGGACGCGTTAACGAGAGCGATCGAGGATCGATGCTCTGGGCACTTTCCGTTGAGTTCACGAGCGAGCTGGTCAGCGGGAGAATTTTTTCCCGAATTTCGCGACAATGGGTCCGCGGAGCGTGCGTCTCGTCATCTTTCGCCGCGGGAATAATTTCTCTGGTGCCGGTGAGCTTTCTCGTCCCGGGTTTATAATTGTAGTAGCTTCGCGTTAATCGTTAAATATTTGCCGTGTGTTCGGGAAGAATTACAGGCAATACGGAGCTCGTCGGCGTGCTTCGCCTTGTCCACTCCCGAGAGATCGCGAACGGTGTCGACCGGTGGACGCGAGCTGTGTCGTGCGTCAAGGGCGTATCGAAACGCGGAGGGGGATGATGCAAAGTCGCGCGAGCTTTGTAGTGAAAATTAGAGTCTTTGATAATTAAGTAATCGCCTTGGGATTACTTAATCCCAAGGCGCCTACTTGGCTCCTCCACGGGAAGGAGCCAAGTCGTATCGTCGTTCGTGGGCGGTCGGAATTTGTGCGTGGTAGGCTCTGTGTGTGTGGATTCGGCCGAGCTTGCTCGGGGTCTTTTGGGTATCGGGGTTGGGAAATTACAACCGCCGATTTTGTATTTTGTTCGCGAGGAAATTGATTTGTATTTATATTTGGGAGCGTTTGACACGATGGGAGAGAGTTTGAGAAATTGTGTGTGAGCCATACAGTCCCGTCCGATCGTTCCGCGAGCGCGAGTATCGTCGTTGGGTGCGTGTGTGTGTGAGCGAGCGAGTCCCGAGCGTCGGGAGATATTTGTATTATTATTGTGTGAATTGTACCAAAGACTGGTTAATTACGGGGCGGAGGTTTTACTCCGGGTACTCCGGTTTTTCCCTCCTTCGAGTCTAATATTGGTTGTTTTAAATAAAGAATTAGTTTATTTGGTTCCCGTAATTTTTGGTTGCCAACTCGATTCTGTACTTTTGAACCCAGCCCCTCTCCGGATTAGACAGCTGCGGCTGGTCGGGAAAAATTAGATCCGTGTCCGAAATCCTTCCTGGCGTTTTATGCGCCTGGCGCCCATCCCGAAAGGGAGAAAAATAAAGGAAGGGATTTCTTGGTGATTGACGGACGGGAGTGTGAGGAAAACGCTCGAATTTCCTCCCACAGTGTTGGGATTTTTTCTTTTTGCATGAATCGGCGAGCGATGTGCAGTGGGTGGTGAGGAGGTGGGTGGTGGGAGGTGGGAGGTGGGAGGTGGGTGGTTGGGCGGGTGAATTTTTATCTTTTTTCTCGGAATGTATCCGCTCGGTGACCCTCCAACAGCTGTCAATTATCACCTATAATATAAACATTAATAAATAAACACACCCGAGTTGAACTCGAATTTTCATCAAGCGGTTGTTTAGGCAATAATATATACATACACTTGAAATATCTTTGGCCACTTGTCACTCTTGAAATTTATTACCACGATAAACATTTATAAACAAATGTTGAATAGAACGGTTATGCCTAATGAATGCATGATGAGTCAGACCCTTGGTCGTCGTGAGAAGCGGAGCTCATTTCTTAAATCGATACAGTCATCGATGAGTCAAGCCCTTGTTCTCAAAATTTCTTATAGGGGGAGAGGGTTCTTAAGTAAACAAACATCGTCACAGCGAATATGCAACGCTTTATATCGTCGTGTGTTTATAATATCAAGTGTATAAGAGTCCAGAGTCGTGAGACGTGGAGCTCAGTTCTTAACTCTCCAGGCAAGATGAATTCAATCGATGGTGTACTCGCGGTTCATAATGTTAAAAATCCGTGCGGATTAACGGAGGCTGAGCTGAAAAATATCACGAAACCTCAGCTTTTGCGGCACTGGAGCAAGCAAATTCATCATCTGTGGGATCGGCTGCCCGCGCATCTCCATGCGGATGTTGAACTAGCATCGTACTTGCCTTGTATGGAGCATTGGAATACTCCTGATATGCGAACGCATATCGATGGGCCAGCACCTCGTCGTCGAGAATGTCAGAAGTGTATATGGGGCCGTCAAAGTGTCGACGACGAAAAAAAATAACAAAGTTTGTTAAAGAAAAAAAGGCGGAGCTTATTAATGAGGCTGTGGGGATTTTGGGTGGGGGTTAGGCCCGACAAAATCGGATGCTGCATGTTTGACTCAGAACAAACCAGAACGTAATACAAGACAGACGTGTTGAGCTCAGAGAACGTATCCGACTGCTTTTTGAACACATCGAAGAAGTGAAAAGTTTGATTCGTACAAGAGAAAACCTGCATCTCTTCGCGCAAGAAATTTCGAGGCTTCGCATATCACCGAGGGTCCACGTATCAACGGAAAATGGATTTCTCTGCAATCAACGCTGTGGGCAAGATGGCGGACTTCCTTCCAACTAAGAAGCTGAAAGACTGGGAGGTGCAGCTGGACTACCCAATCACTCACATCAAATTCGTAGAAACGAAATACGGCAAGAGAATCGTCGTCGAGGTGGGCAACGAATTCGCCACATTCCTTCCTGCCAGACTTGTGAAAGCTCTCGACGAGGATAAAGAACAATTTCAAAAAATTGTGAAAGCTGCACAGGCTGGAGACCTGTACATGAACTATTACGGTGGGAGATATAATAGTGTCGAATTCAAAAGCCTGTGAACCGAAAATGTAGCAGCAACAGCAGCAGCAGCCGTATGAGATTCATGCAGACGATCCGAGCATTGAATTGGCAGCATCGAATTCTTCAAGCTGCTAGATTTGCGACAATTTTCGACAGTGATGATGATGATGATGATGATGATGACGATGACGATAAACGGTTTCACAACGTGTGTGCGTGCATTGAAACGAATAATCTTTGATCTCGACTTGGGGGGCTTCGTTATATATGGGGGGTTTGTGGAAGCCTCTAATTATATATAAATATGTATTATTGTGCTTAATTTTTAATACTGTAAAAAAAAAAATGTCTGGGTGTGGGTGGGAAAATAAAATATATTTTATATAGTATATCGTGTTTCTTCATTTCTTAGGAAACCTCCTCTGTCTTACAAGAAGTTTGAGCTGATTTAAGCCAATTCTTCAAGGATTTCACGTTCGCTTCGGCAGAATTATATTTCAAAATATTGGGGTGATGGGGGCATCCGTTGGTTGGCAGGATGGTTGGTAATTTTCGCAGCGATGAACAGTCCAACGATTCTATATCAACGATGGATGATGGTGATTTTTCGATGAAGCTTGCTATCCATCTCTTCTTCTCCAGACCTTTCACGAAAATAGTTCTCGCATGTTCTAAAATGGATCGAACTCTCTTTGCTGCTGCTTGGTAGGATACATCGCCGGAGGTCCAGGCTATTCCGTGATAATTGCGTTGAAGCCAAGAATTCATGGCCTTATATTTTGCTGGCAAGGTTGACCACGCACAGGGTTGTTTGAGGAGAAGTGTCAGAGGTTCGGCTGCTTCATCACTTTGAACTTCAATAATGGAAAATTCTTTCAGAACAAACTCATCGAAAGGTTTCTTGAAGCCCTGAACGTCAACGATGTAATCCATCTTGAATGTCACTAACTCGATTCACGATCGAGGGTCGGCTTTTATACCAATTTTTTCACCCCACCACTAATGGGATTATATTCAACTATTCGATCATGTATGATTAGGCAATATGCAGATGTTTCAGCGAGGAAATTATTTTTTGCTTCAAACTCCAGGCGAATATCAACGGGGCCAGATTTAAGAGATTCATTCTGTTTTGAACAATCAATTACGATTAGCGGAGCATAATTTTTAAAATCACTGTTGTTTATTAATGGTTCGGCATCTTTACCGTAATAGCTAGATTGGAAGTTCGTATACATTTCATACAGCAAAGCGTACTGATTTTGGCCAATATTCAGATTCAAGTTTCCATATGGATAACATTGTGAATTCAAGTACAATTTCACATCGCTAATGTTGCAATTATCGAAATGGTTGACATTTTTAAGCGGCTTATTTTTCCTGCTCGTTTGAAAGCCAAGAAGTACATATCGAGGTTTCTCCAACTGAGAAGATGTTTTGACGGTTCACACATGCTTCGTAGTAGTAGGGAGTAGCGGATACTCATACAATTCCCAAGTACGAAAACTCATGGGAATTGGAGGATCTTTGGCAATCAAATTTAGTAGTCGTATTTTCCATTGGTCTGAGATTGTCACATATGGTATAAGCCATTCTACTTTATGTATAAGAATTTTAAACGCTTCTGCAGCTGTTTGTATGACGGCATTGTCATCACTTTTTGATCGAGATAAAATCAACTCATGTTTAGCATTGACGACAATCTTATGATAATCTTCAGCAAATCCAAAGATCGAACTGAGTGGTACGCATACGTCGAAGTACCCTGCACTGGTTAAGCTCTTATTTTCTTCGACATCCAGCCAACCAGCATTTTCCAATAATTAACTTTTCCCCGGATTTAGAGACGCATATCCTTTCATAAGACTTGTAATGCCAACGTTTTTGTTCCGATCAATTTCTATACCGTTCAGTTCATAGCGAGTTTCCTCCAACAAATGACAAATAGCATTATTGGCGAAGCTCGTCGCAGTAACGACTGCTCCATCTTCCTTTATGAGTCTTCCACATATGTGAATCGAACTCTTGCTGGGTAGTAAACTGAGATCTTGATGCTGAACGGTAATTCGTATCTCATCACTATTGTTGTAAGTTGATGATGCATAAGGTTGATGAGCATGGATCTCACAATGTATTATGGATTCATCGAAGACGATGGGTGTCTGAATATTGAGTATTTCTTCCTCCATCGTATGCAGCAGCAGATGCAAAATACGCGAAGTAAATATCGATTTATTATCTTTTTCTGCCTTGCTTGACCTTCAGCCCCAGACTCTTTAGAAGCAGTATGTTCTGATGTGTTAACGCCTTGGGAGCTGACCGTCGACTGATCTGACTCGCACATGATGGCTTATTATAATTAATATTTTTTCTGTTAAACACTATACCCATTATTAGTGTGATTTAATATGCAGTCGAATTGTTATGACTTCGCCGCGGAAATTAACCAAATTCCCGTCCTGATCTACTATTCGTAGTTGAATATGGTCAATTATCTTACCAATGATTGGTAGATAAATGACATGCGATGGCACTTCAATTATTTTATACCCAGGTGGAACGAATGGAAAAAATTCGTGAATCGTATGGACTTTTCGCTCGTTTATATAAGCACCAGTCGTGAGATTGCATTCGACTCTTAACGCGTTTACTTTGAGAATGGCTACGGGGAGGTCAGACTCGTAGCTTTTATTGGCGGGCAAAATACGCTGAGTGAATCCCAGTAACCGACCAATAGAATCTCCCGGTCTGAAGTCTATGTCACGATTACACCTAATGTCACTGCGAAGAGTATTATTATTTGGTTTGATATCGATAATAATATTTTTACCAACTAAAACTTGCTTCATATAATTTTCGATATCCTCGATTTCATAACTACCAGTAGGAACGGTTATTACTTCATCACCAATGTAAAGTTTATTATTACCTACATCTATGTTCGGAATTGAATTGAAGGTTAATAATTCAACAAGTCGGAGAGTATAGTTTTTATACGGGGAAAGTTCGATGGGTGGAAAATATTGTGCTTCAAGAACGGATGAGGTTCCCGATATAGTTAATGTAAATGTATCGCTCTTGATGCTGACGTATACATAACTGAACGCATGGCGTCAAGGCATATGTTTATATAGAAAATATTTTTCTTTACGATCAAGCTGATTACAAAGAAATTTGAGACATAAATGTCCGCACTCTACGGTATCATATGTCTGATATTGTTTATAGTTATAGTTAACGCTGCCAACACCCGCATAACTGATGAATTCTATCGGCGGTTGAAGATCACCGAAACTATCAAAGTAAATGACGTTAATATTAGATTTCTTGTACGCTACCCAGTGCGTACCGGATCCCTCATTATCGTCAAGATTGATAATTCCCGACTCATGCTTGAATGGACCACTCTTCGGTAGACCATTTCGCATGAAAACTCCACGGAAATGGGGAATTTTCATAATTTTAGCATATTTGAATAAATCGGTATCAGTTAGCGGTCGATGCGGCGGCGTCACTTTCCGTTTTTTGATGCGATATGAAGTCCGAATCCTCTTTTGTAGGGCTTTAGATGCAAACCTTTGCCCAAAGCAATTGCCTCTATCGTTTTATTATGCCGCTTGCTTTCCTCTAAATCGCGCTTAGCTGCTTGAGCAGCCGTAACGGCTTTAGCTATGCTAGCTGCACCACCGGACAGTGCGCTGGCAGCGCTGAGGCCCGCAAATATAGATACAAGAAATTGTAGGAAACCGCCGATTTTGCGCGGTACAGGGAGAATGCGGGGTGTACGCAACTTGCTCTTGCCGCCAACCTTTTTGACTGCTTGTCGCGCGCCTTTAAGAGTGGTCTTTATGACCATACTTGAATCATCACTCTGAACCATCGCTTTCTTAGCAGCTCCAATTATCTTTTTGAGCCCTGCTGTACTCGGTTTCTTGACGCCCATACCAAGTTTTCTTTTAGCCTTCGTTATGGCTGTTACACTCAGCGCCGCTGCCTTCTCGCCAATTTTAGCGTCGTTGGCGGATACACGCTTCCAGGCTTTCTCAGCCAAAACTTTGTCAGCTGCGTTCCGAGCGGAAATATCCTCTCGATTTTTCGAGTAAGCAATATCGTGCTCCTTACAGGCTGCGTCGAGCGGATTAATACCCGGATCGCCGCGCGCGAGACGCTTCGTTAGATTCGTACCAGGCCCACAGTACTGATAACCAGGTAGATGCAATTCAACGGGGAGATTATTGATGGCACTATTAACCAGGCCCTTACCGCGCTTTTTAGCGCGACTCTGCACACTCATATCCACACGAAGACTCATGCGCTACTGAGAAAAATTACTTATAAATCCCATATTTATGCAATCTCTCCTTAGTCTTCATCAAGATGAGGTTCAAGACGCAATCCACGGATTTACCAGTGATAAATTTTGATCAGTTTGCGCACAAGGAAAGGATGAAGAAACGTCATGGAAATTTATTACCAAATACCGTTCGAGCTGTGTTCTGTGGACCATCGGACTGCGGTAAAACTAACGCGCTGCTTACACTCATAACTCATCCCAATGGATTGCGATTTGAAAACATTTACATATACTCTAAATCCCTTAAACAACCAAAGTATAAGTTACTAGAGAAATTACTGGAGCCTGTAAACGGTGTTGAATATTTTCCATTCAATGAGAACGAACAAGTGGTGCCACCAAACGAAGCTAGACCAAACTCGTTATTCATTTTCGATGATGTAGCCTGTGAGAAACAGGATAATATTCGAGCGTATTTCTCAATGGGAAGACACGAACATGTCGATTCATTCTACCTCTGTCAGACATATGCACGTATTCCTAAGCATCTCGTGTGTGACAATGCCAATCTGCTAGTACTATTTAAGCAGGATGATACGAATCTCAAGCACGTATACAATGTTCATGTGAATACCGATATGACTTACACCGAATTCAAAAACTTGTGCTCAGCCTGTTGGATCGACAAGTATGGATTTATTGTGATTGATAAGGATAGCGATCTTGAGGAGGGGAGATATCGGAAAGGGTTTGACTGTTTTGCATGCATGAACATGGCATAAATATTCCCTAACTAGAAGAATAAGAAGCAGTAGCATTCGTGACTCAGCTCCGACAGCATGAAGACCGAAAAAATATCCAAAGAAAAAGACGTTTTGCGTCAAATCGTTAAAGCCAGCGATGCAATTCGTAGGAAACATAAAATGGTAAAGTCAGGTCGAGAGGCCAATGAACAGGCAATGCAAGTCGCCTTCAAACCTATAGTGGGGCCATTAGAAAAATTAGTGCGTTCGTCTGATACAGCCGACAATCATGATAAAACACCAGTGAAGAATGAGATCAAGGAGAAAATGAAAGATTAAAGTAAAGACGAAATTAAAAAAATTAACCGAGAAGATTTTGGGGAATCGAGTAATAGCAAAATAAAAAACAAAGACGATGACGACGATGATGGTGGCGGCGGCGGCGGCGGCGACGACGAGGATGATGACATGAATTCTTCTTTTAAATGGGCTGCTGATGATGATGATAATATCGCCGATGAAACCATGGTGAAGTCAGGTGTTGAGGAAGACGAATTGATAAACGAGTATCTTGCATTGTTACGATCGGATAACAAAACTACCTTAGATTGTTCATATGGCGTACGAAGGCTTGCCAACGACAAGTTTATGATCGGTGATACTGTAACAATGGTCAGGTAAGGTCGGAACTGAATACTTTCTTTTGATGCCGAAAACAGAAATTTATTGAGCAAGCGAACGAGAGCGTACGTCACAACGGTTCGGGACGTAGAGATGAACTGCTGCAAAGGCCTGACGGAAGTAGGGCCCTCGCCTATTGCTGCGCGCGTCATAGTATTCCTCCGCGCGATAAGACGGCCGCTGCTCGCGCGTCGCGGGTGAAGCGGCTGGACCGCTACCGTGAGAGCGTGAGCGTTCGCACGGAAGGTGCTGACGGCACAAAGATTACCGAGAGTCTAGATAAAATATTAAATCTGAGTTTCCTGCGCTAAAAATGTTAACTCGGAATATGGAATCGTCACAATACACCGATAGAATTTAAAACGTCTTCTATAAATGTCGGTGACGCGAGTTATGGTTAAAATTATCGGACTCATCGAATTATTGTTCAAAAAGAAGCCCGATGAGGCTAATATGAACAACACTGATTTGGAGAATTATAAAGCCATTGTACTTCAAACAAATGCTCATAAAAAGTTTTATAAAGCTGATGAAGCGATCCGTAAGAGTAAGGGTGTCAAGTTCAATTATTATATTCCAAAATCGTTTATCAATCCCAAGCGCACTGGAAAAGGTATGCCGAAGTACAAGGTGGCAAAAAAGATATTCGGATGGATTATATTTACTGGGATGATCCCAATGAATTGGTGAATCGCCTTCGTCTGCTCCTAGCATCTCAAGCAGCCGGCAACTCATCTCACAGAAATGAAATTATATCTATCATTGAGGAATTACGAAAGGCTCAAATCATATTAATCCATCGATTATCGCGATTTCAATCATTCGCAAGATGAGTGTCGATGTGTTCGGACGGCAGCTGGATAAGAGTGCGGCTATACAAAATCGTGGTCCACCAGGCAATCCAGGTGTCAGATTTAAACTGACTGCGGATGGTCATTACGATTTGGAGAACAAACGACTCTGCAACGTTGCCAATCCTGAACAGCAGAGTGATGCCGCAACGTTAAACTTCGTACACCGCAAAGTACATAACACAGTCAAGATTTTACGAAAATAAATGAATGATAGTAGTCTACTATTGGTTCAAGGTCTTGAAGCGACGATACAGAATATTATTAAAACTCTAAACGTTGATCTTAAAACAGTACAAGATTTGGCAACTCGAAATTCTAATGCCATTTCCGATTTGGATTCTAGACTACACGTTTTAAAAAATGAGCGTGCACAAGAAAGCGCTCGTAGAGGAGTTGCATAAATCAGCTCGACGTAATTATCCTCGTCGTCATGTCGATATTCGTGGTCTCGATGAAATTTGGCAAGCTGATCTTGTTGATATGTCAGCTTACGCAAGTAAAAATAATAATTACAAGTATCTGCTTACTATAATTGATATATTCTCAAAATTTGCTTGGGCTGTACCAATGAAGAGTAAGACAGGTAAAGATACCACTGACGCAATGAAATCGGTACTTATTCAAGGTCGCGTTCCATCGAAATTACATGTGGATAATGGTGGAGAGTTTTACAATTCGAATTTCCAATCTCTCATGAAGAAATACAATATTCATTTATACTCTACATTTAGCAATTTAAAAGCTTCAATTTGTGAACGATTTAATCGCACATTAAAAAATAAAATGTGGAAACAATTTGGTCTTCGGGGAAGTTATAAGTGGACGGATATTCTAAATGATTTGGTTTCATCGTACAACAGCACGATACATCGTACAATTAAGATGAAACCAAAATATGTTTGTAGAAAAAATGAAAAGACTTTACTAAATCGTATATTCAACTAAGCACAAATTAATTATGCGAGCAAATCTAAATTTAAAGTTGGAGAGAAAGTTCGAATTAGCAAATGTAAAAATGTTTTTGCCAAAGGTTATACTCCCAATTGGACAACTTTCAGCAGAAACCAACGTCGCGCACATGATCTATTGTATTAACTCAGCATGGGTACATCGACAGGCTATGTAAGAAAAAAACCAAATGCCCTCGAGTGGTCCACTTTACCAGAGACATTTCGAATGACATAACAGATTTCCCTTGTCCCTTGCCATCCTTTACAGAGTTAAAATTCGATGCCATTCGACGGTTTCATGCAAATCGGGGATGGTGTGGCGGGACCAGCTGAAAACTTTGGTATGGTGATGTACCAGCCTACGCCAGGACCTGCTACGGTTGCCGCCGCCGCTGCCGCTCGAAACGGCGAATTCACGCAATTCGATAGTGAAGTCGCCGGCTCGTCAGGCTCTTTCCCATCATCATCATCATCACCATCATCGTCATCATCATCAGACCATAATAATTGCACGATTGAAAATCGGCCTCAAGAGGGGAGAGGGGCCACTCGCCGGGTTGGATACGCTGTCCAACCCCCCCACGATATGAGACCGACACAACGTGTGCCGTTAACGGTCACCTCGTCCACGTTTTGAGGACCGACTTACGGCCAGGCTGGGATGATGGCGATTGTGATGAAGTCACTGGTGATGAAGATGATGACGATTATGAAGAGGGGGTATGACGAATGCGGAAGCGCGTCGAAGACTCCTCGCAGATAGCGACGAGGAGGTAGTGCAGCAGCAGCAGCAGCAGCAGCATCAGCAGCAGCAGCAGCATCAGCAGCATCAGCAGCATCAGCAGCATCAGCAGCATCAGCAGCATCAGCAGCATCAGCAGCATCAGCAGCATCAGCAGCATCAGCAGCATCAGCAGCATCAGCAGCATCAGCAGCATCAGCAGCATCAGCAGCATCAGCAGCATCAGCAGCATCAGCAGCATCAGCAGCATCAGCAGAATCAGCAGCATCAGCAGCATCAGCAGCATCAGCAGCATCAGCAGAATCAGCAGCATCAGCAGCATCAGCAGCATCAGCAGCATCAGCAGAATCAGCAGCATCAGCAGCATCAGCAGCATCAGCAGCATCAGCAGAATCAGCAGCATCAGCAGCATCAGCAGCATCAGCAGCATCAGCAGAATCAGCAGCATCAGCAGCATCAGCAGCATCAGCAGCATCAGCAGAATCAGCAGCATCAGCAGCATCAGCAGCATCAGCAGCATCAGCAGAATCAGCAGCATCAGCAGCATCAGCAGCATCAGCAGCATCAGCAGAATCAGCAGCATCAGCAGCATCAGCAGCATCAGCAGCATCAGCAGCATCAGCAGAATCAGCAGCATCAGCAGCATCAGCAGCATCAGCAGCATCAGCAGAATCAGCAGCATCAGCAGCATCAGCAGAATCAGCAGCATCAGCAGCATCAGCAGCATCAGCAGCATCAGCAGAATCAGCAGCATCAGCAGCATCAGCAGCATCAGCAGCATCAGCAGAATCAGCAGCATCAGCAGCATCAGCAGAATCAGCAGCATCAGCAGCATCAGCAGCATCAGCAGCATCAGCAGAATCAGCAGCATCAGCAGCATCAGCAGCATCAGCAGCATCAGCAGCATCAGCAGCATCAGCAGAATCAGCAGCATCAGCAGCATCAGCAGCATCAGCAGCATCAGCAGAATCAGCAGCATCAGCAGCATCAGCAGCATCAGCAGCATCAGCAGAATCAGCAGCATCAGCAGCATCAGCAGCATCAGCAGCATCAGCAGAATCAGCAGCATCAGCAGCATCAGCAGCATCAGCAGAATCAGCAGCATCAGCAGCATCAGCAGCATCAGCAGCATCAGCAGCATCAGCAGAATCAGCAGCATCAGCAGCATCAGCAGCATCAGCAGCATCAGCAGAATCAGCAGCATCAGCAGCATCAGCAGCATCAGCAGCATCAGCAGAATCAGCAGCATCAGCAGCATCAGCAGCATCAGCAGCATCAGCAGAATCAGCAGCATCAGCAGCATCAGCAGCATCAGCAGCATCAGCAGCATCAGCAGAATCAGCAGCATCAGCAGAATCAGCAGCATCAGCAGAATCAGCAGCATCAGCAGCATCAGCAGAATCAGCAGCATCAGCAGAATCAGCAGCATCAGCAGCATCAGCAGAATCAGCAGCATCAGCAGAATCAGCAGAATCAGCAGCATCAGCAGCATCAGCAGAATCAGCAGCATCAGCAGAATCAGCAGCATCAGCAGCATCAGCAGAATCAGCAGCATCAGCAGAATCAGCAGCATCAGCAGCATCAGCAGAATCAGCAGCATCAGCAGAATCAGCAGCATCAGCAGCATCAGCAGAATCAGCAGCATCAGCAGAATCAGCAGCATCAGCAGCATCAGCAGAATCAGCAGCATCAGCAGAATCAGCAGCATCAGCAGCATCAGCAGAATCAGCAGCATCAGCAGAATCAGCAGCATCAGCAGCATCAGCAGAATCAGCAGCATCAGCAGAATCAGCAGCATCAGCAGCATCAGCAGAATCAGCAGCATCAGCAGAATCAGCAGCATCAGCAGCATCAGCAGAATCAGCAGCATCAGCAGAATCAGCAGCATCAGCAGCATCAGCAGCATCAGCAGAATCAGCAGCATCAGCAGCATCAGCAGAATCAGCAGCATCAGCAGAATCAGCAGCATCAGCAGCATCAGCAGAATCAGCAGCATCAGCAGAATCAGCAGCATCAGCAGCATCAGCAGAATCAGCAGCATCAGCAGCATCAGCAGAATCAGCAGCATCAGCAGAATCAGCAGCATCAGCAGCATCAGCAGAATCAGCAGCATCAGCAGCATCAGCAGCATCAGCACCATCAGCAGAATCAGCAGCATCAGCAGCATCAGCAGCATCAGCACCATCAGCAGAATCAGCAGCATCAGCAGCATCAGCAGCATCAGCACCATCAGCAGAATCAGCAGCATCAGCAGCATCAGCAGCATCAGCACCATCAGCAGAATCAGCAGCATCAGCAGCATCAGCAGCATCAGCACCATCAGCAGAATCAGCAGCATCAGCAGCATCAGCAGCATCAGCACCATCAGCAGAATCAGCAGCATCAGCAGCATCAGCAGCATCAGCACCATCAGCAGAATCAGCAGCATCAGCAGCATCAGCAGCATCAGCACCATCAGCAGAATCAGCAGCATCAGCAGCATCAGCAGCATCAGCACCATCAGCAGCATCAGCAGCATCAGCACCATCAGCAGCATCAGCACCATCAGCAGCATCAGCAGCATCAGCACCATCAGCAGCATCAGCACCATCAGCAGCATCAGCAGCATCAGCACCATCAGCAGCATCAGCACCATCAGCAGCATCAGCAGCATCAGCACCATCAGCAGCATCAGCACCATCAGCAGCATCAGCAGCATCAGCACCATCAGCAGCATCAGCAGCATCAGCACCATCAGCACCATCAGCAGCATCAGCAGCATCAGCAGCATCAGCACCATCAGCACCATCAGCAGCATCAGCAGCATCAGCAGCATCAGCACCATCAGCAGCATCAGCAGCATCAGCAGCATCAGCACCATCAGCACCATCAGCAGCATCAGCAGCATCAGCAGCATCAGCACCATCAGCAGCATCAGCAGCATCAGCAGCATCAGCAGCATCAGCACCATCAGCACCATCAGCAGCATCAGCAGCATCAGCAGCATCAGCACCATCAGCACCATCAGCAGCATCAGCAGCATCAGCAGCATCAGCACCATCAGCACCATCAGCAGCATCAGCAGCATCAGCACCATCAGCAGCATCAGCACCATCAGCAGCATCAGCAGCATCAGCACCATCAGCAGCATCAGCACCATCAGCAGCATCAGCAGCATCAGCACCATCAGCAGCATCAGCACCATCAGCAGCATCAGCAGCATCAGCACCATCAGCAGCATCAGCAGCATCAGCAGCATCAGCAGCATCAGCACCATCAGCAGCATCAGCAGCATCAGCACCATCAGCAGCATCAGCACCATCAGCAGCATCAGCAGCATCAGCACCATCAGCAGCATCAGCACCATCAGCAGCATCAGCAGCATCAGCACCATCAGCAGCATCAGCACCATCAGCAGCATCAGCAGCATCAGCACCATCAGCAGCATCAGCAGAATCAGCAGCATCAGCAGCATCAGCAGAATCAGCAGCATCAGCAGAATCAGCAGCATCAGCAGCATCAGCAGAATCAGCAGCATCAGCAGAATCAGCAGCATCAGCAGCATCAGCAGAATCAGCAGCATCAGCAGAATCAGCAGCATCAGCAGCATCAGCAGAATCAGCAGCATCAGCAGAATCAGCAGCATCAGCAGCATCAGCAGAATCAGCAGCATCAGCAGAATCAGCAGCATCAGCAGCATCAGCAGAATCAGCAGCATCAGCAGAATCAGCAGCATCAGCAGCATCAGCAGAATCAGCAGCATCAGCAGAATCAGCAGCATCAGCAGCATCAGCAGAATCAGCAGCATCAGCAGAATCAGCAGCATCAGCAGCATCAGCAGAATCAGCAGCATC